>CATQJL010000001.1:24218959-24558997 GCA_958299035.1 Cylicocyclus nassatus
TAAAGGCAGTGGATCGGCATGACCTCTTTCAGATTTAGATTTTGTCAGGTAGTAGATCCCACAAACACACCGTAGCCCCAAGCCCCTCCAAATCATGCGTTAAGTCCTGTAAAAAAAGCTTCAAAACTCTACAACTCTACCAGCCCCCTTCACTTCCATTGAGTGGGCGTTATTACTGGAAGTTTGAAGCTGCGCGCATGAGTTGGAGGGTAGGGTTGGGGCCTTACGTTGTACCTTGAGAAGCCTACTACATAACACTAAAAAAATCTGACAGGGTCCATTTTGCCGCTCCACTGCCATCAAGGAAAAGCACTTTTGGAAGTATGAGGCAGAGACCGAAGCAGAGTAAAAGTTGGAGCCAAGTGGTGGATTCTATCACAATATATAGGAGGGCCGGGAGAAGCCGAGCATTCCAGCAAGCACTCTTGTCACGTTCAAGCCACATTATGCTGGTATGGAGTACACTGAGGCAGTGGCGTACCGAGAGGGAGGCGGGGGGAGGGACGCCCACCCACCGAGAATGGATCGCGAAATTTTTGAAAGTTATTTAAATGTGTCACAAAAATGTGCAGAGAACTTGTTTTTACTTGTAAATAATTAAAATAATTTTTAAAAATTTAAATTGACCTCGTAAGAAAATTTTGGCTGTTGCCACGCCCCCTTTTCCCAAAATTTTGGGGTCAGGGGCTCGGAAAAATTCTGGGAAGCACTCCAAAAAAATTTTCGGAGGGCGTGGCTGACGCCACGCCCCTTGATCCGGAAAAAATTTCTAACCCCCCACGAATGGAAATCCTGGGTACGCCACTGCAGTGAGGTAATATGTTTATAGATAAGCACGCGAACATCCTAAACGGTTACTTTTGAAAAATCTGAGGACTATTTTAGTTTAAGTTGAAAAGAAAATTGTACAATGAGTTAATGCATTAATGCATTTTGAGATTAACAAAGCGTGAAATACAAAGTGGTGCATTTAACATGCTGCAAATCCATGGTGAGCTGAGCTTGGCACTTAAACTAGAATGAGTAAGATGATAATAAGAAGTTGAATATGTGCAGAAGAGAAAGAAGAGAAAAAGTGAACAGATGAAAGAAGACAGCCTTAACCATCGGGAATTCAATGCAAGTATTGCATGGTCGTGCAATATTATCAAAAGATATGTTCACTTCTGCGAAAATTGTATAAAGAAAGTGCTGGTCAATGGTCAAGAATGTGACGACATTTTTCTTGAACATACCAAGAATCACCTTGATGCGCACAGATAGACAAATTTTTGTCTATATCATATTTTCAGGCGAAATCGACTGATTTCTAAGTATGCACGCAGTATGGTAGCGAAAATATGAAAGTTTTCAAATCTGACTCTATTGACTTTAACATGGAGCAAATTATCGGTCGCTTTCATCGCAGTAGGATAGCGGAGGTTTCAGCTTATAACGTCATGTAAACAAAAGCTTCGAAAAAATTTCCTAAAATGAAATAGTGTGTGTCAGGGTTTTCAGCTGGCCAAATGCTTTACTTAACTTTCTCCCATTTTGGAAAGCCTTTCAGATGGTGTAATCAAATTTTTGAGAAGAAATGTAAAAAGGGCCATTACAATATGAACAAGGCAATGCATTAAAGTACAAAGCTCATGTATAGTGTCAGTGGTCCTGATTAGCCTAATGCAAAAGTTTTTAGGTCGGGTTTACTTTTTATAGTGATTAGAGCCCTCAATGCCTCAAAATTCATTTAACATTCACCCGTAATTGGGCAGCAATCAAAGAGCCATACATGGTTACATACGGTACATCTAATCTAAGCCAACTTTTACTATATTAGATCCGTTCCGAAAGCTCTTTCCACTTTTCCGAGTAGTCATGAAAGCAAGTGGAATTAAAATAGGCGATCGCGAAGACTAAACCACGTTTCATGTTTTCATACTGATTAGATGGTCATTTAAATTAGCTAAAATTTCGACCTTGTGGTTTTTACCATAAACAAGCTTGGCTTCTTCTCAATAAAAAAATTTCGTTTTACAGTAGACAAAGCGCAAAATAACAGATTTTTTGAAATTTACTTAGCTTTTCGTATTTGTCGAGATAATTTGATTATCGGGAATAATGGCTATATCTCAAAGGTTCTACCAATTACTGCAACAATATTTTTCTAGCTGTTTTGATTAGCCAGCTGGAGATTCGAATAAAATTATGTGTTACTTTTATTTACTCTATCCGCCTTTCAGCAAAGATGCTCTGAAATGCGAGAGATTTCTGAAAATTAGCTCAAACTTGGGCATGGCAAAACTGAGGGTCCAAAATTTTGGTAATCATTCCAAGGATATAGTAGTTATAGGATATAGATATATGATACAATCACATCATAAACACCACTGCTGGAAAGAGGAAAGCTAAGTCGAACGTTTTTTTTTGCGCCGCTTTCGTTTTATTTCACGTGTTTTTATGGTAGATTGAAAAAACAGAAAAGGATTTTGGAACTACTCAAAGTTTAGGGAATCAAGAATGCATTTCGCGCCGAAAAGTTATTGGGAATCAAACATTAAAATCATTTTTTGAGGGGGGCATCTTGCTTCGAAAAGGTTAGACAAACGGTTTTATACTAAATAGGTAGGCTGATGTAAAAGAACAGCTTCCACCCTTATATGTGTTTCATTCTCGCTGAGTCAATGAAAGAGTTTATAAAAACAAATCTGTAGTACAAGCAGATATTTGTACAGAAAGAGGTGCACAAAATCTGCCATTGGTTTCAAAAAGAATAATATTGACCTCTGCTGTCCACACTGAGCATGACATCTGTAATAGTTCTTACTGAGTCAATAGGAAACAAAATTGTAGTACAATCAGATATTTGTACAGGCGATAGGTGCATAAAATTTGCCTAGTTTCAAGACACACAATATAGACCATACATATCGACCTATACTGTTCACATCTGACATGATATCTATAAAGTACTTTTCTTCTTTTCTTGAGCAAAGAGAAGTTTTGAGTTCAGAACACCTTTTGAAATATCTTTATTCTTTGAAGGCTGCTAGGTGCTGAGAGTTAAAGTGATGATGTGAAAAAAAACCACAGAAAACGGAAACAATAATTCCCTCCCCCCCCCCCCCCCCAAAAAAATAGCTCTTACATGTAGTGAGATGCTTCCGTTTCACTTCTCAGTAATGTTTGGCTGGACCCAAGTCACGCAGATGACAATAAGCAATTGGCTGAACAATCTACCAAGCCTATGATCTGATCTCTTGAATTTACGTAATGGATTAAAGCAGAGAAGCGTTCTTATACATACTTTGACAAACAATGCTTTCTTCGCTTAGATCTTAGTTGCCTTTTTTGAAACAACTGATCACATTTACTTTCTTCTGCAAAGAATTACACCGCGTTGGCACAGTCATCGTGTCATTAGCAGATAACAAGCAAAGCTAAAGGATAGCACGCACAAATTGTCTTCTAACTTTGAGTGTTCTTTGATATTGGCGTTGATGATCTCTTCGGACCATAGGTCACTTTCTAGCATCATCGGAGCGTGGGCGGAGCGTCAGTTCCTTATATAAGGTGCGAAAAAAGTTGTCCCTCAGTTTGCCTCATGAAAAATCTCACAGACGCAGAAAATCTGGAGTGTTTTGGTTTCTACACGTAGGCGAAACTTTGTAGATTCGACTAAGGTAAGATTTGGAACGGTCCTTCTGTTAATTCAAACAAGTGATAATAGGGTACGGTATCATCGACAATGCGCCGCCGCATTATGGTAGACCTTAGATTACGGTATGCCACCGTACTCCATATCAGGTACTTCGATAATTTTGATGTCTATGGACCCCTTTCAACACACTTATTATCTGCCATACAGAAATTTATCGAAAGCGAGAGCAAATTTTTTCGTTTGTGCACTGCCATAGACTACTACCGTCGTAGAGTTTACTCGATAAATTTCTTGTCGTTTTGGAACAAGAAATTTTCATAGATGCGATTATTGATCGATGGTAACACTCATAAAAGTGCTTTTTCGGCAAGTGGTGGCAATAACCCAATAGCAGTCATGTTTAATTGATGTAATTATTCTCCATATTCATCTATTGTTTCAAAAAATAAGACGAAATTTGAGTCTTCTTGAAATTTTTCTAGAGCAACCGATAAACAGAATGAAGTGCGGTTTGAAACAGTAATAGCTCTGCTAAATCGCTTTTGTCTCCGTGGGATATGCGCAAAAGTTTTGTCTTAACCTAGCCATCTATTCTGTCTTAGAAATAGCGATTTATGCTCTACGAACATTTGCTGATAGAGGCTGTTGCGGCTCGGTGGGCTCTGCGCCCCCTCACCTAGTGCTCGACTGCCATACGCCTCATCTCCAGTCCCCGAAGGACTTTCGCCACTGCGGGCGCGCGCTAACTCGCAATGGCGCGTCACGCCTACACTGCACGTAGAACAATAGAAACATATAAATTTGCTAAACAAATACACACGATAAACACGCGATACGAATAAACATAAATGTACTTACCACGGGGAGAGTTAAGCTCTACCCCGGGCTACCGACGGGGACTCTAACATACTCACACTCGCACACTAACACACTCACACACACATCCAAGGGAGCTACCCGCAGGCGGCCGCGCCCCGCCAAGGCAGCAGCTACGGCACGGCAACACCGACCCGTGATGTAAACCAACAACATCAAACAGAGCTCCCAACGAATCCTGCGCGTCCGAGGCGCTTCGTGACGTTCGTCATCCTGGAATTCCATCCTCGCGCATACATCCAAACAACCCATCAACAATCCGTCCAATCGCGCGAGGCACGGGGACATAGGCACGACGGCGATATCATAGAGACCCAACCAATCAATAATAACGGCGGCACGACGATAATAATAAGATGACAAGACGAGAGAAGCCGCACTGGCGCGCGTACGCGCTATTTATAGCGGTGGCTGGGGGCGTGCCTACGTGGTGTGGTCTCGGAGCGAACAAGGTAGCCGCCGTAAAGCGCGGCGACCGTGCTCACGACCGAGACGCGCGGCAACACGGTGCTCCCGGCCACATGCTGTGAGGAGCGGTCGATCGCAAGCCGCGACAGAGGCAAATGCAGATAAGAGAAGTCCAGAGGAGGTCTTAAGTGTTTGTTGCTTACAAAGTTTGAATGGGACACAAATTCTCTTAGAAAAATATCAGTTTCGCTTGTCGAAGACGTGAAACAACGATAAACAGCTGTCGCTAAAAACATGAACTCCAAATTCAGCACTTGTTTTTGGGAGGATGATGCTACTCCGCGATGTCTAGGATGAAGAACTGCTGTGAGGCATAAGATGGATTCATAGTATGCTTGTTTTTGGACAAATTTTTGACGGGAATTGGAAATTTCTTTGGCTGTTCCGAAATCCTCTCTCGCCCCTTCCCCTTTCTCATCGTCTTCCCCTCTTTTAATCTCGGATTTTTCCTGGTCCCTTTTTTGCTTTCAAAAACCTTTACTAACAAAACAACCATGTTCAAATGCACCTCGTCTTCTCGACGGGTACCACAATCTTTATCATACCTTTTGAGTGCTTAGATCGAAGGGGTATCCCAGCACACACACAGCCCTTGTGACGGCATCCGACTAATAGCCGCTTCGCATTGGTGTTCCTCACTTGCCACAAAATTTTCAACATTGAAATTGACTTCTTTTTCAGCTGTTCTTTACTTACTTCTTTCCGGTGACTTTCTAAAGAACAATATAGAAGCTTTGCCCTGACCTCTCCAAATTCTAGAAGGCATCCCACCGATTATGCTAGTTTTTGGCACATCGAAACTTCGAAAGAAATCAAGAATTTTGCCTGAGTGCATGAATTTCTCCTCACCCTCTTTCCTCCCTACTTTCGACGGCTTCAACGAGATCGTGTTTTGATTTCCAAAGGAATCTCCTATTAAAGTAGCCACAATTGCTGGCTGCTTCTCTTTCCAAAATGTGCAAAGGTGAGTAACACACTAATCTCTCTTTGAGAGTTTTCAAAGCGAAGATATCCTGACAACGCATACATACCCAGCCTGAGTGACCGTACCTCCAACATTCCGCTTTCTACTACAATCTCACCCCAACGATTTGCTACAAAACCATATAAAAACGTTCCCTTAGCATTTCTAAGCTTGTGACTGCGAAAGCTCTCTACGTTCATCCCTTATTACTTCAGATTTTCCAATGTCGATGCTTTTGTGCAGACATCTTCCAACTTTTGTCCCTTCTCCACCTGCTTCCAAGCAATAAGCCTCTTTTGCAAAGCCACGATCCTCTAAAGATTGTCACACTGTAATGAACTTTCATATGGAGAACCACTTTAGAGGACTAACTCTAATTTTTTAGCAAAGTGCCCACATACCTGAAGTCGAAATGCAAGTCTTTAAAGAAGTTTTCCATATGAAAGTTTATTACAGTGTCACAATCTTTTCAGCCATTTGTTTGAAGCGCTAACTTTTGGTGCTTAACAAAAAACGAATTTTGTTCTTTACTGTCGTAACCAAAGGAGAACACATTCAATAGCGAGCACTATTCGTTAACTATTCTACTTTTGTGTTCAGCTAAGTCTGACTGTTGGGCTAACCGATAGGCGGATTTTGGTTTGAGTATGGACTATGTGGGAGGCAGTTCCAGCTAAATCAGACAAAGGGAAGGAAAATCTAGTTTTAAGTAGAAATTCTTGGACTCCCAAAAATAGGTCTGCAACTTACGGAGCTAAATTCACACATAATTCAGTCAAAACATAGGTCTGATTGAAGTTTTGATCGATATCTACATCAGAGCTTGACAGACATTCAACATAATCGAGTGCTATCTTTGAAAAGGAGTCAAATCAGTCGACGTACATTCATTTTCAAGGACGAAAGCGCGATTTTTTTGATTCCAGGAGGTAGGAGGTGATGTGTCTCTCAAAAGAATAACAATCTCGTTATTTGATTGCAACCCAGCTGTTGTCTATCAAGACTTTATCTAACGATTAAAAAAAACTTTTGATCAAGTCTATAGTTGTTTTGTTCAGCTCCGTCCCATACCCTCGATACATAGAGCCACATACTCTGGTAACCTTCACTTTGAGGGCTATGAGGGGACGCAACCTTCACCTGGGAAAAAAACAGAAGTTATCCGGGGCGAAGCCCCGGATGTTATAATCCTGACTATATCGGAAGAATGTGAATGAACCAAATATAGGAAAGAATATCTGAAGAATGTCTCAGCGAAACCGAGAAATTGCTTCATTAAAGCCTTTTTTACGCTGAAAAGAGAATTTCTGTGAAAATTTCCTCAGAATTCAGGACAACTTTCCTCAGTTAGCCTCCTACTTGACCAAAAATGAGTTTCAAAAGTTTGGAAAGCTGTTGTAGTTGAATCGAAATGAGAAACTGCGCTTAATTGTGCGCAGAGAGTCGCGCACGAAAATGCTGGTCTATCTCGTTAGCATGTGACTTTTAAAGCTTGGGACGTTGTCAGCTCTCCTCGTCGTGTCATGGCGGTCAGAATGATATATAATGTTGCAGGGTTTCGTTGAGACCCCGCGGAGATCTACGACCAGAGCCAAATGCCCCGTCGGCTCTGGTCTGTCTCCGCTGCTCGTCTGCGTCTCCGCGCGCTGCGCGCTACCTCGCTACCCCAAACGCGGGGCGCGGGGCATTTGGCTCTGGTACCCTTTTCTTCGCTGTTTCGCACCCAATTTTAGCCAGCTATATATCATTTTGAAGCTCTTGATCTATATTTTCACGCTGACAACGTCCCAAAATCACATTTCTTGATTTGGACGAGAAATCCGGCAAAAACCTTGTTTTCGAAAATCTCTTGTTTTTCTTCTAGTTTACCCCTTTTTATCCGGTTTTTTCGTGCATTCTATAGATCTTGCTTCTGTTCATAATGCAGACAACCACCCAGCCTTTATCTCTTCGATTATTGTGGATTTTTTTGCGAAAAATCGTAAAAAGTGCGTTTTTCTTTACCTTGTTCTGTTTCAATGTCTTCGCATCGATTTTTTTCCAGCTTGGGCGATTGTTGCTCAGAACAATAAGCGCAACAATCCAGACAACGTCCCAGGAAAGAGGAACGTCAATGCGGGGGTAAAAATTCAAAGGACGCATCAAAAATCAAAATCCCGTGTTACGAATTGCTGGTCCTGAAGCGAAAACTTGCACTTTGAAAAGCCGCCAAATGAAAGATTTCAAGCCTCATTGCAGCGTTTTTATCCCATTTTCAGCAGTTTCTTTTGCTTTTTGTATCTGTTTTATGTCATTTTCTCTTCTCTGATCATCTTTGAACAACCTTCACTATTTATGACGTCAGATGTTCAAACAACCTTCACTTTTGACGCCCTGTCTCTAGACTATCGAAGGTATGCTCCGTCCTGTTGTTAGGCATAATGCCTGGGAAAAGATTTGATTCTCAATGATGAAATTCTTTCTCAAAGCTCCCTATCGTGACCTTATGTGACGAAGAGCAATTGATAATTATTCTATACGGTATTCTGAAGTGAAACAAAATTAGAATAGTGTAGGTTTGCACCTTGCGATCGCAGCACCTTGCGAAGAAAAACCTAACTTTCTAGTGTAGGACGTCCCAAAAATGTTCCGACTTTTTGATCACCTCTCTTGCCCTAACATCTTTGCAAACCTACACTATTCTAATTTTGTTTCACTTCAGAATACCGTATAGAATAATTATCAATTGCTCTTCGTCACATAAGGTCACGATAGGGAGCTTTGAGAAAGAATTTCATCATTGAGAATCAAATCTTTTCCCAAAAAAAGATCTTCAAAGGAGCCGTTGTTAGCAAGTAAATTACGGACATCCATCAAATACAATCATTGTGCGATACAGTATACCTTTGCCCAACGATGACTACATACATCCAAAAACATTTCCGAAACTCGTCAAAAACCTTCACATGTTCTAAGTGCTTCAAAAGCCCTTGCAAAATTATTTTCTGGGAGCAGAGCTTTCGAAAATTTCCACTAAAAAAATTTCAAAAAACTTCAACTGTTCCGTATTAGTTCCGAATTTGCAGCTACTTTGCGTTATCAGGTTGAAATTTTCCACCCTAATCCGAAATAACGAAGAGCTGGATGAAACAATGAGAGATGTTTGGACACCCTGTATAAACTGAAGGAAGTCCGGAAGAAATTGAATTCGATGTCGGTAGGCGTTCAGCGATTTCTAGAGTGAATATAGGTTCTATCGTTTGAAAATGCGGTTTTTTTACATAGCTCGGAAGACGCTGGACATTTATAAAAGCAATTAAAGATACCATCTTCATTACAACACGAAAATTGTTTTTGATTTGTTCCAAACGTCGTTTCGGTGCTTCTATGCGCCAATTCTTTTTGCTGTCGACAAAAAAAATCGTTTAATACGGCTACAGAGCACTATTTTGTAAGCAATCCCTATGCCAGCCTTTGGAAATGGATCCAGCTCAATTAGAGAGCAACAGTGTTAGATTTGTGCAGGAAGATTCAAGAGCTTCGCTTCAGCCCAGGCCCTAATGTGCTTGTCATTCTTTTACTTAGTACCTATTCCAGACAGTATATCTCAAGCATTGTTTAAACATCATGAAACAGATACTTTTCACCCAAATGTGGAAAATAGTGGATGATCCGCACGCTATGGAAATGTGAGAGTCGTACAACATTTAGTTTGGGAAGAGTGCGGACATTCTAATGAAGTGGTAGCAACGATAATGCTGCGTACATTTGTTTTTAGAAAAACTAACTTTGAGATTTCGCTGTGGTATCATCGTCCTGGCGTTCAGCTATGTGGAATCTGCTGCGGTTGCTTCGTTAGGCTTGGCGTAGTGTCATCGATCACAATAGGTCCAGCATACTGTTTTCGAAACTTTTCGCAGTCAAAGTTGTTGACACCATATGCGCGATCTCGCTGCGATGACGTCATCAGCTGCACCTAGTGCACATGTAGGGGGGGGGGGGGGCTTCATACGCCGCGAAGGCCACATACGGTGAGTCATCACGCTGCGCTTTATTGTAGAGAGATACCATAGGAAATGATATATTTATCACATTGGTAGAAACAATTTCAAGCAACAAATTATCAAAGGATGTTTTAAGCCTAAGTGATTAGCACCCTAATAATCAAAATTCATATACAACAAAAAATCAGAGGATGCATGCTGGATTTCGTAAATGGTAACTGAGTTCTTACATTTTTTCGTTCTAATTAAATTTTTCTTCATTTTTTCCACATAATTTGACGATGCGATTAACAGTTATCAGCACCTTTCCATTTAAAATGGGACCATCCTTCACTCGATTACTTTTCGATTCAGGTCCTATGGTATCACCCTTTCTTTGTATTTGTTAACTTGCATTTATTCAAATTTTGATCGGAGGAGGCAGAGAGTATACGAACTTTGCAATTCGTATTGTTCTTTTCTCTCTCAGAATGTACAAACTCATTACATTCACGTGGCTTAGCAATACTTTGCCAGTTGCACTGCATTGATGATTTCAGTAACTCGCATCGTTTTTACTATTGGAGGAAGTTGCAGATGTTAGCATCAGATGTGAATTGCTCATGGTTTTTTTTGCTATCAGTAGGATGTCGCGCACAGTTGTGGCTTCATGGTGTGATCGTACGCGTATAAGTAGCTGACAGTGCACAGTCAGAGTTATTCACATGTACGACTTCGCTCATTTGCTGCAACATTATTTCACTCATACATTTGTGCTTTATTCCGATCATATCCGATCAATTCTTATCATTCCTATTTGTAGTTCATCATTGAGTGATATATTTTGTTGTGTTCCATCCGTGTTTGTTGTTGTTATTTGTTTCTCTGATAAAGTTTAATTACCCAAGTTTGAGGTGTGCTCGTGCGAATACGAAGTCCCGCGTGGCAATATCTCTGATTGTGGTATCCCAACCACTAACCAATACAGCGGCAAAGTGAGAGTCAAATCTGTTACTTTCATGAACTCCCTTTAGTTTCCTTATTTAATACGACTTGGAAGTTGTCATAAACGCTGCGACTTCCAGGACAAAGAGACTGATCTCCGACCAATCCTCTCTGCCCCTTGACAGATAGTCCTTGAAAGAAACTTTGAATTATACAACAGAGACCTTTTTCAACATGACAACTGTTCCAGACAGAAAGAAACTTTGAATTATACAACAGAAACCTTTTTCAACATGACAACTGTTCCAGACACATCTAGTTTCCTTATTTAATACAACTTGTGAAGTTGTCATAAACGCTGCGACTTTACACATTTGTGCTCGGAACTCTTTATTGATGTTGACCGCGTGCTTTATATTATATCCTATCAGAATTATCATCGAAATCCTCATATTATCTTGCAAGTCTACATGCCTACAGAATGCAAATCATCAGATAGTGAATCAGCTGTCATGCGAAGTCGGCTTGAACATAATCGTAAATCAACTAGAAAATTCTGTAGAAATAGAAAACTCCCAGCAAGGACGTTGGTGTTTAGATAATTTTCTTGAGAAGTTTTAGAGACATAGTCCGAAATGAGTAAAACAACATAATTACAAGGACGATACACAGTAACAAAAGTAGAAGATATTTCATGGAAAAAATTAAGAAGAAGCAGTGTTCAAAGTGGTTCAGAGAAGAATCAACGAAAGCTATAGCATCTGCAAAGAATGAAATATTGAGACTTGATTCAAATGGCACATCACCAATACGTTTTTCGGGTAGAACTGGTCCATCCTCCATATAGTGTAACCGTCCTCCAAGCAAATCCGTAGATCCTCCCGGGCAAGCCAGTGTGCAATTTTTTTTTCACCACTGAAGAGTAGAAAACGAACACCAGTTCGTTTATATGACCCGTGAGAGTGCATATCGCTATCTGATGTTGGTTCCCGCAGGTGACTTGAGCTGGGACTTCACCATTGCGCGATTGACACGAAATGTTTGCGTATGCTGCCGATAAACAATTGTAACAGCCCACTATGTCCGAAGTCGTGATGTCGCACGTTGTGTTTTGCCGCTTCGACACCAATTTCATATTATCCGCGATGATATGCAGCTGTAAAGCGCTTCCTGTGTTTGTTTTAGCGACGATTTCATCTTGTTTTCAGAATATCATCATACTCTTCATGATCAGTGGTAAACTTGATGTCTGAAATACCTTTTTTACTTCTCTACCACTGCAAAAGCATGACGCATGTGATTCATTGCTAGCGCGCACGTGCAAGCATCCGATGGAAAGAGCATCTAAATGCCTCTGCTTCTGAAGCGTTAGCGCATTGCAGTTGTCCGGTCGTATGCGAAATCATTTGCCCTCGATGCGCTGGTTTTGTCACTGCGGTTACGTTGCCATCTGTGACAAAAGTTATACCGAAACTTGGTAGTCGTGGTAACGTCGTTTCAATTAGAGACAACCTTACGGAATTCCAATTGTACGTTTGCCCCGCTTGCATGCGAATATCAATGCTTTCAATCTTTTTTCCTTGTTATTTCGTAATTTTCGTTTCTACTGTAAATTCCGCGGGGCAGTTGAAGACTGTGTACAATTGCGGCGATTGGAGAAGTGCATAGTAGCGATAAAAAAGGCAACTATCCATGCAAAGAAAACAACCCCCACATGTCAGGCAGCCACAGCTGGCTGTGCAAAACGTGTAATCTGGGTGACCATTGACGGTGGGTAAAAATTCTTCTATCTTATCGGTTCTTTTGGTGGTGTTCCTGCAAATCGACATCTGTGAACTGATTCTACGTAAAACTGGTGGTCCCGTGTGTAGAATTCGATCTTCTTTTGGCAATGGAAGTAAACTCCCGTTATTTTATGGTGATCATTCCGACGGGGATGTTTTTGTTGTTTTTCATGACAAGGCATGTTTCTTGATCGAGCGGTTGTAACGTCACAATTGTCGCTTCATTGAAAGTGCAAGTCTCACGCTCGTTTGAATACAAGCTTCTTCGGAGGCCGAAAAGGTCACCACTTCGGAGCAACACCTTGCCGATGCTGCAAAGTAGAAAATGGCGATAAGGATCTTTTTGCCATGTCCTGTATAGAGCGGCAAGCGTGCGCTATTTTGTCGGAAAAATGGAGCGCATATCATTTTGAAGATAAAGTGCACTATCTTCAGTGGAAGCTTGATCATGCAAAGTAGGATTTTTAGTGCCGGCAAAATCATACACGTCATGATTGCAAGAGCGAAGATTAAGCCAAAAATAGCGGCGGCTTGTGTTCCTGTCCAGCAATCTGGATTATACAGTAGCTCCAAGCAAACTGTACAACCAATCACTTCACGTACCGGGTATGAATGACATTTTATGTCTTCTTTTTGAATGAGTGCTCCATATGCCCACGATGAAACCGATACGGTGTACGCAAAGGCAACAAGACTATTTGCGAAAACGACGCTTGAGTTTCTTGAATTTTGAATGAAATGACAGTAACCAGCAATGCAAACTTCTGTTGCATTTGTGGGAGTTGTGATGATCAATTCCTCCTTTTGAACAATGTGCTGAATTCGTTCCTAGTTTGAGAGGCGTGAAGTGCTCGTGATACTCCTTTACCGCGACTCTCCATGCTCTCTCTAAGAAAGGTACGTTTGACGTTGTGAAAACGGCACTTGGTGCTCCAAATGTGCAAAATAATGTGGCATTGTCATCACATTTGTTCTCGTTGCAAAAATAAGACGATCCCGCATAGGGAAGTTTTGTTTCTCGCTGCAGTCCGTTTTCGTCGAAACAGAGATAATCCGTGGAGTCGAGGTAGTCCTTGATGGCAATGTGAAGTTCAGGAACCACGAGTAATGTATCGTCGCATTATGATAATGGAAACCAGCACAGTTTTAACTTTCCATGAAAGGAGTGTCTTGCTATGACCAGTCTCTTACTGATACAGTTTGTGGCGTATACGATCGTTTTTGGTGTATTGATTTCCACTGGACAGCGCGGATGTGCTCCTATTGAATGGATAAGCATGAGTGTTAGCGCGGTGGCCAGTAGGAGATGTGTCTAATTTGCAGCTTTCGATCTTGTCATCATAGGATGTAAATTCTGTGTTCCTCCGCGTGACGTTTCTTGCCTGCTAGTGGTGTCCTCTGAAAAATCCTGTTGCTCCCCTTGAACTTCAAGTTTGTGAAGTAGATTTATTGGCCACGTAATTATGCGTCATGATGGTAAGCGTATTTCCTCCGATCTTTGGTAATGATCTCTAGAAGAAACAACTTGTCCGATCTTCCACTGCTCTCGTTCAAGTGATTTCTCCTGAATTAACACAACATCATTCTTTTTTGGATGTGCATTGACAGATACTCGTGGATGTGGATGTCTCTCACAAAACTGCTCTCTGAGACTAATCAAGTATTCTGACGTCCATCGCTTCCAGAACCTTTCCACTGTTGTGTTCAGAAACTTCCAGTCCTCTAATAATTTCTCTTTCGTTGTTGTTGTTGGAACAAAAGGCTGATCTTTTTCATCTACTCTCGGGGGAGAAAGTGTTGTCCATGGATGAAGAAAGTCGATAGGCCCTAAAGGCATTGTTTTATCATCTTGTACGATGTACGTCAGCGGTCGATGATTTACTATGGTCTCCGTTTGTTTTGCGAGAGTTCGTATCCGATTATTCAAAGCGTGTTTGAATGAAGTTTTGAAGATAGCACCATTTTTTCATACAATCCTCCTTGCCACGGGGAAGCTGGGAAATTTGAAATCGATCATTTTCTGTGCGCAGTAGTCAATGATGTCGTCATCTTCGTTCTTCTTCGGGTGTGAACAATCTTGCAGTTCATTGATTGTTCTGAAGCTCTTCGCATTATCGCAAAGAATCCATCTCGGATACGCGGTGATGGCGAAAAATCAACGAAGTGCTTGAAACAGGGTCTGCGACATGTCCAAAAGGAGATCAACGTATATTGCTCTCGTATTTAGACATGTGATAAGTAGAATCCAGTATTTTACCTTTGTCTCTTCCCACGTCTTGCAGAGAAGTAGTCCTGAGTCCATTCCCGCATACTCGAAGGGATACTTCGGCCTTTGTACTTTCTGAGGTGGATGCACTGGAAATGGTGGTAGCTGATAAGGTGGTGCTTTATAGCGTTTGCAATGAAAGCATAACCCATAGATTACTCGTTTTACCGTTAGCCTTCCCTTTGAAATCCATACTCTGCGACGCAATTCATTCAGAGTATAACTAACCTCGCTGTGATTGTTCTTTTGATGTGTGTGTGTTGTGTAATACGAACAACGAGGTAATCTCGTGGTAGGAAGATGGATGAGATCGTGTCGACAGGTAGCTCTGCGTTCAGAATTCTTTCTTTTGATTTCCACAATGCTTCCTGCTCGTCGTAAAAAGACTCAATTGTTGTTTCG
Source organism: Cylicocyclus nassatus (assembly GCA_958299035.1). NCBI lineage: Eukaryota > Metazoa > Nematoda > Chromadorea > Rhabditida > Strongylidae > Cylicocyclus > Cylicocyclus nassatus. Next base: position 24,234,267 of record CATQJL010000001.1, read on the forward strand.
TCTCTTCTGATGGTGGATACTGCAACTGTGCAAATCGGAAAAGAATCCTTTCTGCACTTTTGTATAGTAACGAATAGCTGTTCCCAAAGATTTTGTCCATTCCTTTTATCTTCTTTGTGACAAAGAGTAACACCTTTTGCATCGTACGAAGTAGTCACGTCCAGGAACTGGATCCCTCCACAGTAATGATTACATTCGACTGCGGTGACGTCGCGACTTCACTTTCTTGCGGAAGGCAGATTTTCTCCGTCGGATCATCGGTGACATCGACTGGTCACTGGTCTTCAGGTTGACATAGAAAATCTGGACCTTTCCACCAGAGGTCACATGACTTTGGATTCGTGATATTTGCACCTCTGCTTCCAACATCAGCAGGGTTTGTCTCGCCAGGAACGTACCGAAGTTGAGCATCCGGAGCATTTTTTCCTGTCGTAGCACGATTCTGGATGAAGGCAGGCGAACGTTTGTCGCTTTTGGTTCACATAATTTCGTCTGCATAAATGTTGCGTATGTGCTTGAGAAGCTGCGATCCAAGAGCAATGGCTGAAAGTTCTAATCTGGGGAATACCTATGTCACCAAAATCTCAAGGTAGCTATTTGATGAACCTCTTTCTCGTACAATTCGTATAAATGAATGCAGCTGTGAACATTACGTTAGTACTAATCAGTTAGTACTAATCACAGCTGTGTGCTTGTGTTTGAGTTTCATCCCGTGCGCGGCCCATTCTGAAGATTTTCCAGTGCATTTTCATTAGCAAATAATCAGCGAAGCGTTTATTAGTACGCACTTACGAGTAAATGCGGCTGTGGCAACATACTTATTAGAAATTCGCTTAGCTTTTACTATAGTGCAACATCGCGAGTTGTCGCTGAATGTTTAACTAAGTAAGCAACTATGGTACCGCAGCTATCCCGAAAAGGGTATGCCTATTTGCATTGGCATCTGTTCAATGTGATGATACATTTAAGCTGAAGCTTCGAGGCTCAACAGCATTTTAGCCCTGTCATAACCGCTGACTGTTCACTCTTGCTCCGAAACTTCTCTAATCGTATTGGTTTGTTTTTGCAATAGGACGGGAAAAATTTTTGCTTTTTACTTGCACTTCACCAAGAAAGGAAGCCAAGCTCGTTCGTCTGCCAGCGAAAATTTCCAAAACACTATCTTGTTACATTTTTCGAAATGTGGATTCATAAGGCTGGGTTCATACTGATTCCCATGTTCTGGAACTGTTCCCGCACAGTTCTCGCACTGTGCTGGAACTGTGCGGGAACTGTGCGGGAACAGTTCCAGAACTGTGCTGCATGCGCTGCAGCCGCCCCGCACCGTTCTGAACGGCGGGAGTTGGAGGATTTTGACCTTCTCAAGGGTTTTTCTTCCAGATTTCGCTCATTTTGGCCCTATTCCTCCACCCCGCTTCCCTTTTTGATCAGCAGAACTTCGAACTCGAAGCGGGGTTGAAGAATGAGCGCTTTTCTGCGCCGTGTATTCGGAAAGATGGGCTATCGTGCGATTGTTCATTCTGTCTTCGCGTTTTTTGCTCAAAACTACTTCATTTGTTTCAGGAAGCGGCTGCCCAGTTTCCATAGCCATCTGCCACGAATTAGGGAGTAGGAGAAATCCTGAAATTGCATGAGTTGGGAGTTGTTTCTTTTTTTGATGATTTTGGGCGTTCCCAGCCTTTTTCGTTTTTCCATATCGCTGCTTCTCCGTTCTTTCTTCTACCCCGCTTCTCCTAGTGATGAGAAAAGCTGTGAATTAGAAGCGTGGTTGAGAACTGAACGCTGTTCTGCTTCATGTATCCGGGAAGATGGATTTCGTGCGCTCGTCCATCTTCTCTGCCATTTTTGTTCGGGCCTACTTCATGTGTTCTAGAGACTTGTCTCTTTCAATTTCAATACAGATGCGAGACTACGCAGCGACTTGTTAGTACACATGAAGTAGGTCTGAACAAAAATAGCGATGAGAGAATGGACGAGCGCACGAAGGCCCATATTCCCGGATACATGGAGCAGAACAGCGTTCAATCCTCAACCCCGCTTCTAATTCACAGCTTTTCTCATCACTAGGAGAAGCGGGGTAGAAGAAAGAACGGAGAAGCAGCGATATGGAAAAACGAAAAAGGCTGGGAACGCCCAAAATCATCAAAAAAAGAAACAACTCCCAACTCATGCAATTTCAGGATTTCTCCTACTCCCTAATTCGTGGCAGATGGCTATGGAAACTGGGCAGCCGCCTCCTGGAACAAATGAAGTAGTTTTGAGCAAAAAACGCGAAGACAGAATGAACAATCGCACGATAGCCCATCTTTCCGAATACACGGCGCAGAAAAGCGCTCATTCTTCAACCCCGCTTCGAGTTCGAAGTTCTGCTGATCAAAAAGGGAAGCGGGGTGGAGGAATAGGGCCAAAATGAGCGAAATCTGGAAGAAAAACCCTTGAGAAGGTCAAAATCCTCCAACTCCCGCCGTTCAGAACGGTGCGGGGCGGCTGCAGCGCATGCAGCACAGTTCTGGAACTGTTCCCGCACAGTTCCCGCACAGTTCCCGCACAGTTCCAGCACAGTGCGAGAACTGTGCGGGAACAGTTCCAGAACATGGGAATCAGTATGAACCCAGCCTAAACTTAAGGACTAAATTTTTGTCACAATGTTTCAGTTTTTTACAACAAAAAAAATGTTGCGCTCAAGAACGACATTAGTCATTTGCACCAGAACTGAAAAAAGTTGCAACTAGAAGGCAAATCAACTCCATTAAGATGTTTGCAATATCCGTATACGCAGCATTAAAGCTTTTTAAGCTCACGGCTATTGTCAGAAACATTCGAAAAAAATCTGCCTGGCGTTCTTAATGATCTGTCTGATCGTAACATTAATTGGTAAAATGCACAGCAACAGTAAATTTCAGATTTTTGTCTTTTTAATTTTGAACTATAATACAAATGCTATAAAGGTGTTGCAAATGACCGAAGTACTTGAATCAAAGTAGTTTTCGCAAACAAGTGAGAATACGCTTAGCCGAGAAAAAAATTAGTTTCAAATGTGTGTTGCGAGGAATCTGCCTTTTCCAGTCATGCGTTGTTACATTACAGGAATCATGTCTTACAAATTGTGCCTCATTTTGGTGCTACTGCATGTGTGCGCTGTGATGGGGTGCTTTAAAGAAGCTTTCAGTGCCTGTTTTGGTAGGTCACACAGGTCCAAGCCGGCAAACTACTGTTCGGCATATTACCAGGCGAGTTTGAAGTTATCGTCAGTGGTCTGCATGTGGAGCAAACTAGTTGGATGAGTTAGACGTTGTTTACAGTGCCAAAATCACGACTGCAAGGATAACGAGATATACACTGGTGAGACACTACATCAGTGCCTGTATAGATGCTTAAAAGAGAAGGGATTCCCTGTGAAACTAAATAAATATGGAATGGTCTGTCTTAAGCGGTTGTGAAATGTTTCGTGCAAAAAATAAAGTTTTTGATGTACTCCTTTGCTCGAAGCATTGAACTAGACACTTTTTTTATTTCACTCTTCCAGGCTAATAAGCAAACTTTCAGGACACTCTTACTTACAAAAATACTCGCAAAGCATTTTCTTCGTTTTATGAAATTATCAAAAGTTGCTTACATCATACTTCAAACCTCATTATGGTCTGCATTCGTCGAGCGACCAGCGGAACATTTTACTTGCAGTGTCAGTACGTAAAGTGTGATAGAATACACGTACCATTTCTCCATGAATGCCTCTACAATTGCTTGACAAAGAAGGGATTCTGTGTTTAAAGGAAGGCAAGGTTGTTTCCGACCAGTAAAAAGTCTCTGGCAAAGTAAAGGTCTTTTTGTATTCAGTAGCTCAAAACGTTGAACAAACTAGACAAGGCCGTCTTTCTGGTTTCAACGTGAATGTAATTTTACTTACATGAAAAGGCACAGCATTTTGATAGCTCTTTCCCAAAAATACATGACAACTTGCCTTGAATTTTGAATCCTCAAAATGTGGTAAACTTTTTAGTCGAAGATACTACCTCTGTAACATCTGCTTCTACCGTAGACTAAATATAAATACGTAAGGCAAAATTTGAAAGTTTTGTGTTCTTGATAAGCAGCTTGAAATATTAGGTCGCTCCGAAAGTTTTTTCCGTTTTTCAACCTAACATAAAAACACGTGAAATGAAGATGGGGGAAACCCTCCCCTTTTCAACAGTCATATTTCTGTGTCGCTTGCTCTTGTGGTCAGTGAGATAATGGCCAAAATTTCGAACCCATGGTTTTTACCATGCCCAAGTCTGGCAATTTTTCACAATTTTCTTTTTTGATTTTTAAAGAAGCTTTAATAGCAGTCGGATAGAGTAAACAAAGTGCAATTTAATGGAATTTTCTGGCGCTTATTGCTAGCCCTAGAATTTTTTTGAAATTTTTTTCTGATGCTATCAAATTCCACTTTTGGTGATGCCAAGAACCATAGAACATAGAACGGCGCACAACTAAGGTGTCACTCGATGCAGCTTTTCCTCCTCTTTGTATTGAGTATTTTTCTTCCCAATTTGTGGAGGTTTTTGGCAATAAAATTTCCATAACTTTTGATTTTAGACCCGCCTGTGGGTGTGCATGTAAAACGCGAAATCTTATATTTTGAAGAAGCGGTAAACACTCAGTTACTCTGTAAAAAATAGTGGACAATCATAAACGACTTTTGATAGTGTCAAAATCCGAAGATTTGCTAATGTTCGGAGCGTTTGTGTGTTTTGTGACCTCAAAAAAGTAAGACTTCTGAAAAAGTTGTCTCAAAAAATGCTGAGAAGCCAGTAGAAATCCATTAAATTGCACTTTGTTTACTTTATTCGACTGCTATTAATGCTCCTCCAGAGTCAAAAAAAATTGTGGAAAATCGCCAAAGTTGGATATGGTGAAAACCATGGGTTCGAAATTTCGGCCATTATCTCACTGACCACAAGAGCAAGCGACACAGGAGTATGGCTGTTGAAAAGAGGAAGAAAAAATGCGTCGGATGTTGCTCAAAGCGTTCCCCTTCCTTCATTCCATGTGTTTTTATGATAGGTTGAAAAACGGAAAGAACTTTCGAAACCAACCTAATATTAGGTTGGTTCCTAATTAATGCACGTTTTTCCTTCCTTTCTTTTGAAACGCTAGTTTTCAATGAAAAATCGTTTTTCTCTAAAACCATCCAAATTATCGGAAAGCTCGTTTCTTCTACTTTCAAACCTACATTTCCTTTTTCGGAGATCTTTGTTCAGGCCGAAGTTTCGTGCCCTTAAAGGCAGCGTACACCCAAAATTTCACCTCCGATGTTTTTGTCATTTTGGGGCCTTTCCGTGCCGCTGATTACAGTTATGTCATTGGAATCCTCCAAAAGTCCCAAAAAACCCCGATTTCTGGGGACCTTCTCTTCAGGGGCGGACGAGTTTCGAACTGCTCGTCCCCGTCGGCATGCCAGCAGCTGCAACAGCATGACAGCCTGCAGTTGCAACTGCAACTGCTGCATATGCTGTCGTGGTTCGTCCCGAAGGAGGCGCACCGCAAAAAGCAGCTGCACTGTTGCAACTGCAGTTGCACATGCAACAGCATTGCAACAGCAACTGCAACGGCAACTGAAGCTTACGCTGTCGTGGATTCGTCCGGAGGAGGCGGAGTGAAAGAAAAGGGGCGGAGTGAAAGAGAATTGAGGAGGGGGGGTTTCTCCGCTCAGAAGCAACATTGGGAGACCGGACCAACGCAGTTGGTCTTCTTCTGGGCCCAGCATATACACGGTATAGAAAGATCTAGGAAATTCGGTAACTTAGATTTTGGGTGTACGCTGCCTTTGAAGGTGAGGAACTCAAACTTGGATTTTTTTTCTGCCATTCGACTTGCCCTAATTCCATGAAAAATGCTCAAATTTGTTTCAGAAAATATGTATTATGATTGCGAAGACTTTTGCTACAAAATTCTCACCAAGGCTAAATTTTTTGACAATTCTGAGCTGAGAAGCTTTGACTCAAACTTAGCTGAATGCTGAGATCATTCGGAGCTTTATAAAATGCTTACGCGAGAAGCAATTACAGAACTTTCACTTGGTTATGGTAGAGTAGACCAAGGACTACTGATAGTAGGGAAACGGCAGAATTTTCTCGTCTTTCAAATGAGAAAAAATTGGAGGAGTCTAAAAATACAGATTTTTGCCTTCTCTAAATTGCAGGAGAAAATGGTACTTTTGCTTTCTTGACAATATTTCTTTCGCAAAAAATTTTTGGTAAAAGCCAAGTTCCACGCTACTATCGAATCACCATCGGCTACACAATGAGCAAAGTTTGCTCCAATCTAGTCCTTTTAAGAGTAAGTTATGCTTCTTCAAACTAGAGCTTTCCAGAAAAAATTCTCCATAAATTTTGAGCCGTAAAATCTTTCCCGTGGTGAGTGCAATCACATAAAAGTATACATTGTATAGCTAAAAGTTTGCTGTTGACAATAGTTTTTGTTGCACTCAGAAATATTGTTTCGGAAAAGAATCATCTTCATTAAAGGTGGACGTTGAGAAAACGTGCATTAATTATGAACCAACCTAATATATAAGATAGCTGTGAAAGTGCAAATTGAAATAATACCTCAAGACATTCTTTGGAAGATTCGTGTTCAAACTTTCAGGAATGATGCTAATCTGTAATCTTTTCGGGCAACGATTCATCAAGCAACGATTTATTAAAGAGTAAAGTTAAACGTATTTTTATACATACAATCAAGAGCTGTCTAACAAGGGTCGATATTGTGGGTTGAAGTCACATGCACGTTTGATCTTCAATGTGTGCACTGCATGTCGTATGATATTTGAGCTAAGAGCTCCGCACCAAAACTAGTAAGACTGTGTGTTTTCTCAGACAATTCTGGCGAGCACTCGCCGACAACCTATAGGCGACGCCCCATCCCAGGGGCGCCCCATAAGTGCGCGATAAGCACCCGCGGATGATCCGATAGGCGCCGGAACAATATCATCGAGTGGCCCGACAAGCGCTCAATGAATGCGCGATATGCACCAGCGAGTGGTTCAATACGCAAGCTTTGTCCGAACTATGAAGGATTTTGAACACCTTTTCGGATAAAGGTCGCAGTTTATTTAAAGATGCATTGTGACATCTGGACTAGTCCAGTCATCTCCCCACAGTTCGACGAACGAGCACTCAGTTGGGCCATCGTGATACTGTCAATCCGGAGCCTGACTTTACTTGACCTCTATCCCGAGAGGCAAGCGTTTAGGGTACCCCTATCACCGACGCGAATCTCGCGCAAGTAACGTTTATTCTTGCAGCACGTAAAATGTGGCGTTAGTAAAAGCCGGGACTCGCCAGAACGGTTCTGTGGGACCGTGGTCTGGAGGGCCGGGGCTTGCACGAGAACATAATATGCAGGGCGTCCTTACAGGACCAGGGCGTCCTGTAAGGACCAAGGCTCGCCCGAAAGTGTTTCTTTGAGTCGCAGGCGTTCCGATAAAACAATTAGGGCCCGCGGCCTTTCCCTTGCTATAACAATGAGCCGCGGATTGCCAAAGACATAAATCTACATAAAGCCGCCGATGGTCAGTCAAAGAATTCAAGGTCCGCGCACTGCCAAAAGGCAGTGTTGAGGGTCGCAAGTGCTCGCAATAATTGTCTGAGTTGTGGTGTACAATCTGAATGACCAGCTACGGTAGCACCGCTCAATTTCCATTTTCTTCACGAGGGCAAAAGGCAAAAACACATAACCAAGTGTGCGGCGAAAATGGAAGGTCCCGCCGGAGATCTGCAACAAATACACATTCCAATGCATGTATGGGCTAAATATCTGCTGCGTTGTCCGCGCGGGACCCTTCCACTTCCGGCAACATACACCTCTACCCCAAGCGTGCCTTTTCCACAAGGTAGCGCAAGCAACCTAGCTCAAAAGATGAAATTGAAAAAAAATGCGATTTGGAAACCCTAAGATTACAAAATCCGTTAGATTAGTAATTTAACATTTTCTAAACCAAAAAAACAAGTCAGAGATATGTCAAGAAAGCAGAAGGGAATCAATAAAAAAGAAGTGGTTTTTTGGGGCGATACCGGGAACAAACTTACCAGAAATGAAGGTCAGTTACGGGGAAAAAGATGTAAGACATTAGCTTCTTAATGACTGAGAAATATTAAAACTCGTTGACCTCAAGTAATTATATCGTTTTGCTTACTTTCTTACTCTTTTCACATGGATAGAGCATCGCCTTCAATTTGAACATCCGCACGTAGTGCAGCAACATGAACATCACAACCGGGGATTCTTTCCCATTAACACGTTGACGACCGTGTGTATCCGCGCGTATGCACGCCCAGACCACCTTTTAGCACTTTCGTGCATCAATTTATTATGTGTAAATGAAAAGTTCTCAGGCAGCTTCTATGCAGTGATAACACTGGTGGCGTGGTTGTCATATAGAACGCACGGCGTTACGGTAGCTGTTAAACTGTCCAAAGCGCAGCCGTAGATCAACAGTCCATTTTGATGTGGTCAAAAATGGCTTGGTCGTCAACGTGTTAATGCACCAGCAAATCTGAATTTTTCCCCAAGATCTAGACTACGATAATTGGTATGTCTGACGATTCATACAATTTATCATCATTAACTTGATTAACAACTATCTTATCTTGATTAACAACTAACTTACTATATACAACATGTGAAAGCATGCGCAGTTATTCCTCCTTCAACCGTTGCCTAATATGTCAGTATTTTCCAACTCAAAGCATTGTCCCCACAATTTTGTTCTCGTGACTAGGTTGAATAACAAGACTTTCGACTCCATTTAACGCTATACGGGCTCAAATATGTCCAATAGGGAGGCGTGCAACTGGTACCCTGGCAGCCGACTGCTTCCGCAGCCAGCCGCCAGAGCTGCCGGCAAAGTCGCTGCAGATGGTACGGTAACTACGCTCTTCGTCAAAACTCTCGCCAAGAGGTTTTCTCGCGCCTCGTCGTTCTGAGGTGCGAAATCAGCCTCAGGGAAGCTGATATCTTCGATATCTATATCATTTTGAACAGCAAAAATTTCATGTTTTTTTTTGAGAAACATGCAAATAAACAAAGGTAAATAGAGGAGGGTTTTTCTAGAGGAAAGTGATCACAAAACCAAATCACTTCAAAGACTCAGAGGAAGCAGAAGCTGAAAAATTTAGGAATTCTCAAACTTCTAGAGACTTTTTCTCGCTTTTACGTCAAAGAATGGATGAGAACAGTTACAGCAAAAGTCATGGATATAGCGATGAGAAAACACAATATTTATATCACTTTAAACAGCAAAGAAAAGCCATATTTCATTATTTATTTCGAGAACCACACAGTCGAATGCAAAACTACACCGGATTTCCAAAAATTCGCAAACAATTACAAAAATGAATGAATAGGAATTCAAACAGTTTTTTCTGTTACAAATTTTGAAATCAAAGTACGGTGATATCCTTTGACGCTGTAGTTTTGAGATTCCTTGATTTTCCAATGAAGAATTTGTAAAAATCAAATTCACTTTTCCATGAACACTTCAGAATTCGAAAATGCGGTCTTGTTGAAGGGTTATCAGAAGTGGCTCTTTCAATTTTGAACTTTCATTATCTGCAATGAGTTCTGGATTTTGCTCAAAATACGTGAAGTGAACTGTGTAGATTGAAATAGTACATGCTTCTCGGTGATGTTCCCTTTTATACAAGCGGATGTGGCATATTTTCATCTTTTATCATTGACCTACTCAATTTGATCGACCTAATTTGCCTTATTTAGCTCGCTTAACACCATTATGTATGAGATATTCATTTTGACGGAGTTTCCTTACCTTTATATCCATGACATTTCCCTTTAATTCTCCCCTTCCGTTCTTCGACGTAAAAACGAGAAAAAATCTAGGAATTTGAAAAATTTCTAAACTTTTCAGCTTCTGCTACCTCTAAGTTTTTGAAGCGATTTGAATTTGTCGTCATTTTCCTTCAAAGGGCCTCTCTCCTGTTTACCTTTGTTTATTTGCATGTTTCTCAAAAAACAAAATTTTCTGGCGCTCAAAATATAGAGATATATCGAGGATATCACGCTTTCCCTAGGCTGATTTCACACCTCAGAGAGAGGCGCGAGAAAACCTTTCGGCAAGAGTTTTAGACGACGAGCGTAGTTACTGTACCATCTGCAGCGACTTTGCCGGCAGTTCTGGCGGCTGGCTGCGGAAGCAGTCGGCTGCCTGGGTACCACTTGCTACGCACCCTGTCCAATATGTTCATGAAATTTTTCCTCTGATTGAAAACCAACAATTCTGTGACATGCACTCAAGAAGTGCTTCAGAGAGAAGAAAGCAGAAGGCACACTTGCTTCAGCAATAATGGTATTACGAGTAGAAGCAGAGAGATTATTTCAAACGAAATCATTTCTTCCAAAAAAGGCACACGAAAGTGATCTTTGCGATATTCTTCGCAGGAATAACAAGGATATAAATAATTACGCAAAAAGAAATGCTTTCATTCTTATGCTAAAAGTTGGGCATATATCTCAATAATTAAGCCATCTTCCAAATACAGTAAATTTCGAAGTGCTTGAAATGCTGTCTGAAACTTTGCTTGAAATTCTACAAAAAAGCAAAAAAAGGAGGAGGGCCCCTACAAATACGATGTGCAAACTTTTGGTTATAGCTCAGCTCGGAAAACTGATAATCAGAAAACAACTATGACCATTTTGTACTCATACGCTGCGTTTGCCTTAAAAATGCATGCAATCTGTACTCAAAACGATAATGTGTGAAAGTAGCTTGACTAAAAATGCTCTTTAACTACAGTAGAACTTGCCTAGCTCTAACGTGACTCTGACAGCTTGTAACAATAAGGAGGCTACAGAGATTACTGAAAGTGCATGCAGTATTAAGCAACCTAGCATTGATATCCCCAATAAAAACGGAAATAATTCATAGAAAAGCCATGCAAGAAAGTTTGCCGTTAGGAAAAATTTTGTCTACTATAGATATGATGAATGCGTAAATGAGAGCCCCCTCCCCCGAGAATGGGTCGCAAACAGGGTTAGCAGTTCGAAAAACCGGTGAAATTTTATTTGTACTTGGCTTTGCCAATGGGGTTGTACACACAGTCACAAACTCTTGTGAGAGCGGCTTTGAGACCATATTTCTATCATTCACTAATGGGTTCAGTAGTGCGTTCGCAGAATTTCCATTTGGGGGGGGGGGGGGGGAAGAGACAAGAACTTTTTCTGATGAAGGTGCGCGGCATTAGCCACGGGCTCCGAAGAAGTTTTTGGTATGCTTTTCAAAAATTCTTTCCGGTTCTTAACCCCGGAAAAGAATTTTATGAAGCTTAGCTGAATTTCTAACAAGTTTTAGAAATTATTCTAACTATTTACCAGTATAGACAAGCCACTTGCACAGTTTTGTAGGGGTAACTTTCATAATTCCGCTATCCATTTTCCGGAGCGGTCCCCCCCCCCTCGGTACGCCACTGGTTCTTAGCGAAGACTCATCATTTATATCATAGAAGGAAGAGGTGCATTCCTAAAAAAGTGTCGCTATAGCTGCAGGATGAACCTTTACACAAACTTCATGTATAGTTCCACCTGTCGCTTGGATAGAGTACTAGCTAGAGTACTCAAACCACCCTTACAAGGTATGCATAGCTGCGTTTTAGACACACTCGGTGAAAAATGACGGTGTTCAATGAGCTAGGACGCGTAAATGTTTGAAAGCTTTCTGCCTTCGAGCAATCCGTGAATATCAAAGTTTGAACCTGGGTTTCGTATGGGAAATGTTGTCTGCCAGAGCTAAGCTATAGTAACTATATGTATATTGCGCACTTCGTTCGAATCTCCCAATCCCTTTCTTCTTATTTATTCAATAAAACTATTTTTGCAAGTCTAAATGAAAGTTGAAATATGCTGGCGGGTACTTCCTTAACAAAACGCAATGTTTATGGCTTGTATCATGGCAGGAGTATAATTTTGCTTGTGAAAAACATTCATCGTTTTATAGAATAGAATTAGGTGCATTTTCACATTGTTGTGTGGAGCTTGTTGTATTCACTAATACATCAAACTTTGAATGTTACTTAAGAATATCCGTAATATGCTTCATAAAATGAGTTTACCAGTTGCAATGTACCATGTGTATCAAAGTTACGCTGCAAACTTTGATTTAAAATTTAATAATGAGCTTAGAAGCACATGTGATATAATATAACGTTTTATACATGATTTTATCTATCACCGACGTATAACTTTGACTGATAATCACTCAAAATGCTTTCTGGGTCATTTATGGGCAACCGTTCCAGGCTTTTGCCAGAGGCGATTTGAACTCAGCAGTCGACTTACTCGCAATGATATAAAGCTACTAAAATAATCCAGCACGTCCCAGTTAGTTGAACTTAGAGCTTTCCTTCTTGCCAATCGAAGTGCAACTCCACTCAAATTGGCCATTCTACAATGAACGTTGCCAAATTTCTTCGGTAATACGATTTCTTAAGTGTCAAGCTAAGCCTGTACGATAGATACTCGTTTGAGATTCGAATGCTTTTGAGGTGATCACTGACTGCTAGAAAGTTTTGGCCTATAGAAGATTCTCGGAAGGGAATTAAAAGTTATCGATCAACCAGGTGCATGTTGCCCAAAACTTGCTGTTGTAGTAAGTTAGCGCATGAGGATCCCATCATGGTTTATGTCTGGGAGGAATATTTTGATTTTATAGTAACTTCATTCGTAATATCACAAAATTCCGACTTGAAGAGTTCCTCCAAAAACCTCCGAAGGAACTGATTTCATAAATTCTTTGTAGGGCGTTTTGAAACGAATGTAACCTGTGTTTTAAGTGGCTTAAGGCACATCTTCTTTTGCTTGCAGGGGAGGATGGAGTTCTTAATTTTTCAGATTCACTCTAAAGCTTAAGGGCCGGGCATACTTCACGCGATTTCAGTCGCGACGCGATTTGGCAATCAACTGTCCATACATTGCAAACACATTTCAAAGATACAGAAGATAGGGCATTTCATCAATCCACGTAAGTTATACACACAATGCATGTACAGTTTGCTAGTGTTGAATCTGAAGACTTCTGGCTAATTGCCAAATCGCGTCGCGACTGAAATCGCGTGAAGTATGCCCGGCCCTTTAGGCAGAGTGAGAAATCGCATGAACTTTGCCCGAGGCCTAAAGAAAGAACTTACAAGGGAAGGAAGATTGGTTGAAGCGGCCTTTTGAAATGAGATGTATACTGCCTTGTAGAGCCTGGAACGCTGATTCCAAATCTACCTTTGCTCTCTGCTGCGGGCGGCTTCTGTGCGAGGAGTTAAGAAGGTTTATGTGAGTAAAATCTGAATGCAAAAATAGGGTAGAATCAGTCGTAACCTTTTCCCAATGTTTAAATGATGGAGCAGTGAATTGGTATAATTGAATCAAGAATATTTGTTGCACCGAGTGGCCTGACTGCCAATTAAGCCCTATAAAAATGTTACGACCGATTTTAGCCTACTCTTGCATTCAGATTTTTACTCACAAAAACCTTCATAACTCCTCGCCCAGAAGCCCGCAGCAGATAGCAAAGGTAGATTTGGAATCAGCGTTCCAAGCTCTACAAGGCAGTATACATGTAATTTCAAACGGCTACTTCGACCAACCTTCCTTTCCTTGTTAGATGAGAGGGCATAGCAACATAGCATAGTATTGGAAAAGTATAGAAGTTTCTCCCACAAGGCTGTAAGGCTGTAATTAAATAAATTTTTAGTTATTCTTTTTTCGCGAGACTTCCATAGAAGCTTCTTTTTACAAAAAGCTTTAGAAAATGAGCAGAGATGCAAAGATATTCTAGACGCAACTAGACCCAATTATGTAGCTGCCCCACTTACCAGCGACAATAGGGTCCTCTCCTTTGAAATACTGAACGAGTGGCGCAAAGATTGAGTGCCTGTAGTTCTAGTTTTGACAAAAAATCCCTGGGATCCATTCGTTTTGAGCAAGTTTATCACCTGACCGCATTACTTTTGGGAGCAGTAGTTAGTGGACCAGTCAATTTGTCTAACAAGGAAAGCATGTGTTGCTAAAATCTTACTACCCTTCAAATAAAGCAACCAAGTGTAATATATTTCTTATCATAAAATATTTCTAAACAAAGTAATCTGATAATTATCGCTGCTCTATCAAAGCGTTAGAAAAAATTAGGACGATTTTTGTCCCACTTGCACATTCCATTCCCAACGGTCATAACTATTCGTGTATAAATATTCCGCATTAGAAAGGAAGATTTAAGACCAGCGTTTTATGCCCTCCAATATTGTATACATCCCATTTACTATTCACGACAATACGACCCACCGGTGGGTCGCGCGCGTTCTGCCATTTCGGACAAATCTTACGATGCACCGGTAGGTCGTAAGATTCATGAAGTGCTGGCTTTGTCAGTTTACGAAGGAATTCTGCGGGGTTCTGGTACATGAATGGGGGCACTTAGGTGAAGCTCCAGTCGAGTGGTCTGGGCTCGGGATACTGTAATGTGATGTTACGGCAGGTAGACAGGTATAAGGCACAGACTTTTAGCTCAAATTCTTCGCAAAATGATGCTGTTTTTGGAGAATTAAGTTTACGTACAAGAGTAATACGAGGAAGGCAAGAGGCTGACATTAGCCTACCAAAGTTTACGCTTTTATTGATTTTATTGATTTTTCGCATTGTTCATCCCAGGGAGCTCGAATCTTATATAGGTTTTGTAGCATGCTGATCACGAAAATGATAGTTTCAATTTTTGATACCGCCTTCTTGCAACAGCCTGATTTCCACGAAAATTCTACCGTACTGCTACCGTAGCCCCATTGTGGGACAGTATTGAACAAAGTGGACACTATAAACATAATCAGCACGTGAAACAACCCCAAAACACAATTTTTCATGAACATGGTGTTGGTTTGGTATAGGATGACTACCTTACAGTAAAACGCCAAAACCTGAAATAAATTCTTTTTGATAATCAACGTCTTCGGTTACCCCTCTGGAAAAATTCTCCGGGACATGTTTTATAATTTTTAAAAAGACTACCATTTCGGACAATACGGCCCACGGGTGGTCGCAATTTTGACAAAGCGAAAAAGGCTCTAGTCCGAAACTGCATTAATCGAAAAATCGGCCTTGTCGTGAATGTGTTAAATTGTCCGAAAAGACCGTATTTTGAATAAATCAAATCATTTTTTTTTGTTTTCCTAGCAGACATGGGGCATTGTTCAGAGAAGACGGAGTAAGGCAACCTCCACATAATGACCACTAAAGGTTATCTAAGTCATAATTCATATAAAATTTGGAGCCAAGAATCGAATTTTTTAACCATCATAAATATCGGATCAGCTTCCACTAAATTCCTACGGACCTTCAACTTGATCGTTAAACATATTATATATCCAGAATGTTTTTGATAACTTTTTTTAAGGGCTCAAACTTGAGGAAAAATGGCCCAAAAATCAAAAATGTCACTTTTTCGGGTTTTTAAATT
The DNA here is from genome assembly GCA_958299035.1 of Cylicocyclus nassatus. Taxonomy (NCBI): domain Eukaryota; kingdom Metazoa; phylum Nematoda; class Chromadorea; order Rhabditida; family Strongylidae; genus Cylicocyclus; species Cylicocyclus nassatus. The sequence goes on from CATQJL010000001.1 coordinate 24,249,757, forward strand.
TTTTATTTTTCGATTACCAAAGCACAAACAGATGTAAAATTTAGCTATAATCATTAAGGCTTGTTGTATACATGAATATGTAGGAGTGGCTGAAGGCGGGGTTTATCGTTTATCGTTCAGATTATCTTTTTTTTGCTTTCTAAGCGCAAGAAAAACTCAGTAAAGGCATATTTGAGTACTGCTGTGCGTCTGTATAATGAACAAGTTAGAAATCCATAGGTTTTTAGGCAAAAATCCAGTTTTCATGTAAATCTTTTTTTTTTCGATTTTGGCTCAAAACTCTACCTGGATTACGAATTAGCTGGTTCTTTAGTGGTCATTTTGTAGAGCTTTCTCCGCTCTATTGAATAGTATCTGAAATCTGCTAGGAAAAGAAAACGATATGATTTATATGAAAACACCCTCAATTCCTGGGACAAACCTAAGGCCACTTCGACTGAACATGCTTCTTTTGTAAAAAAAAAATTTAGAGCATATGGTAGGCTATTATAAGCTAAAAAACATGTCGAAAAGCCTCTCAGTGCTGCGCTTTATCAAAATTCCGTTAGGCTTTGATTTTGCATCACTTTTGCCAACCTCAGCACTTTCCAATTAGATTGTAAACTATTGTTCAGCGGCGGCCCCAGGATTTCCTTTCGGGAGGGCATAGGGGAGGGAACGACAAATTCTTGAAGGCTCTGCATGGATTTTTCTTTAACAAAGATTTTTTTGTGCACAAAATTTCGCATATCTTAGTTTCTTCCTTTCTCTTGATATTACCTACAGTTCAATTCGATGAGTGTTACTAAAACGCTCAGATCAACGCTGATTTGAGCGGTATTAAGGATGACCTCAAGGTATAGGCAGTGACAAAGCTTTGATTGAGGTTTGTAAGAGACGCAAACGATGTTTGCTTTGAGGATGATTATCTGCGAGATTGTAAAATTGCACATATAATGGCAACAATGTGCTCGTAACTTTTGCAGGGTAGAAAAATACAATACCGCTCACAGAATGTGCAAAATTTCCGTAAATGTCGCGAAATTCCGAAAATGTCGCGAAATTCCGAAAATTCCGCGAAATTTCCGGAATTTCGCGAAACTTCGCGACATTTCCGGAATTTCGCGAAATTCCGGAAAGTTCGCGGAAATTTCGGAATTTCGCGACATTCACGGAAATTTTGCACGTTATGAGAGTGGTATTGTAATTGACAGCCGAGGTGCGAGATTTGCTAATTACGGTGCGAGAGTGACCGCATATCACCGCGACTAGCGCTGATGGGCAAATGCTATGAAGTCATTTAAATGCAACTTTGTGAGCTCTTTCTTTCTATGATAAAAGCGGGATTTGAACTCTTTTATAAGCGAGGGTTTATAAGAAAGCCAATGTACATTTTTATGCATATCTTTGTGAAAAATGGGAAAGAAGTGTCCGGATATCCGTATTTGTGTTTATATTCGAAGGGGCTATACCAAAAAATTTACAGAAGAAATGGATGTTAAATACACAAGAGGCTGATCTAAGAACGGTTCTGGACTTAGAAATTTTTCGAAAAACTTTATGATAGATCAAAATGAAATGATAATTCCAGGAGAATAATCAAGGCGCTGGCATAGCAATATTTCGATACAACTTTTGATGCGCTATCAGCTGATGAAGAAAGTTGGACAGCTGCCCTATAGTATCTGGAGATAGTTTTTCTTAATTTGATCTTTGATCTCTATATATAAATCGGTCAGAAGTGGTTCATTGGTGGTTATTGGCGGGTTAGTGGCCCAGGCATGGATGGGTTGGAATGGGAAGGTGGGGGAGAAGTGGGTGGAGACTTGGGTGTGGGCGGGGCCAAAAGTGGGCGGAGCTAGCAAATTTCGAAAAAATCCACATTTCTCTAAAATCTATCCACCGTAGTCCTACAGAAAGAAGCTATCTCGCTAATCAGATGTGTTTTTTGTAATCAATGGGTCGGATAACATCTATGGTTTGATTTTCTAAGGAACTAGTAGCACATGATTTTTTCTCGCTCCTCACTCTTGGCCTCGGCGCAAGATTTGGTTCAAAATATTAGGTTCTCGGATTGACCGGAAACTTCGCTCATAGTGGTTTTTGGTCCCGATCTTTACGAAAATCCTATTTATTTTGCACTAGAGAGTCTTACAGTAAAGCTAAAGTGAGATAGAAGTAGCTAAACCAATCAAGATCGCAACTTCGCCTGCACTTTTCGCCTACCTGTTGCGGAAATTGTCCGCAAATTTTTGTGAGTACAAAACTTTGTGAACACCTCTATCGGACCATGATTAGCACAGATCTTTATTTGAATTGTTCGTCAGATTATGATGTTACAAAATCGCCTTCTCATGAATTGTCTTGCAAATTCGAAAGTCGTGTTGGCAGATATTCTATCCTACAATGTGTCACTAGCAGCAAAACAATGTAAGAAATGTTGTTAGCACGTCGAATACAATACCGCTCACAGAATGTGCAAAATTTCCGTAAATGTCGCGAAATTTCGAAAATGTCGCGAAATTCCGAAAATTCCGCGAAATTTCCGGAATTTTGCGAAACTTCGCGACATTCCCGGAATTTCGCGAAATTCCGGAAAGTTCGCGGAAATTTCGGAATTTCGCGACATTCACGGAAATTTTGCACGTTATGAGAGTGGTATTGTATATAAAAATATCACAAGCGAGGTATTTGATTCAATGGGATTGGCGGCTGGAAGACGGGACTTCGAGGCCTAGTCAAGACTAGAAATTGATCAGAGAGACGCAAATTGCGTCTCAAGGGCCGGGCATACTTCATGCAATTTCAGTCGCGACGCGATTTGGCAATTTGCCAGAAGTCTTCGGATCCAACATTAGCAAACTATATAACTTACGCGGATTAATAAAATACCCTATCTTCTCTACATTTGAAATGTGCTTACAATGAGTTATTGACAGTGTGAATATTGCCAAATCGCGTCGCGACTGAAATCGCCTCAAGTATGACCGGCCCTTTAGGTAGAGCCGCTACTACTAGTAAACTACTGACCTCGGTTGCCTTACTAACTAATTTAGCCATTGGATCAAATTGCGAAGAGATAAAAGTTATCGTCGATTCGTTGACCGCACGGACTGCACAAACGCTCGGAACACGCGCTGCGCGGCCGAATTGTCGCGAGAGCAGGACTTGTGCAATGGCGAATTTGTACAGGGGCAAGCGTTTTACCTCTCCGCAGTAATGTCCAGTCCGTACATGCAAAACTCCAGCATGATATCGCGAAGCAAAATTTTTAGTGATTATCTGGCAAACATATTTACAAGAATTAAGAATTGAGCTATTAGATTTTTTATATCATCACAACGTTCTCAAAAGATTTTAGTGCATACTGTATTAAAGCTATAAGAAAATCTGTGACGTCAGTAAGCGCATTACATTGATGTGCCACTGTGAAGAAGCTAATACTTGCTGTTTTTCAGGATGATTGTTTTTTAAGTGTAGCAGTTGTAACTCCTCGCAACATTTATCACTTGCAACCGCCCTTTGTTTGTAGTGCAAATCTTTCAGTTAGTTTCTAAGCAATGTCACTCGATCCACAGTAATCCGGATTTTTTGAACACTGCAGTGTTCCGCAAAATTGAATTGCCGCACATAACAGGATATTAAGGATGTCTTGAAATCATATCAGTTTTCGGGATTGTCGGGACAGTTTCACACCAAGAGGTTCACATTGACCCGAACAAATCGTTGCGATCATGGTCACATTGCGCCAAAATGAATTATATGCGTTCCTTACTCATCCTCACTAAATTTGCCAAATTTGCTCAATATACTGAATAAGTACGATCAAATAAATTTTATAACAAGGTAAATGAACAAATTACTGAGTAAATCTTCTAGCTTTGATAAATACAGTTAGTAACATAGTACAGATGTTCCAAGGGTATATGTGCATTATTTGATCGTTCTTTCTCCTCTCAAAGTCTTTTGTCGATCTTTTTGTACGATTCTGTAGAGCTGGCTTCCAGTCACTTTTAGCCATTGTCTGGTGATGGTAGAAACTCGCATTGCGCCATAGTGAGTTAAACAGTTCCGAAATTTTTTGGAAAGATGTGCAATGCTGCGTCAGAAGATTTTTACGCACTCTCACCTAACGTCTTAAATCTTGACACTTTTCAGATGGAGTAACCCAAATTTGAAGGAATAAAGAAAACATGTCGGTGTACTTGGGACATCGTATACATCACTCTAAAGTGCACAGCATATCTAGTGTCAAAGGCTCTAAAACTTAGCGTGAAGATCTCTAAATGTATCTTCTTCATGGTCCCTACCGTAAGACAGTAATAAAAAGAAATCTATAAATTGTTCTATAAATCTAACAATAAGTTGAAAAGCAGAGTCGATGTGAGACTTTATGTCCCAATTGGAAGTCGCTGTGTGAGCGCTGAGTGATCCGCCCTAAAGCAAAACGGTATAGAGCACTTAAAGGCAGCGTCCAGCCAAATGAAATCCTATGGTTATAGAATTTTAGGTGGAAAGTAATTTCTGGGTCCTAACTAAGGTTCCTCGAGCGAAAGTGATGGGTCGCGCCATGAATCCATACGAACGATCCCAAGCTTCAGTTTCTGAATATCTCAGCCGTTAGAGCACTACCTAAGCTGCCGTTTGGGCAGTGGCTTAGTTAAGGCCCCAAAATTACTTTCCACGTGGAATCCCCATATGCCCAGATTTGCGTGGGCGCTGCCTTTGAGAAAGAACTTTATAAAGATGAGCGCTATCGCATATACATCTTTCTACTGTTCCTTCATGTAAAAAGAACACACACACAAGATTCCGCAATACCAGTGGAATGCGAGCATTTTTTGGGTACAATAGCGATTGAAAGACATCATTACGAGGTAAATCTACCAATCACATGAAAGTTTGAAATAAAATGGCTTGGAAGTTGCAATGGTTTTTTGCCTCATTAGAAAAATTTAACAGCATTTCTAAGTTTTCGACCAGACTTATGCAAAATGTGTTGTTTCCGAATTGACCGTTTGCGAAGAGGAGATGGATCGACGCCTGGCGGCAAAATAAACCTAGCAGAGAGTAGGATTTTTACATAAGATTCAAAATTGGGTGAATCACTTTTGTATTAGTAAGATACCTATGTCACCAAAATTTCAAAGCAGCTATTTGGTGAAACTCTTTCTCGAATTTGTATAAACGAATGCAGCTGTGATTATTACTTTAGGACCAATCACAGCTGTGTGCTTGTGTTTTCGAGTTTCATCCCGTGGGCGGCCCATCCTGAAGATTTTCGAGTGCACTTTCATTAGCAAATAATCATCGAAGCGTTCATTTGTAGGAACCTACAAGTAAATACAGCTGTGGTAACGTACTTGTTAGAAATTCGCTTAGCTTTTACTATAGTGCAGCATCGAATCGAGATGTCCCTGAATGCTGAACCAACTAAGCAACTATGGTACCGCAGGTGTCCTGAAAAGGGTACACAGTTATACAATACGATAATTGGCTTATTTGCCCTGGCACCTGTTTAATGTGATGGTGCGTACTTAAACCGGAATCGGTCGAGCCTCCAGCATTTGAGCCCTGTTAACCGCTGCAACTGTCTTCACTTTTGCTCCAAGACTTCTCAAGTCATATTGGTTTGTTTTGCAATAGAAGAAGGAAAATTTTTGGTTTTTACTTGCATTTCATCAAGAAAAGAACCCAAGCTCGTTGCGTCTGCCAGCGAAATTTCCCAGAAAGCTATCTCCGTTACATTTTTCGAAATGTGGATTCATGAATTTAGAGACTGAATTCTTGCCACAATGTTTCAGTTTTTTGAAAGAAATTTTGCACTTCGAGAACGGCATCAGTTTGAGCAGATTTGATCGCGGCTTCTTCCACCAGGTCTTTGAAACAGCAGCTTAAACTGCAAAAATTGCAATTAACAAGCAAATCTACTCCATTAGGATGTTTGCAATATCCGTAAACGCAGCACTAAAGCTTTCTAAGTTCACGGCTATTGTTAGAAACAATCAGAAAAAATCTGCCTGGCGCTCTCAATTATACTCTTATCGTAACATCATTTGGTAAAAGACACAGCTGCAGTAAATTTTAAATTTTTGTCTTTTTTTGGAACTATAATGCAAAGGCTTTAAAATGTTTCATATGACAGAAACTTGAATCAAAATAGTTTTCGCAAACAAGTGAGATTACCCTAGCCGAAAAATCAGTTTCAAATATGTGCTGCTAGTAAGTCGCTTTTTTCAGAGTGTTACATTACAGGGATCATGTCTTACAAATTGTGCCTTATTCTGGTCCTACTACATGTGTGCGCTGTGATGGGGTGCGTTGAAGAAGCAATTAGTGCTTGTTCAGCTAGGCCATACAGGTCCAAGAGAGAGGCCAAAGACTACTGTCATGAATTTTTTCAGGCAAGTTTGAACTTTTCGACAGTGGTCTGCATTCGTGAAGCAAATTAGTTGAGTAAGTTAGACTTTGTTTACAGTGCATGGTTTACGACTGCGCACTTAAAATGGGAAAGGATCTACACGTGTGCCTGCATAGATGTTTGACAAACAAGGGATTCTGTGTGAAATTAGAGAATGGAATGCTTCATCTTCAATCTTTATCGTAAAATATTTCATGCAAAGAAATAAAGTTTTTCGATGATCTTAGCTGCTTAAGGCTTTGAACTATTCACTATTTTCTATTTTACTCTATATTCCAGGAACTTTCCGCAAACTTTCAGGATACTCTTACTTACATAAATAGTCGTAAAGCATTTGATTCCTTTTATGAAATAACGAAAGTTACATCATACTTCAATGCTCATTATGACCTGCATTCATAGAGTAGACAGGCGGTACATTTTAGTTGCAATGTCAGTACGTAAAGTATAATAGAATACATGGACCAATTCTCCCTGAATGCCTTCTCCATTACTTGAAAAAGAAGGGATTTCGGAATTTAAGGAAGGCAAGGTCGTTTCCGGCCATAAGATGTTTCAGGCGAAGTAAAGGTCTTTTTGTGTTCAGCTCAAAACGTTGGACAATGCATGACGCCGTTTTTCTGGCTTTAACGTGAATGTAATTCCACATGCTTGAAGTAGCACAACATTTTGATAACTCCTTTTCACAGCATAACAGCTTGCATACGTTAAATTTTACCCCTCACTAAGCGTGAACTGAAAGTGAGCTTTTTAGTCGAAGATACTATCGCTGGAACATCTGCATCTACCGTGAAATTTGAAAGGCAAAATATAAGTACGGTAAAATTTGAAAGTTGTGTGTTTTGACAAGCAGTTCGAAATACGTAAGATAACTGTAAAAATACAAATCGAAATAAAACCTCAAATTCTTTAAAAGTTTCGTACTCAAACTCTTAGGCACGCGCCATACTTGATTCGCTCATTTCACATGCACCTGATACGCTCTGACATTGGTCAGTTCAGTGAACTGACCAATAGTTGAGTGGATCAGGTGAATAAAGCGGACCAAGTATGGAGCGTGCCTTAGGAATGTTGCTAATCTGCAATCTCTTCGGGCAACGGTTCAGTTAAGAGGGAAGTCAAGTTTATTTCTCTACAATCAAGAGATGTCTATTAAGGGTCAATATTGTATGTTTGAATCATTTGCACGTTTGATTTTCAATGTGTAAAAATTGTTTTGTATTTGAGCTAAGGGCTCCGCACCAAAGCTAGTAAGACCCTGTGAGTGTTTGTGGTGTGCAATCTGAATAATTATCTATGGTAGCACCGCTCAGTTTCCGTTTCCTATTGCGAGTGCAAAAGGCAAATGCAATAACCGGGTCTGCTTTTTTTCGTAGGTAGCTCAATCAACCTAGCTTAAAATTAGTTAAAAAAAGATCTGGAAACTCTCGAACTATATATGCTTAGATTTGCGTTCCAGCATCTTCTATTCAAAAAAAAACGGATCAAAGATATGTCAAGAAAGAGGACGGAAATTAATAACGAGAAGTTGCTGGAGCGATACCGTGAACAAAACCTACATTAATCTTCTTTTTTGGGAATTTTTCGGAAATGAAAATCATTTAAGAAAAAAGACACAAGACATCAGTAAAGGATTGGAAATTGAGGCTCGGTTGATCTCAAGTAATTATATCGTTTTGGCTACTTTAATACTCTTTGTATAGAGTATCGTCTTCAACTTGGACGTCCTCATGCATCTGAAAGTCCACCGGTTTAGTGCAACAAAAAATAAACATGATAACCGCGGATTTTTCCCCGTAACGGAGTAAATTCTAGGACCATAATAACTGACATGTCTGACGATTTAAACAATTTGCCATATACATTGTTTAACACTTTATAACGCGTAAGGCTACTGCATAACGAAGGCGCAGAAGCAGTATTAGTTGAGCGGGCGCGAAGTGACGCGCGCATATCCACCCAATTTTGAATCCTGCGCCTGGTGCGCTCTGCGGCTAATAAAGCCGCGTTCGCGCCCAATATCATGCGCCTCCTCATGCAGCGCCGCATGCACGCTTCCCTTCTTTGAATCACTGTTGTCTGTTTGTTACTATCTTCCAACTCAAAGCGCTGTCCTACAAAAGCTTGGATCTTGGGACTTTTACCTAACAAAAGCCTTCTCGATTGTACAACGTTATATGGGCTCAAATCCACGTAGAATTCGCAAAAACTTCCTTGTTAGAAGGTTAAGTTGGAGCAACGACTAGGTGCTGTGCTTTTCTAATCCGGACCTTTGCCGCAGGGTCAAATGAAGCGTTGCTTAAAATATCGAGTTTCCGGTCTTACATAGTAGAAGCACAAATATTGAGCACAAATATTATTTTGAGACAATGTAATGTATCTACACAGTACACCTTTATGGCTTTTCGTAAATACAGTTGGCATAACATAAAGAACTATATATGATGTTCTAAAAGTATGTATGCACTACTCGATCGTTGATATCTTCCTTTTCGTAAAGTCCTTTGCCGACTTTCAGGAACATTCTGTAATCTGGTTTCAGCTTGTGTTTATAATTCAAAGCAAACCATCTATCCTTTTTATTTGTATTATTGTTCAACTTCCAACAAATCGCGTCAAATTGAATAAGCTGCCGTTTCAAAAAATTTTGGATAAGTGTGCAAAGCTGTGTAACGGAGTTTTTGAGCACGCCAATTTCACTAAATTTCTAGGAGACTGTAAGGGCTTTTCAAATGAACCAATCTGTATTGAGAAACTGAAAACAAGTAATTTCATAACCTTGGCATAACTGCAGAGGAAGCAATGCTTCAGTAGACTCCACATAGAGAGTCATGGACTCTGATTATTATGAAGATTCTTAAGTTGTTTGATTCAGTTTCTTTTGCAAAATATGGTTTCCAATAGCTTAAAACCCTTTTCATACAACACCGCTCGTATTTTTCGAAAAAAATGACGCACAGTCGCCCGATTCATGTGACATCACCATAGCGTGGCCATATCTCGGTTTAAAGGCAACTGCTCGGCAGAATGAAAATTTTGAGATATTCATTATTCTCGGTTTCCCTGGATGAGCTATGTAAAAGGCTGTGCTTTGCAGCTTTAGAAGATATCAACAACCTGCCTTTCCAGAAGTGAAAAGGCTGACGGCGTATGCCTGTCCTCGAGCGCGACTGGCTCGCGGGTACGGTAATGTCTCCACTCACAAGCCAGTAGCGCTCTAGAGAGCACAGGATATGCGATCCGCCCAAATAGCACTTTTCACGTCTGGAATAATAGGTTATTAATATTTTTTGCTGCAAAGTACAGTCTTGGACTAAGCTCGCCCGGGTAAAGAGAGCGATGAATACCCCAAAGTTGTCATTCTGCAGAGCAGCTGCTTTAAAATGGACGAATTCTTAGTCCAAGTACTTAGCTTGGCACGGAACATAATTTATATGGAATGCTCGTTTGGACACAATAGGAGGTCAGATTCCACGAATCGTTCTAAATTTTTGCTAACGATAGGTTGCTTAGTGATTGCATTGAAACACATTGAGTAACTCACCGTAAGCAAAAAAATAAAACGATTTGTGGAATCTGACCTTTTATTGAATCCAAGCAGACACGTATATATGTTTATAGATGCACCGCGCCGAGCTGGGTCGAGTGGACCTTGGATTGAAAATTCGATTACATTGAACCGAGATATGGCCACGCTACACTAATGTCACATAAATTGGACGACTGTGCGTCGTTTTTTCCTAAAAATATGAGCGGTATTGTACCTTTCGTATAATAACACTGTGATGAAAATGTTAGGTCGTTCCGAAAGTGATGTCGCTTTTTTCAAACGTATGCCACATCTCGCGGAACAAAGATGTATAAGAGATTCTGGTATCATTTGATGCAGCATTTCATTCTCTTTCTAATGGTTATATAATTACCGCACAAAATTGAGTAACCTCTGGAAAAATTATCAAAATCTGCGACCCATGCTTCTTGAAAAGGTCAAGTTTCACAATTTTTCTAAATTTTTACAACAATCCCTGGAAGGAGTCCAAGTAATGTGTGGATAGAGCAAACCCTATAGGAAACAGCATACCTCTTTTCTACTTTCCAGAGCCTGTCACAATTTTTGTACAGATTTTTTGATGGAACCACCGAATTTTAGCAGACTCGTCTCAGACACAAATGCATCAAACACCAATAAATCTTCGGATTTTGAAACTTACAAAATGGATTATGGTTTGGCAACAATTTTACAAACCAAATGAGATTCACCGCTTCGGTTTAGCAACTTTCGAAAATTTCAGGTACATCTTGGGGTACCTTGGAAAAGTCGAATTATGATGATTTTATCACGGAAAACTTGATGAATCGGGAACAAAAAACAACCGCTAGAAAGAGGAGAAAAAGCTGCATCGAATGACACCCGAGTCGCTTGCCGGTTGTTGTTCTGTGAGGTTTGAGTTGACCAAATATGGAAGTTGATGGCATTTAAAATTGATTCCAGAAACTCTAAGAAGCAAGCTAAGGAAAAGAAAAAAAACTTTGTGGTCTATATGGTTTGTTCTATTTACCTGTTACTTGTACTTCTTCGGAGATTAGGTACAAAAATTTAGAAAAATAGCCGAACTTGACCATGGCAAAAAACATGAGTCGCAGATTTTGCTGATTTTTCGAGAGATTAATGAAAATTATGCAATGAAATTACAACCATTAAAAAGAGGATGAAATGCTGCATCGAATGCTCCTAGGATCTCTTGAAGATCTTGATTCCATGAAATGTGGCGTTCATTTGAATAAAGCGACATTACTTTCGGAACGACCTAATATATTAGGTTGTCCCGAAAGTTTTGTCCGTTTTTCAACCTATCATAAAAACACGAGGAATGAAGGTAGGGAAACGCTTCAGGTACTGCCCGACGCATCTTTTCCTCCTCTTTCTAGTTGTTATAATCTTGTGCAGATTACTCTTTTGTTCACTGAGATAAACGCCGAAATTTCGAACCCATGGTTTTTACTATGTCCAAGTTTGATAATTTTTCAAAATCTTCATTTTCAACTTTTGAAAGACCTTTGATAGCCCTCAGATAGAATAAACATAGTGCAATGCAATGCAATTATTTAGCATATCTATCTGGCTTTTCAATATTTTTGAAGATAATTTTTTCAAAAGTCTTCTCTTTTGCGAAGTTCTAAAATACGGAAACGCCCCGAACACTAACAAATCATCGGATTTTGAAGCTTTCAAAAACCGATTACGATTGTTCACTATTTTTACGAAGCAAATGAGCGTTTACCGCTTCGAAATATAAGATGTTGCATTTTACGTGTACACGCTGGGGTGGGGTCGATTTCAAGAATTATGACAATTTTATCGCCAAGGACCCCGCAAATTGGAGAGGAGATACACTCACTAGAAAGAGGAGGAAAAGCTGCATCGAATAACACCTTAGTTGTGCGCCGTTTCATGATCTCTGGCTTTTGGCATTGTTTGGGATTGACCGTTTTGGTTGTGCGACGAGGAGTTGTGAGTAGACGTTTATTCGATAGGTACCAAACCCACCATGAGAAAACGGCAGCTTCTTTTATATGCGTGCCATGAGAAGCGAGGAGTGCTCATTACAATTCTTCATGCTACAGTTAAGAGCTTGGTAGACTTGATGCTACTGTTAGCTACTTGTAAAAACATTGAGAATTGGTTAATGTTTGAATGTTAATAAGTGACAGCATGGCAGAGCATTAACGAAACACCAGGCAATGTTATTAGCAAGATTGCGGGATGTACAGCTGATTCATAGACTAAGGTGAATTGTTAATAAAGCTTAAGAACATACAACTAAAGTCAATATTTTGTAGAATTACAAAAACTCCCCACGAAAAACAAGGTAGATATCGTCTAATAGCGTTTGTAGCGATAGCGATAAGTTGTTCGAGAGTAAGCGACATAGAAGTGACACAGGATAAAGGCGAGTACAAAGAAGGCAAGTGTTAGTAAAATGAACTTGATAGGATAAGTAAAAAAATCAAATAGTCGTTTTGGATTGAAGAGATGTTCTGAAAGAGTCTTAAGGTATGACACGTCTCTAGAGATGTTTTCAGAGATAGCTTTTGCCATCGTGTCGTCGATTATCGATTCGTCCTCGATATATTGCAGATTTCCTTGGATCTTGTTTCTTGGACATTCGCTGGGCATGTTATCTTGCATTTTGTGTCGATAGTGGAGGTGTTAAAATGGAAGCGTATTGTTGGCATGTCCTTCGTCGGTACAATAGGCTATCTGGTTTTGTTCTGAACAAACGATATTAGCTAAAGTGTTTTTGGAGTTACTTTTGCAAAGAAAGGTTATTTCAGCTCCAGTTCTGCAGTTGTAACATCCTTCGGCGTCGCTGGTTGTTGTTTCACATGAAGGATTGGTTTGTTGCGAAACGATCTTCATGTTATCTGCAACTACATGTAGTTGTAAGACAGAGCCAATGCGAGCCTTAGCGTATAGGTCTTTGCCCTTCATGAAGATGATGTAGTTTTTGGAGACTTCCGGAAGTGGTGACCTTTTCATCAATTTGCCCATGTTTCCAGAGCTACACACACATGAGGCCGTCTTTACTGCAGTTAAGCACGAGCATGCTCTTGTGGAAAAGACGCATTCAAAGGATTTTGTTTCTTGAGAGAGGAGCATTGTAGTTGACCAGCGCTTCGAGGGGTCAGTTGCCCTGAGTAAGCCGGTTGAATGATTGAAGTACGTCCTTTCGTTGCCATGAAGAAGGAGGAAAGGATAGGTAATTGTGGAGTGGTGGTGCTTATGAGATTGAACTTGATGTCTTTCCATCGAATCGTCTGTCCTGGTCGGAAGGTTAGAGTAGTAGAAGAGCTGCTGCTAGACTGTTCCAAGGTTAATCAGCATCGACTACAGTTTCCCAGCTGGGACACCTGAAGATCTCGTAGATTTTGGAGCTCATTGGTTGGGCGTAAATTCGGTAGAAAAGACAACTCGGTTGGCACACGAAACAACCGTCGCAGGTGACACATCCACAACTTGAAGCACAGAATGTGTAACCAGGGCTCTCATTCGCTAATCTTGAAATTTCTTGAATTTTGGTAGTAGGCGTAGTGTCTTCGCAGGCGTGCTCGGTGCAACTTCCAGCGAGATAACAGCGATGGATGGATTCGGAGAGTATTTGATGATCTCTGGTGTAAAATTGTACATCTTTGTGGCATTGAAAGTTGATGTCTTCGGGTGACGTGATGGCGGGGGTGCATTCCTTGAGGAAGTCGTCTTGGCCCTGCTATGTGTTGATTCGTCAGTGTCCACCGGTATCTCCAATTTGTGAATCAACGAGTTGGGGCGAGTGATGATGCGTTGCGAAGGGAGTTGTATTTGGGATGATCGCTGATACTCGTCCTGTGAACCGATCACTCTTCCCATTTTCCATTGTCCGCGATCCAATGTAGAATCTTGTATCAACACAATTTCTCCGTACTTTGGAGTCCCTGTTGAATGGGATCTGGGAGTTGTAGGTTCCGTTTTGTACTGTTCTCGCATAGTTGTAAGATATTCTGTGCTCCATCGAGTCCAAAACGTGGAAACTAAGTCAGATGTTCGATTCCACTCGGCGAGCAGAGTGTCCCTGGTAGTTGGGAAAGGTGACCATTGGTCTTGTGATTCGGTTGGATAAAGACCACAGAGTCGAACATGCGGACGTAGAAAGTCGATGGGGCGCAGAGGCTGGAAGGAAATTTCGTCACTGTAGTATGTGAGCGGTCTCGTATTAACTATAGCTTCGGCTTCCTTTGCCAAAGTTCGGATTTCTTCAATGTCGAGTCGGCGATTGGCAATAGCGTGCCGGTATGATTTTTGAAGATGTCCACCATTTTTTCGTAAACTCCACCTTCATGGACTGAGGCTGGGTATGAATTTCATCTGGATTCGGTGGTTGGCACAGTAATCTATGATGTCTTCGTCAATGTCGGGTACTGGCAGTGAAGAATAGCATTGGTTGATTGTCTTGAAAGTTTGTGCGTTGTCACACAGGATCCATCTTGGACACCCGATAGTGGCGATGAAACGTCTTAACATGTGCAGTACCGTGACAGTTGTCATGTCTAGTATCACGTCTACGTAAACTGCTCGACAGTTTAGACAAGTGAGAAGCAACATCCAGTATTTTTCGTCAGTGTTGGCGCTGATACGGTAGGTCAAAGGACGAAAAAAATCCATTCCGACGTTTTCGAAAGGATATTGCGGAGGAGTTACTCTTCGTTCCGGATGTGCGGGAAAAGGAGGAAGGGTAAATGGTTTGGATCGAAACCTCTTGCAGTGAAAGCATTCGTTGTGGATAACCCTTTTCACTGTGGCGCGTTCTTTGGGTATCCAAACTCTCTGTCTCAAAAGCGTGAGGGTGTGATACACCGGTATGGTTGGTCATTTGATGGACATGTAGTATGTAGAGAATAGTTATTCGACTTTCACGAGGAAAGAAGATTGGTGTGATGGCTGATGTTGGTAAGTTGGCATGCTCGATACGTCCATGAGATTTCCACAGGAAGGTTTTTTCACAAGTGAAAAGTCGATATTGCTTTTTGGCTTCGCTAGAAGGAGGATAAGATGAATGTGCCAGACGGAACAGTATAGTCTCGCTCCGTTGAAGCAGTACGACTTTGGTGCTACCGAAAAGATCTGCTGCTTGTTTGGATTCCTTTATGAGAAATTTCAGCACAAACATCATCGTTTGGAGTAGCTTGGTCCAAGTACTAAATCTTTTCAAGTCCAAGAGTGGATTGATTTCGGTTTTGAGAGGTGCTTTCTAGGATTTTGAGAAAAATTCGCAACTGTTAGATGTTTTTCCAGTGCGTCTAGTTCTTGATTATTCTCAAGAGAATTTTCTTGGAGAATATTGCGTGCATGTTCCGGCCATTTGTCTTGTTCTTCTCGAAGAAAAGAAGGTCCAAACCACCACAGGTCTTCTTTTATCAACTCTTCGATCGTACATCCTCGAGTTCCTAAGTCAGCTGGGTTTACTTCAGTGGGTACGTGCAGGATCATCACGTCGGAAGTATTGTCAAGAATTATTTTTACTCGATTCTTAACAAAAAAATCGGTAGATTTTTGTTGTTCTTCGTCCAGTACAAGGCTACAATACTGTCCGTCCATAGGAACTTTTTCGAGATGTGCAGGTCGAGTTCTTTCACGAGATAAGTCAGAAGTTTTGAGCCGATCATGAGTGCTGCTATCTCGAGTCGTGGAACTGTCATAGAGCTCTTGAGTGGTGCTAGTCTACACTTGGATATTAGCAGAGAAGTTCGGACCGTTTTGTTTTTTATCCTTTGTACAAGATAGGATGTCGCACAATATGCTGCAGATGAAACGTCAGCAAATACATGGAGGTCATATTCATACGAAGCTTCCTTCTGGGAATCCATTACAAGGCGAGGAATTGACATTTCTTGGATCTTCCAACTCGATAAAATGTTTTCCCATTGTTTCTCTTTCTCAGTGGGTAGGGCATCGTCCCATAACAGCTTTTCTTTCCACAGTGATTGGAGGAAAACTTTGCCGGTTAGTAGTGCAGGAGAGAAAAGGCCAAGTGGATCGTAGAAGCTTGCAATGTGCTTCAAAACTTTTCTTTTCGTCCATAGTAGGTTGCTTGATGGCTTTTCCGGTAAAGGTATGAAAAGTTCGTCACTGTTGAGATCTCACTGCAAACCGAGGAGTTTTTGGATCTTGGGAATCGCTTCTATTTCTCTTTTCCCGAAGTATTCATTGAGTTCTTCGGCATTACTGGCAAAGGCCCGAAGGTTCATGCCTGCCTTTTGAAAGAGTTCCTTGGATTTTTTATAGAAGCTGATTCCTTCATCAATGTCCGTGGCGCCGTAAAAGACGTTGTCGACGTAGGTGTTCCGAATAATGTGCCTGGATAAGTCAGTGGCCGATGAAGAGAGATGAAAATGGATAGTTCCAGCGAGAGGAATGGAGAGCATACTAGTCCAAACGGGACTCGTGTAAACCGGTAGGTAACCAAGTTTGAGTAGGAGGCCTATGTGGATCTTTCAGCCAGAGAAATCGGGTGTAATCCCGTGATTTGTGGTTCAAACCGACCATAAGAAAAGCTTTTTCGATATCACTGGAAATCAGTATTTTGCACAGTCTTGTGCGCAGAAGGATTCCGACGAGATCAGGAAGGAGAACTGGGCCTCTATGTAGAGCTTCGTTAAGACTCATCTGTCCTTTCATTTTCGCAGAACCATCGTAGACACAACGAATTTTCAGGTCCTTGTCGTCTTTTTTCAGAACACCGTGGTGGGACAGATAATGACACGGTTGGTGAATTTCTTCAAGTGGTACTTCTTCAATGATGTTCCGCTGTAGTTGATCTTCAATGACGGCGTGATACTTCCCTAGGTATCTGGGGTTTTCTTGTAAAGTTCTTAGTTGGTTGCATAAACGCGAAAAGGCTAGAGCGTGGTTGTCTGGAATTGTGCTGGGATCCGCTTTAAACGGTAATGTGACAACATATCTCTTCTCAGTGGAGTCGTAATAGATGGTGTCATTGAAATGTCTGAGGCATTCTTCGTCATCACTTTGATCGGGGTTGTCTAAAATTCCGATCGACTCTAGTTTCCAGAAACGACTGACAAGCTCACAAAGATCATTGTGATTTGCGGGATTTGCGGCGTCATTATTGTCACTGTCAATGGAAACAAGGCTGCACTCGTTCATTCTCGTGTCGATTGCTCTTTTTAAGATGATATCACCAATGCTAGTATGCAGGAGACGATATCCTTCCGGAAGACTTTTGTAGTAGAAATTGTGAGATAGTACGAGATCCCAGAAGTAATCGTTTCCGATCAGTAACGATAGACTGCATGTCGTTACAGAAGGTTCATAGCCGGGAGGGTACTTTTCCGTTATCCGGACCCATTTTTTAAAAGAAGGATATTGCTTTTTCTATCGTACCATATGTGGCCCCAACTTCATAGGATGGAGTGTCAACATTCTGCCACGTGTCAAAAAAATTTGACATGTCATCTACATGTTTAACACGTTTAACCAAGAACTTGTGTTGCCTTAGCTAACGTGATTCTTATCCATTTTTAGTCAATAGTAGACACATTTTCGTTTGAAAACAGTATCAAAATAAGCACTATTATCACGTCATTCTGCTATTCATAAACAGATTAGACTTGCACAGATTAGAGAAGTAAGCTAGGGTCTCATCATCTAAGTCATAAAACAAGTAGTTGCGAGAAACTTTAGGCCATCATCTATAGTCTCGTCTGGCTAGATTCGCAAGATGAAAAGTTTGAAGAGAAGGACAATGCTGAATCATTGCTGAAAACCATCGGTCCTATATAAGTTCTAGGTTGTTTTTTCGCTTATAGAAAACAACTAAATAGCTTTTAGGTGATCACAAATGCTCTCTTACTTCACCGGAAATGATTTCGAAAAAAACGGGTCAAAGTAGACCAAAACTTGTCAATATTTTCCTGACACGTGGCAGGGAGGCAGTCCTCTGACACTGTAAAAAAATCGTTCTTAAAATAGAAAATATGTTTTATGAGAGCTTTTCAAAAAAATGGGTCCGGATAACGGAAAAGTACCGCCGGGAGTTACTTGCATCACTTCATTTGGTAACGAAGGGGAAGATTTTACCGTGAAACATCTGTTGCCGTTTTCGGTCTCAATTCCTAATCGGAAAGTCGAAGATTCTATCTCTATGGGTTCGCCGAAAGTTGCGACGTTGAGTGTTTCCGTCTCGATGACGGGTAGGTCGAGTAATGCAGCAAGATCGTTGGTGATATAGGTGGTGGTGGAGCCGGAGTTGAGAAAAGCCGTTGTAGTGAGGGAATGGGAGGGATTATCAGGATTGAAGATTCTGACTTCTGTGCACATCAAAGGAGCTGGTGAATTTCTCTGAGATGATGTGAGAGTGATGTCCTGTGGGTTTCGGTCGGAAGTGGGGGCTGCCTGAGTTTCCTTCGTCTCTTCATCTGCACAAGAGGTTTGGATGATGTTGTCGAAATGAACAGCATGATTCTGGGATCGAGATGAAGTGGGTTGGCGTGGGTGAAATGGGCGGGAGAAGGGATGATGAGCGGTAGTCTTGGAAGTATCTGTCATCGGAGGTTTACTTTCCGAGGATAAACATAGAGATGTGTGATGTCTTCTCGAACAAAGCCGGCAATGAAATTTTGAAGGGCATTCTTTGCTGCTATGACGAGGAGATAGACAGTTGTAGCACAGTCTCCGCTTTTTTGCTTGTTGAAAGCGTTGTTGTGGTGTAGCATAGCTGGTACAATTTACGGCAGAATGGAGCTGTGAGTCGCAAAAGGGACAACCTTGGCGAAATTTGACGGATTTTGGTGAATGAGACCGTGGATGCTTCGTGGTAGTGTAGGTTCCTTGATGAGGATAGTGAAGTGGACCAGAGAAGGGCGATTTCGAATAGAGTTCCATTTCCGAAAGAGTGGATTCTTTGCGAACTATGCTCGTGAGTGAAGCATTTCTAACGGTGAAACATTGTGGTCATCTTGAGTTTGATCGTAGATTTGACTTTTCACACGAGGAGGAAGTTTGTTGAGGAGAAGAGCACCGAGAGCTTTCTCTGTTGAATCGTCATTACCGTTAGAGAACTGTCTCACAAGCGAAAACATCTGATTGTAAAGAGGGAGAAGATTGCGGCCCTCTGGATCACACGGTGGTAGAGATGCAAGCTTTGTGTACAGTATATGCTTGAGTGTGACTTTATCATCGAAATGAGTTCGCAAAATGTCCATCGCTACCTTATAGTTGGCAGGGGTCATGGATAAACCTTGAATGACTTGCAATGCTTTTCCTCGGAGACATGATTTGAGAAGCGAAAATTTGGTAGTGTCGTCCAGTTGGACTTTGTTTCCGACTAAGGTAGCAAATCGAGATTGAAGTTCGGGATAATCGAGAAGATTTCCATCGAAAGTGGGTAGTTCAAGTTTGGAGAGGATGGAAGCATCGACAAAGTTTAAAAGAGAAACATCGGTGGGTTGCGAAATGGCGGGGACATGGAGATTTGTCCCTCGGTTCCAAGGTTGATCTTCGTCTGGTGTGTGAGTTTCAGAAGAAATGGATAAAAGAGTGAGGTGGCGGCGAGTAAATTCTTGATCGATGGAATTCAGCAAAACGTCAAGAGTTTCCAACTGTTTGACAGCGTCAGCAACAGTAACATGATAATCACCATACTTTTTAAGGTAATCGGCGAGTACCTGTTGCTCTTCGGGGCTGGCTTGCTGAAGTGCATTCCATTCCTCGTCCAGTTTTGTGATTTTGGCATAAGCCTTGAGCAGGTTGGATCGGATTGCAGTAATTTCCAGTCGAAAGGTTTCGATAGCATTATCGCTGAGAGCTTCGAGTTGTGGGGCAGTAGGGGAGATGTCGTATTCCCTCAATGTAAAACATTTGCGTCTGAGCAATACTTTTGCAATTGCTTCTTGAAAAATCCGATTTGACGTCGGATACTAGCACTATCGGACATTACTGCACTGTGGAGAAAACGTACGTTTGCTGCTTGTCCTGTTATAGAAGGTTTCCTTTTACCTGCGTAAGACGAAGAGGTCCTTGCTGGGTCGCCAATTGTTTGGGATTGACCGTTTTGGTTGTGCGACGAGGAGTTGTGAGTAGACGTTTATTCGATAGGTACCAAACCCACCATGAGAAAACGGCAGCTTCTTTTATATGCGTGCCATGAGAAGCGAGGAGTGCTCATTACAATTCTTCATGCTACAGTTAAGAGCTTGGTAGACTTGATGCTACTGTTAGCTACTTGTAAAAACATTGAGAATTGGTTAATGTTTGAATGTTAATAAGTGACAGCATGGCAGAGCATTAACGAAACACCAGGCAAAGTTATTAGCAAGATTGCGGGATGTACAGCTGATTCATAGACTAAGGTGAATTGTTAATAAAGCTTAAGAACAGTTACAGCTAAAGCCAATATTTTGTAGAATTACAAAAAGGCATCACCAAAAGTGGAATTTGATAGCATCAGAAAAATAATTTTGAAAAATTTTCAAAGCTAGCTATAGATGCCGCAAAAGTGCATTATATTGCCCTTTGTTTGCTCTATCTAATTGCTACCAGAGCTTTTCCGAGAGTCAAAAACGAAGATTGTGAAAAACTGCCAAACTTGGACATAGTAAAAACCATGGGTTCGAAATTTCGGCGTTTATCTCAGTGAACAAAAGAGTAATCTGCACAAGATTATGACAATTAGAAAGAGGAGGAAAAGGGTAGTGCTTAGAGCGTTTTTCTACCTTCATTCCTTGTGTTTTTATAATAGGTTGAAAAAACGGACAAAACTTTCGGGACAACCTAATATTAGGTTGTTGCAAAAATAATGTCCGTTTTGCAAATCTTCACTTTGGAAGGCTATAATTGGTTTAGTCTTCATATTTTTGAATGCAGTCAAGACCATCAGAAACAGCAAACCTTTCGTATTAGCACGTACCTGCTCATACTGATATCGCAAATGGGAAGAAGACTATGCGTCAAAAAACTGAAAGTTTTTCTTCTGAAAACCTCGTCTTTAAGAGCTTACAACTTCGCTTCAGTTTTCGTTCGTATGGCTGGCAAACAGCTTATTTTGTAGTCGCAAGCCATGAGTTTACGTGTGTGTAGAAAAGACTTTAACATAGAAGTTCTGCGAAAAGAAAAGATAAAAATTCAAAAATGTGCCCTTTTTTGAGCCTAATTGTTGTAGGCTTGCAAGCGCCAAATCATGAAAAGTTGGAATTCATCGCGTAATAGCTAAATTTTCCTTAAAAATTGTAGTTAAGATGTGCTTATCTCAAGCTTACAGAAATGGGCGAAGCTTTGGCGATTGCCCTAATTATGAGAAATTTCTGACCTATAGAATGGCAGCAGCAAATATCTATTTCGAGGCGTCAATTTCTCAGTCAGATATCTCCAAAAATCTACATAAGCATGCAGTAGGTAAACAATCTTCATCCAATACAATTGCTATTTTTTCAGAAGAACTCGTTTATTTATTTTTGAATTGTGGTCAAGAAAGTGAAAGCTATGAGATTCCGATTTTGAGTGCGGATGCGCAAAATGCTGCTGAAATTCTCATAAATGAGAATAGCAGCCTAACTCCGTCACCGTTAGAAAGTACATGGGGAGAGCTTTCTAGTATATACATATTCTTTATCGAAAAAGAAAGTATGATGGAAAAAAAGTTCTTTGGAAAATAGGCTTAGAAAAACGGAAATTATTTTTGCAACAACCTAATATAATCGATTTACCCCATGTTGTAAATCTCATTGTAAATTAAAGCCAGTTTTACAGCATATTACCCAAAGGACAGCAAGAGACCAGTGGGAAGAAGACTATGCTATTCCAAAGTAGCATACGTATTTTTCAGACACCACCCGTATATCAAAGCATCCTAGAATAAGCATCCTTCAGTTAAGGGAGCGCTAAGATTCACTGGAGAATGCTTGGGCTTATTTTTCCCTCCGATTCCAAAAATCAGTTTAAAGAGTGCGCAAATGTAGAAAACGGGTTCCACAATTCTCACCCGTTATCGTCGAACTTCAAACTTCGTCTTTCAAAAAAAAACGGGTCAAATGTAGAAGTATAAGCGGAGTATGTTTCGAGATGTACCTAATAACCAAAGCATTTAATCAAATTTGGAGTCTGCTTTTTTATACCCAAGTGAAAGTCACCAACTTTAACAGAAGAAAATTTATGTTTCTGCAATTATGTTTGAAACAAGAACCCGTAAAAGGGTTTTTTGACAGCATTCCCAATTTTTTTTCTAATTGTGGACAGTATTGTCTAGCTGAGCTCAAAATTGCCAAAGAAAGAGACGAGAAGATGCAGAGGAAAAACAGGAAAATAAGCACTCAACCAATAAATAGACTCTACAGAAAACAGCATCACGAAAATCTGTTATTCGGATGATATTTGTATGACCACTTGCTTTTGTGGAGAGTCTACAACCCAAAGTCAGCTACTTGTTTAAGCCTTCTCATACAATATCCTGAAATGAAAACAGGCAATCACATGGTAAATGTTTGTTTTTGCGATGTTCGAGCTTCATCTCGTGCACTGTTTATTTCATAGGGTTTTCAATGAACTTTTGTTAAATAAAATTTATTCAGTAATGAAACGTTTATTGCAACCACCTACGAAAATATGCGACTGTGCTAACATGCACGGGGAGTTATACTTTCACTGCACTTATCCAGACTCACACTGAATATCGAAACCACAATAAGCGAAAATAATTTTGCAGCTGTCTCTACAAGAGTACACAGCTATAGCACATAACTCGCTTGTTCTCTCTTATTTGGACAGCATCTGCTTAATGTGGTGGATGGGGTTGAATTCAGTATTTAAGCCCGAGGTTGAAGCCCTCATCAGATCAAGCAGCTCTATGGCTACTGCAGCCATCTCCTCTATCGCTCCAAAGCACTCAGTTTGCAGTATTTTTTGCCGCATGGCAAAAAGATTTTTTTTGTCTTTTTCTTTCTTGCTCAGAAAGAAAACCAGAAATGTGAGCCTACTCACCCACATCAGCCAGCGAATTTTTGAACTTCTGCTTATTACGCTTCTTTCAGGCTTTATCCAAACGTTTGTGTTAAAAGAAAATGAGTTTCCTTCAAAGTTTGCACAATTTTTTTGTGAGTAGAAAATAAAAACGATTGTCTTGAATTGAGTCAAACTGAGCTAAACTTGCGCCGAACTCTTTGAATCCCAAATGTGACCAGTGTGTCAAAACGAAAACCTAGTACATATTAGCGTTCGTAGTAGGTCATAAGGCTCAAAATTGCGGAGAAATGCAGCTAGCTCAATCACATCTTCTCTACTCTTACAGTAAACTTAAAATAGCCTTACAAACAGCACATTTGTTCTCAATCAAGGCGTTGTTAAAAACATTTCTGCATGCCTTTTTTTGTCACCTCCATATCAAAAGATCTGCTCAAAACATAGCAATTGTTTTTATAGATTGGATGTTGCAATAATATCACGACTTTTTTGGCCTTTGTTTTAAATATCATACAAATTCAGTAAGAAGTGGAAAAGTAGCAACGGAAATAGTTTGCATCAAAATAAGAATAAATCTTTCAGCCCAGAAAAAAAATAATTCCTGTTACATATTGCTAGAATTTTGCCCTCTGCTTTACAACTTACATTCCAGGTACTATGTCTTTCAAGCTGTGCTTCATTTTGGTTCTACTGCATGTATGTGCTGTCATGGGATGTATTTTCCCTTGCTGTTTTAAAGCTACTGAAGAAGACAGGCAAGAGAGTCTAGCACTGCAAGCACATAACGACGCAAGTTTCCAGATCAATCAGTGTCTGCATTGGTAAAGCAAAACCTCGTTTTTAGTGCACAAGGTTCTGCTGGAGAAAACAGCACGAACATGAAATACAGAACAAAGCTGGAAGGTTTAATTACTGCGCCTGCTTCGAGAAGTGCCTGAATGACAGGGGATATACGAATCGCAGGGAAAAACAAGTTGGTTTGAAGAAGAAAACTAAGTAATAGCTGAAAAGAGTTTTCTGCGGAAAATAAAGTTTCTGTTGTTGTTTCTTGCTCAAACCATTAAACTCGATGCGTTTTTTATGCGTCTGCATCAAATTTCGAAGAATTTGCCCCAATAAATGCACCAGCACTATGTTCTTTTTTTTTCACGAATGTGTAGAAATTCTCTTCAATGAATCTAATGCTTATGAGCTCAAACACATAGGAAGGCTTCATCCGCAAATATTGCCAGAAGCGTTACTTCTGGCGTGAAGCAAAGTTTTTATTGGTGGATGATTGAAATTGTACAGTGAACTGCATAACTATCCTAAACAGATCGTATAAAAAATCACATTTGCTATTAGTCAAAGTTGATTTTCCTAGATCTGATTATCTCAAAAACCATGAGGTTGACACCAAATCTGCTGTCCATTTTTATCTCTAGAATAGAGGCGCGTCAGCCATCGAAGCTCCTCAGTGTGCCCTTTCCTTGCGCACATAGCAAATGACAAGAGTTGAGCAAAAGATCAGGCAGAGCTCTTTCATAAACGACTCCTTACCTATCCTAAAAGATCCCCAAGGACCTCCTCCTATCCCTCTTCACCTCAAGAATCTCAATATGCAACTTTTCAAGAGACATCATATCTTCAAAGAGTTTCCATATTTTTGACATTTGTACGCCTGATTTTCATGAACTTTATAATCACACGTAACACGGCTGCAGCTTTTGATCTGAACGGGTCTTTTGAAAGTGTCATAATTTCCTCATGAATGGGGTGCTTGGCTCCAAATTTTCATTTTAGCAAGAAGAAGCTTTGAGATCAGTAATCGCATCAGATATGGAGAGATTTCCAAATTTTGAAGACATGCTAAGGGGGTCAGGCACAATACAAAAGCTCAGGCAGCCAAAGCTTTTAAAGAGTTGTGCCTCACCCGATTAACTTTAACACTGAAGAAGCTTTTCCATTCTAGTTGAGTAGCTAGCACAAACCTCGAGGATTCCATAGTAAATGTCTGAACTTATCTAGACTTGTTACGACTCTTTCATGATTCTTAAAGTTGGTTGAAGCACTCTTGGTTAAAAACAAATAGAAAATGCGGAATAGTTTGGCAGCACTTCTTAATCCCTTATTTAAGAGCAGTATGAACTTATGCTAACGTAGACTGATAAAGAGTACTTCATTGTGAGTACAAAAAAGCTGGCTTCTTTCGCTGACCATTATAATCATGTTTGAAAATCACGCTTTTTAGATTTTAGAGGTTACGAAACAATAGAAAATGTACGCAGGTAATGATTTGTAAAGCTTATAGAGGAAAATTATCGAACTGTTTACGGGAATCATACTTGCAATTTACACAGCAAGTTTCTTTGGCCTACGGTATGTGTGAGGTAAGAGATGAATAATTTGAATTTAACTGAGATTTCGATGGAATCAGTATGTTGTTCACAGCAGTCACTCCTTCAGTTCTGACGGATCTGTGATATTCACCGGCTACCGCTTTACTCCTCCATTCTTACCCCCGTACGTCCCCCAGGTCGAGCGCGCCTGTTCCCAAAATCAAAACTGGTTTTTACTGCTAATATATCCTTCTCTTGTTAATGCTTTCCGACGAATTGCACAGGACTTATGCTACGTTTTACCCATTAAAGGAGACCCACGGACACGTAAAGGAGACGATGAGATTAAGCGTGAGGCCTCACTACTCATAAACTACCCTTAGCTCGGCTTACCATATACCAACACATTCAAATAACATTAAATTTACGAAAGAAAAAAAATTGCAGGTATTTCAAATCTGGAATACCTTGTGTAAAACTCAAGCGCAAAAATTGCAAATAGCTATTATAGGATGAACATATGTATAAGAACTGAGAGGCCAGGGCGAATTGACAATTCGTTTCTGTGGAAGAGATTCTTGTATTCAAGGTGTTTCACAGCCTCAGAGCATATTCAAAGAGATCTTTTTCTAAACACAAATTTATCCAAGGTTTCTTAGCCCTTACTACAAAGCCATAATCAAACCTCAAAGAAAAAGTCAGAAAGCGGATCATATTGTTGACATTGGAAGGAAGCTAGCTGTTGGTATTTCCCGTTCTATACTGTAACAGTTGCGTTGTGGCTTCTAAAAATGACAACAATCATCTGGTGCAGATCGCCCTTATTTTATATGCTGTACCAATGTCTGCATTTCGACAACTTCTTAGATGTCACTAAATTCACAATAGTCCAGATCTCTTAAGGGGCAGCCTTACAGGCAAATCTGAATTGCCTCAAATAAGAATGATTTTGAAGTACAACTTTCGGCCTAAGGGAAACTGCCCCTGCCTCATAATAAATCAAGAGTGTTACAAGGACCCAAGCAATTCGCTGCGAATACAGTTATATCGCGCTGAGTTTGGTATATGCGTCCCTTATTCGTTATTACAGCAAAAAATTGATATATTTACCTACATTTGCGATGGAATAAATACGAGCATTATGGCTGTATCTACACAGCACACTTTTATGTTTTTCCGTAAATACAGTTGGCGTAAAATAAAGAAACTATACAGGATGTTCTAAAAGTGTGTATGCATTACTCAGATGGTATTTTTCTTTTCGCAAAGTTCTTGTTGACTTTCAGAAACATTCTCTAGTCCGCCTTCAACTTGTATTTATAATTCAAGCAAATCATCTTTTTTAATTAGTATGGTAGTTCACTTCCAACACACCCGTCAAATTGAATAAGCTGCCGTTTCAATAAAAAAAAACTTGGGAAAATGTGCAAAGCTGTGTATTAGAGTGTTTACGCACGAGAATTTCACAAAATTTGGAGTCTGTAAAGGCTTTTCAAATGAACAAAATGTTTTGAGGAACATGGAACAATTATTTTGCTATACTTGGGACAACTCGCAAAGAAAGCACCGCTTCAGTAGGCTGCATACTTACAAGGGAAGTTCACTTAGTCGAAGTAGCGATTCGGAAGGAGATCTATACCAGTGGATAGAGCTTAAAAAGCTGATCTTAGATATACCTTCTATATCTGCGACGCGTTGTTCTGAAAAAAGTTATGAGCTTTTCTAAAGCCAAATTTTGGTTCATTTTGAGTCGCAAAATCATGATAATCGCTACACAAAAGTGTGCAAGCTCAAGCAAATCACCTAATAAGCATTGTAGATCTAATTCAAGTTCATTCGAACGTTTTCGAGTGTTTTCCGACCATGTTATTTAATCAGAGGCCGTCATTTCATTCCTAGATCACACTTCCATTATATGTACAAAAAAGTCCATAACCTCCATCTAGAAGAACGTGTCGCAGATATTGAAGATATGTTTGAAAACATCGTTTTACGTTCTATCCATTGGTAGTTTCCAAAAGGATTCCTACGCGACGCGTTTTTTCTAGATGGAGGTTATGGACTTTTTTGTACATATAATGGAAGTGTGATCTAGGAATGAAATGACGGCCTCTGATTAAATAACATGGTCGGAAAACACTCGAAAACGTTCGGATGAACTCGAATTAGACCTACAATGCTTGCTAGGTGGTTTGCTCAAGCTTGCACACTTTTATGTAGCGATTATCATGATTTTGCGACTCAAAATGCACGAAAATTTGGCTTTAGAAAAGCTCATAACTTTTTTCAGAACAACGCATCGCAGATATAGAAGGTATATCTGTGATCAGCTTTTTAAGCTCTATCCACTGGTATAGATCTCCCTCCGAATCGCCACTTCGACTAAGTGAACTTCCCTTGTTAGAGTCATTCTGATTAGCAAAGTTCTTGGGTTTGATTCAGTTTTTAGTGCGAAATATGGTTTTCAGTGGCTAAAACCTTTTTCATACAATTATTCTGCACAAAAGGACGTCGGATTCCGCGATCCTTTAGATTTTTGCTTATGGTAGGTTTGCCCAGTGAGTGCAATGAATAAGCTCACTGAGCAACCTACTGTAAGCAATTCGTGGGTTTTGATTTCCTGCTATGTTCAAGCAAACACTTTTGTGTATCGGAAGATGTGCCGCGCCGAGTTGAGTCGAATGGTGGCTTTGGATTAATAATTCGTCCACTCCGAAGCGAGATATGGCCATGTTACGGTGATTCCACATAAATAGGGCGAATGTGCACCTTTTCGCCCGAAAAAAAACAGTGGTACTCCACTTGCTACCGTGATAATACTGTGATGGAAATAGATCAACGATTTACTCCATGCTGTAAATCTCATTGTAATTAAAGCCATTTCTACCGCGTGTTAACCGAAGGTCAGCAAAAGACTTGTGGGGAGAAAGATATTAAATGGCCAAAGTTGCATACATATTATATTTTTGGTACAAGTCCGTATGTCGTGTGCATCTTTTTACTGCGGCAACACCTGTTGCCGACTAGAAGAAGCATCCTTCAATCAATGGCAGGGCTTTGAAAAGATTGACTGGAGAATACATAGGCTTATCTTTCTCACTGATTCCAAAATGCAGTCTGAAGCGTGCGCAGATATGGAAAACGGGCTTTTCTACAACTCTACGCGATATCGTCAAACTCCGCCTTTTTAAAAAAAAAAGGGTCAAATTTAGCAGTATCAGCAGAGGTAGTGTATTCGAAGGTTCAGGCTACAGTTGCGACATCACGAAGAGATGCAACTAATAATCACAAAGCTTGCCAAAAAATCAAACTTGGAATCTGCATTATTATATCCAAAAAGTCATCAAAGTTAACAGTAGCAAACTCAAGTTTCAGCATTTATGTTTGAAACAAGAGCGCGTAAAAAGTTTTTTTTTTGACAGCATTACTAGTTTTTCGTTGAAACTTGTGCACTTAAGACTTGCAATATGCGCTTATTTTCCTATTTTCCGTCCGCATCGTCTCGTTTCTTTCCTTGGAAATTTTGAACTCAACTAGATAGTACTTTACACAATACGATGCAGACGGAAAAGAAAATAAGCACTCACTCTAATAACCCTGCATTTTTGAAATAAAATGAAAGAATGGACTCTACAGAAAGCAGCATCACGAAAATCTGTTACTCAAAAGATATTTAAAAGATCACTTGCTTTGTGCATAGTCTATAATCAAAGTTGGCTACTTGTCGAACCTTCTCATACAATATCCTGAAATGAACGCAGCTACAGTTACATGATTAATGTTTGTTTCCGTAATGTTTGAGCTTCATACCGTGGACTGTTCATTTCGAAGAGTTTCAGTGAACTTTTATTCGTAAATCAAATACATTCAGTAAAGAAAAGTATGTGTAACCAGCTACGAATAATTACAGCTGTGCTAAAACATCCGCGGGGAGTTTGCTAAACTTTGATTGTAGCTATCCAGCTAAGTCATAGGTCAATATTAAAACCAACCAACAAATTTAATTTTGAAGCTGTCTCTATAAGAGTACACAGCTACAGCACATAATAACTTGCTTGCCCTCTCTTATTTGGACAGGCACATCTATTTAATGTGGTGGAATGGGGTTAAATTCAGTATTTAAAAGCGAGTTTAAAGTTCTCATCAGCTCAAGCAGCTCCATGGCTGACTACTGCTGCTATCTCCCCTATCGCTCCAAAACCTCTCAATTTTTAGTTTATTGCAGCAAGGCAAAAAAGAATTTTTTTGACATTTCCTTCCACTTTGGATAGAAAGAAAACCAGAAAAGTGAGCACACTCACCCGCATTTGCCAGCGAAACTCTTGAACTTCTGCTCATTACGCTTTTTTTCAGGCAAGAAATCCAAACGTTTGTGTTTGAAGGGAGATAAGCTTCCTTCGAAGTTTAGACAATTTAACTGTAATTTCTCTGTAATTTTTTTTCGTAAAAAATAAAAAAGCTAATTGAGTTAAATTGAGTATCGCGATTCAAAACCTAGCATTAGCGTTCGTAATAGTTAAAAGCTGCACAACTGCAAAGAGATGCAGCTTATTCAAGCAAATGTCCTTCTTACGGTTTTGAATTCCTCAAAAACACAGCACTTCTGTTCTATGAAATCACAGCATTGTCAAAAACGTTTCTGCGTACTTTATTTGTCGCCTCTATATCAAAAAGATCTGCTAAACGTATCAATTGTTTTTATTATTACAGATCGAGTGTAGCAACAATATTCTGACTTTTTGCTGTTTTTTCAAACTATTATATAAATTTAAGAAGGGGTGGAAAAGTAGCAACGGAAATAGTTTGCATCAAAATAACTTTCAGAAATAAAAATCTCGTAGCTGAAAAAAATCAATTTCTGTTACGCATTGTCAGGTTTTTGCCTTTCTCTGCTCTACAACTTACATTTCAGAAACTATGTCTTTCAAATTGTGCTTCATTTTGGTTCTACTGCATGTATGTGCTGTCATGGGATGCTTCAAGGACCTTTACAAATATTGTATCGGTCGCATTAATGAGAAGAGATATTGTAATGCCCATAACGATGCAAGTTTCCAGATCAACCATTGTTCTGCATTGTTAAAGCAAAACTTCGTTTATAGTGCGTAACACTCTGGAATCAGAATCAGAGAAACGGTAGCAATCAACGTGAATGTCGACTTTTCGACAAGTGGATGGGTGACTGCATGAAGGAAAAGGGACATACGTATCGCAGGGTATCACAAGAAAAGTGACTCAAAAGAGTTTTCTGCGAGAAATAAAGTTTCGATTGTTTCGCTTACTCAAACCATTGAACTGAATGTTATTTTTTTTATGCATCTACATCGACTTTCGAAATATTTGCCTCAACCCACGTACTAGAACTATGTTCGCTTTTTAAAAGTGAAGAAAGTTTACGACAATGAAACTCATGCTTATGGGCACAAACGTAAGAAGGCTTCATTAGTAAATATTGTTGGAGGCAGGCTTCACTTTTGGCGTGAAGCAAAATTTTCGTTGGTGGGTGATTAGAATTGTACAGTGAACTGCCTTACTATTCTAACAGATCATATTGAGAAAATCACATTTGCTGTTAGTCAAAGTGATCCTTCAGAGACACAGCGTCAGCGTCATGGTTTTTGTACACAAAACCATGACGCTGACGCCAAATCTGCTGTCCATCTGTTCCAGAATGAAGGCGCTCCGGCCATGGAAGCTCCTTTATGTGCCCCTCCGCGCATACAATGAATGACGTGTCAACCAAGTGGTTTGGCACAAGTCTTTCATAAATGTCCTCCCCCTCCATCCTCCTACCCTGAAAGCCCCAAACAACTCCTTCCCGCCCTCTTCACATCCAGAACCTCAATCTGTGACACTTTCGAGGACACCATCATACTTTTAGATAATTTTTATAATTTGACGTCTGCGCCTGATCTTCCATGGCTGCACTTTACAACCACACGTAATTTGACGGCAAATTTTAATCTGTACGGGTCCCTTGAAAGAGTCATAATTTTTTCATGAATTTAATGTTTGGCTCCAAATTTCCACTGTAGTAAGAAGAAGCTTTGAGCTTGACAAATATATATACCAGGAATGGAGTGATTTCTTAATTCTGGAGACATGTTGAGGGGGTCACGCACAAAGCTACAAAAGCTCAGGCAGCATGAAATTTCGAAGTTTTGTGCCTGACCCGATTAACTTTTACCTGGAAAAGCTTTCCCACCTAATTTTATGAGAGTCGCTAGCACAAATCTTGAGGATACCACAGTGAGTGTTTGAACTTATCTCGATTTGGTTTAACTTTGTCATAGTCCTTGGAGTTGAAACTTATGGTGGAAAACGCGGAATAAAAATTCTGGCAGCACTTCTTAATCTCCTATTTGAAAGCGATAAAAAATCTAAATTCTAGCATAAACTGATAGAGAATTCTTATTTCGTTACGGGTACAAAAAGCTAACTCCTTTCACTTTTGTGACCAAGTCAACCATGTTTAAAAATTACATTTTTTAAACGCTACGAAATGATAGAAAATGTAACAGGTGATGGTTTGTAAAGCTGGTAGAGATAAATTATCATGCTGTTTATGAAAATCTACTTCCAATTTACACAGCAAGCTTCTTTGGTGATCTACGGTGTGTGTAATAAGAAATGAGGAACTGAAATTTGGCTGAGACTTCGATGGAGTCAATCAAGTATGTTGTTCACGGCAGTCACACCTTCAATTTTGGTGAAGGCGAGATATTTGTCGGCCTACCGCTTTACTTCTTCAACTTACTCTGTCGTAGCATTTCTCAATATTTTTACGACTTCAATCATTGATTACGACTCCCCCTCATTCCTACCCTTCATAGGGCCCCCAGATCGGGCACGCCTGATCCCAGGCTCAACCCTGGTTGTTACTATAATATACTTCTCTCGCTAATGCTTTCTAAAGAAGTGCGCAAGACTTATGTCACCGTTTTACCCATTAAAGGAGACAAGTGGACACGTAATGGAGAAGATGAGTTCAAATGAGGCCTCACTACTCATAAACTACCATTCTCTCGGCTTACCAATATACCAACACATTCAAATAACATTAAATTTACGAAAGAAAAAACTGCAAGCTTATCAAATTTGAAAAAAAAAAACTTGTATAAAACATAAATAATAATAATACTAGTATAAATAAAAGGAGTGAATAATATGGTAATAAATACTAGTATAAATAATAATATAAATATAATAATAATACTTGTATAAAAGCACAAAAGTTGCAAAGCTATGAAGAATCTTTTAGAATAAAACAAATGTACAAAAAATGAGAGGCTAGGAAAACTGACAATTCGTCTTTGTGAAAAAAAAAACTTCTTATATTTACGGTGTTTTCAACTTCAGAGCGTATATAAAGACATTTTTCTCAGGGCACAAATTTATCCAAGGTTTTTTAGTCCGTACTTTGAAGCATAATCAAACGTCAAAGAAAAAGTCAGTAAGCGGATCATACCGTTTTGGCAATGTAAGGAACTAACTGTTGGTAATTTCCCGTTTTCTACTGTAGCAGTTGTGTTGTAACTTCTAGAAATGACAACAATAATCTAGTGCAGAACTCCCTTATTTTGTATGCGTACCAATGTCTGCGTTTCGACAACTTCTTAGAGCCACTAAATCCACAGTAGCCCAGATCTCTTATGTGGCAGCCCTATGGGAAAAACTGAATTGCCTCAAATAAGAGTGATTTTGAAACCAGTACAACTTTTGGCCCAGTGGGAACTGCCTCAGAAATACATCAAGAGTGTTACAAGGATCCCAACAAATCGTCGGGAATTTGGTCACATCGCGCTAAATTTAGTATATGCCCTTATTCATTCTTGCTGCATTAGAACTGCAATATTTGCATACTTTGGTAATGGAGTAAATACGTGCGCATGACTACTGTATTTACGCAATACAACCCCTTAGTTTTCGCAAATACAGTTGGCGTAACATACCGAAACTATACGGGATGTTCTAAAAGTGTGTATGCACTTTTCGATCGTTGATATCTTTCTTCGCAAAGTTCTTTGCCGAATTTCAGGAACATTCTGTAGCCTGGCTTCAACTTGTATTTATAATACAAGCAGACCATCTATCTTTTTCACATGCATTATAGTTCAACTACCAACATACCGCCTCAAAATGAATGAGCTGCCGTTCCAAAGAAAATTTTGGGGAAATGTGCAACAGAGTGGTTCATGCACGCCAATTTCACTGATTTCCTAGGAGTCTGTGAAAATTTTTCAGGTGAATCAACCTGTTTTGAGGAAGAGAAAACAATTATTTTGCTATACTTGGAATAACTCGCAGAGAAAGCACCGCTTCAGTAGACTGCACTGAGGTCATGGAATCTGATTAGCTTAGTGTGAGAATTCTTGGGTTGTCTGATTCGGTTTCTAGTGCGAAATATGGTTTTCAATGGCTGGAACCTTTTCATACAATTCCACTGCTTAATAGGAGGTCAGATTTTACGAATAGCTTCAGATTTTTGCTTACGGAAGGTTGCCCAGTCAGTGCAATGAGTCTGAAGTAACCTACCCCAAGCAAAAATCTGAAACCAGTCGTAAAATCTGACCTCCTACCATGTCTAAGCAGGCAATTCTATATATCAGAAAATGCGCCGCGCCGAGCGAGTCGAAGGTAACATTTGGGAGTGAGAATTATGCCACTGTGAAGCAAGACATGGCCGCGCTAATGTAACTTCACATGAACGGGCAACTGTGCGTCGTTTCTTTTTGAGAAAACGAACCTGTATTTACTTCCTACCCTAATAGTATTGTAATGAAAATAAATCAGCGGTCCGTCCCATGCCGTAAATCTGATTATAAGTTGAAGCCAGTTCTACAACATGTACCCAAAGGACAGCAAAAGACCTGTAGGAAGAAAGTTATGAATGACCAAAGTAGCATACATATTTTTGAAACACCTTCCGTATATCAAATGCATTTTTTCATTGCAGCAACACTTGTCGTCGACTAGAAGAAGCATCCTTTAGTCAATGGCAGCGCTTGGAAAAGATTGACTGGAGAAATACTTAGGATTATCTTTTCCACCGATTCCAAAATGCAGTTTGAAGAGTGCGTAGATATAGAAAAAGGACTTTTCCATAACTCTCACAAGTCATCGTCAAACTTAAACTCCGCCTTTCGTAAAAAAAAGGTCAAATTTAGCAGTATCAGCAGATAGTGTATTCAAAAATTTAGGGTTGCAACATCATGAAGAGATGTACCTAATAATCACACAGCGTTCCAAAAAAAAATCAAATTTGCCGTCTGCTTTTTCATACTTAAGCGAATGTCACCAACTTTAACAGAAAAAAATTCATGTTTCTGCAATTATGTTGGAAACAAGAGCCCGTAAAGAGGTTTTATTACAGCATTCCTAGTTTTTCGTTCATACTTATGCACAGTACCACCTAGTTGAGTTCAAAATTGCCAAGGAGAGAGACGAGACGATGCTGACGGAAACTAGAAAAATAAGCACATACTCTAATAACCTGTATTTTTGAAATGAATCTAAAAAAATAGACTCCACAGCAAGCAGCATCACAATCAGTCATTCAGATAATATTTGAAGGATCACTTGCTCTGTGGAAAGTCTATAACTCAAAGTCAGCTACTTGTTTAAGCCTTCTCATACAATATGAAATGAAAGCAGGCAATTACATGGTTAATGTTTGTTTTTGTAGTGTTTGAGCTTCATCCCGTGCACTGTTCATTTCAAAGAGTTTTCAATGAACTTTTATCAAATGAAATATATTCGGTAATGAAACGTTTACTTGTAACCACCTACAAAAATACGCGGCTGTGCTAACATCCACGTGGAGTTAAACTTTCATTGTAGTTATCCAGTTGAGTTACAGGTGAAGATCAAAGTCAACTAAGCAAACTCAATTCTGCAGCTGTCTCTACCATGATACATACAGCTATACTATATAGTAACTTGCTTGCCCTTTCTTATTTGGACTGTCATGTATCTAATGTGGTGGGTGAGGTTGGATATTTAAGCCAAGTTTGGAGGATTCATCAACTCAATCAGCTCTATGGCTACTGCAGCTATCTCCCCTATTGCTCCAAAACCTTCCAAAACGCAAAACGCAACCCTTGTAAAAAACATTTCTCTTTGCATTCCCTCCGTTTAGAACGTTATGTATTATATTATTATGTATATATATTATTATATATATGTATATATTATTATATAAATGTAAGTAGGAGTCGAGAAGTAATAATCGATTTTAAACCAAAGTAGTTTTCAAAGAATGAGAGAGAATTTTTCAGGGGAGAAAAATTATCTGTCACACATTGTTGGAGTTTTGCCTTCCTCTGCTTTACAACTTATTTTTCAGAAACTATGTCTTACAAAATATGCTTCATTTTGGTTCTACTGCATGTAAGCGCTGTCATGGGATGTTTCGAAGTCATTTTCGCTTGTCTCCCTACGCATAAGAAGGAATACTTCCTTGCCTTTTACGATGCAAGTTTCCAGTTCAATCAATGTTCTGCATTGTTAAAGCAAAATTTCGTTTACAGTGCATGCAACAATGCTTACGTTGCCCAGATATAATGTATAATCCTTACTACGACCGTAATGACACGAAGCTGTGGGAGGATCCTCTCTACAAGTGCATGGATAATTGCCTGCGAAATGAAGGATTTTGCAACAGAGAGAGAAACGCAAAGTGGTTTAGAAGAGTTTTCTATTTGTATTAATAAAGTTTTGATTGTTTTGGTTGCTCAAACCATTGAACTTAATGTGTTATTGTTTTATCGTCTACATCAGCTTTCGAATACTTTTTCCAATTCAAGCACCAGCACTATGTTCGCTTTTTTTCGCAAACGTTAGAAAGTTCTCCGCAATGAAAGTCATGTTTATGAGCTCGAACATGTAGGAAGCTTCATCAGCAAATATTGCCCAAGGCTCCACTTCTGGCGTGAAGGAAAGTTTTTAGATGTTTAGAATTGTACGGTGAACTGCCTAACTTCTTACCCAGATTTTATAAAAAAAATTACACCTGCTCTCAGTCAAAGCGGATCCTTCAGAAATTTGTCATCTCAAAAAGAAGACGTTGAAGCCAAATCTGCTGTCCATATCTGTCTTCAAAGTGAAAGCGCGCCAGCCATCGAAGCTTTTCGATTTGCTCCCGCCCATACAATTAGTGACAGTACTGTGTACGAGTTTAAGCATCATTGTATCCCAGTCCTAAAAATTCAATTTCTTTTCCAAGTGGTTGTACAGCTTTCTCAAACCATGATCAAGGAATTGCTAGAAATGTAGAGCATTAACGGTGGAACCTGTTTTTCGACGTATAGCTCCAGCTAATGATATCGCTTCTGCACGTTCTGAAATGTGTTCTAAAAACTGAAGCAATTAGGCTGTGAAGGTTATACCGGGTCATCATTCGTATGCGGTTTAGTAAATGGTAAGCCATTGATAAGTTACATTCGATTCGTTGTAAGAGAAAGCAGTCTTTGTTTGCCTTATCTCCCAAAGCAATATTTGGAGAGAAGCAAAAGATCTGAAGAGGCAACATGGTGTGATAGAAAACAGTGTCAGTCTCTGATCGGCTGAAGTTACTGTTCATGCAATATAAAACTTGAACTTCGGCACGAATGAGAAGTAGTCAGACGTAATTACTTGAATTGGAAAACAATGTAGTACCATGAAAAGATTATCGAAAAAAAAGCCTTAAGCTTTGGTGATGTCAGAAACCTAAATCGACGTGACGGATTTATCAATATTCCGTTCATTTATCATAAGTACAAGAGCAATCCACTTTTCCACCTCCATGCATTTCACTCATTCTTAGCTGTACAGAAAAGCTTAAAATTGCCACTACGACTCTATAAACAGGACCCGGCACGAGTCCGTTTCTAGGCTTTTTGGAGAAGTCCACCTGATTTTCAAAAGATTTACGAAGTCACTTTGACCCCTGCTGTACCTCCCTCACCTTCCAACTGTCAGCGGCCTAGAAGTTTCTTACGGATCTAGTCCGGAAATTAAACAAACAATCTATCACAGAAAAATTTTATCTAATGATGACAGCTTCAAAAATCATCATACTCTATAATAAAGCGAGGGGGGACCATCCGACGTCATCACTCGCGTTAGGGATGTAAACATGTCCGTCGTTTTGTGCCGGTGCAAACGTACCGAGCTGCTCAGACAATCGCCGGGGGCAGGCGGGCGCCGGAAAATACGCGTTGCTGACATTTCGCATTCCGCTCGCAAATTCCAGGAGAATGGTCAGCGGGTTTTTGAGAGACCGCCTGTTGAGTCTTTTTTCGCTCTTATCTGCAGATATATTGCTGAATCTCTGAGGAATCGAGAACTCAGCAAGCGACGTTCCGAAAAATTCTGATTGTTTTCCAAAAAATCCGCGAGCGGGGTGCGAGAAATCAGCCATCTATTTTTCCGGTGCCCGCGTGCCCCCGGCTAATGTCTGAGTGATGACTCATAGCGGCAGTGATGCCTGTCTTAGATGATGTTGATCAATTGGCATTACCAAAAATTGCAATCACTAGACAAGTTAACTCTTTCATATAGTTCGAATCGTTTTATAAAAGCGACCCGGATTCGATTGAATTGAAACAGGTAGTTTACAATTTTTCCTAATCCTCCATATTCCTTCACCATCACTAAATTACAAATCTAGATACAAAAATCCATGATTAAAAAAACATTCTTTTGTCCCACAATAACTTTGCAAGCACCTTATTAGGATGATTCACGAAAAATAGTTCAATCCCAAAAGCTCTGATAAGTTCGCACAGAAAACTGCATCCGTTTTTGGAAAATTTGCATTCCTTTTAAGCACGCACTCCTTTTAGGACTATCATATAAAAGGCATTTTCTCTGTTCCAACAAGTGCCGCCGAGATTGGTGCTAGAAGATCATTTTTGGTTGTTAATATCTCAAGCTTATCTATCTCTATTCTGGGGCGTATAGTTTGTAATGCACCATAAGTTTTTCAAAATTTCAGATACTTCAGCACAATATTGCGGTTTCCCATATTTCATTTTTTGAGTGCTCGGTATGTTTCCTCACCCGAAAATAGTCGGCCAAATCTTTATTCGAAGGATTTATTCTGCCTTTTGATTTTTTTGCTTAAACATATACAGCAAGAAAATTGAAATTCTCCAATTCTTTCATGAAATGCTTAATAAATGTTTTTATCTCAGAAAAAGTGCACTAAATGTAATTGAAAATTTCTCGCAAATGTTTTTAGTCTCCTCAGACAATTTATGTCAAAATTTTTTTGAATGAGCACTTCGTTTGAAATGCCTATGTCATTCATAAAAATTGCAAGGTATTTCAGCAGAACAGTTGCATTCTTTAAAATTTCAATTTCAATCTGCTCACTCGAAAGCAACTTTATCCTGTATCCTTCAGCAGTAATTTGAGTACAGTTTTGATCGTACAACTGTTGGATAGTGCGTCACTTTGTTTTCTTAGAAAACATTGTTGACTCTGTGCAAGAGATCAGTGATTGATACCAGTTCTTAAATCAGACGTTTAGCATCTCTGAAAATTGTAACATGCAATTCAAGAGGTATTCACAAACATACTCAAAACGTGCCGAAGAGTGCATTTTAGTCCATCATAGTTATCACTGTGCCTCTCAAATATTTAAAAAAAAATTTGCGTCTTTTAAAGTTGGCGTTGGAGTTGGAGTTGGCATTTTTATATCCAAGTGAAAGTCACCAACTTTACCAGAAGAAAATTCATATTTATGCAATTATGGTCGAAACAAGAGCCCGTAAAAAGATTTTTTGACAGCATTCCTAGTTTTTCGTTCAAACGTGTGCAAATTACTATCTAGTTGAGTTCTAAATTACCAAGGGGAGAGACGAGTTGAAAGAATAGACTTTACAAAAAGCAGCATCACAAAAATCTCTTACTCAAATGATATTTGAAAGATCACTTGCTTTGTGGAGAATCTACAACCCAAAGTTAGCTACTTGTTGAGCCTTCTCATACAGTATCCTGAAATGAAGGCAGGCAATTACATGGTTAATGTTTGTTTTTGATGTCTGAGCTTCATCCCGTGCAATACTCATTTCAAAAAGTTTTCAATAAGCTTTCATTAAACATTAGGTTGTAAAATAAGTTCCCGGGCAGTTTTGGAAATTTCATTTTCAGACTCATTTTTTCCGCACCAGGTTGAATCATAACGACGAATATTTTATATAATTCTCTAAAAAAAACCTAAGCTTTCTAGAGTCTCATTCAGTTTTTGTTGATGTCAAGCCGTGTTTGATCTACACACCAAAAAAAAACACTTTGCAACGATGAAAACTTCACATTTTCTTCTTTTTGCTGCCATTGTATTGGTTCATTTCTTCGCAGTGAACAAATAAAACCATCCAAAGTTGGTCAATGTGAACAAGGAGGCTTTACTTTGAAACCGCAGCTGCGCTTGGATTTTACAATATGCACACAAAAATTACAAGTTCTCAAACTTGTCTTTGACCGTACCTGTTTTCGCTGTCGGCGTCGATTTTGTAAGGATCGTCACGCCTCGGTGATGGGTGATGGGCCCAAAGATGTGCAAGACATTACCCCAAAAGTATTTGCAGAAAAAAAAGGTTTGATTCATTCTGTGGAAAAAAGGAAGACTTCAAACTCATTTACTCAAAAACTGGGGCATTATGAGGTGCAAAAGTGACCGATTTTTGATTTTTTCGAGAAAATTTTTTTTTCACAGGCTGTGCTCTGAAATTGTGACACATTCCATTAATAGCCCCAGCAGAGTTCTACATGTCTACCGAATGTGAGCTCTCCAGTTGTCTTCGTGCCTGAGAAACTCCTGTACTAACAGGCCGAATTCTAAGTCGACTTTTTTCTACTGCGCATGTGGTGACCCGAAATGAAGCGCTGAGGACTCAACAAATTGAGCATAACTTATCGACAAAATTGCTTTTGCAGCGAAGTTGCAGCTTTTGAAAAAGACCAATCTGCTTGAATTTAGAGCAGTTTGGAAAAAAAATTGCAAGTGCCGGGAACTTTCTTTACAACCTAATAAAATATATTCAGTATTAACGTTTACTTGTAACGACCTAGGAAAATATGCAGGAGTGCTAACATCACGAAGAGTTAAGGGTGAGGTTACAGGTAAAGATCAAAATCATCTAGCAACCTCAAATCTGCAGCTGTCTCTACAATGATACACATAGCTATAGTACATAATGACTTGCTTGCCCTTTCATATTTGAACTGTCGTCTATTTAATGTGGTGGATAAGGTTGGATATTTAAGCCAAGTTTGGAGATTCATCAACTCAATCAGCTCTATGGCTACTGGGCTACTGCAGCTATTTCCCCTATTGCTCCAAAACCTTTCAAAATTGTCTCTTTCTGCAGCAGGGCAAAAAAATTTTTTTCACTTTTCTTTTCACTTTACTCGGAAAGGAAACCGTGCCTGTAATAAGAAATCCTTACTAACAACTATCGGCGAAATTGTTCAAATCCATACTGCCACATCCATTTTGAGTTATGGATACCTGAAGCAATGTTGATGCAACTGACTTTTCGTCTACCGCAAGTTACAGGCAAAAATTTCTAAAATACAATAAATTTTGTACACCAAACTTGCGAATTGATTTCTTGCCATTTGAACAATAAAATAGTCATTTCCTGCGCCAGGTTTCTGGATTTTCTAGGTGAACAGCGATCGCAATTTAAACACAGTAGTACCGTCTGCAATACATAACTGCTCTGCAAAGAGATAAAGCTAGATGAGCAAACTTCCTATATTCACAACTAGTTCTGAAATAGCTATAATAAACGCTGCACTTTTACTTTCTCGAATCACGTCTTTGTAAAGAACATTTCTGTTTGCATTCACTCCGCTTAGAATATTATGTATTATATTGCATATATCATTAAATGCAAGGAGTCGCGAAGTGATAATCATTTTAGACCGAAGTAGCTTTCAAAGAATGAAAGAGGATTCTTCAGCGCAAAAAATTATTTGTTACAATTTGCTTGAGTTTTGCCTTCCTCTGCTTTACAACTTATATTTCAGAAGTTATGTCTTACAAGACATGCTTCGTATTGGTTCTACTGTATGTATGCGCTGT
Source organism: Cylicocyclus nassatus (assembly GCA_958299035.1). Lineage (NCBI taxonomy): Eukaryota > Metazoa > Nematoda > Chromadorea > Rhabditida > Strongylidae > Cylicocyclus > Cylicocyclus nassatus. Next base: position 24,291,057 of record CATQJL010000001.1, read on the forward strand.
TATGGGATGTTTCGAATTCCTTTGGATTTGTATTCCTGCAGAGAAGAAGAAGTATTGTACTGCCTTTTACAGTGCAAGTTTCCAGTTCAATCAATGTTCTGCATTGTTAAAGCAACACCTCGTTTATAGTGCATGGAAGAATGCATACGTAACCCAGAGATAGATGATGATGATAAGCTCTACCACTGCGTCGATGATTGCCTGTGGAATAAAGGATTTTGTGACCAAGAGAGAAACTCAAAGTGGCTTGATAGACTTTTCAATAGTCTTTCGAAATAAAGTTTTTATTGTTTTGGTTGCTCAAACCATTGAACTTAATGGGTTATTTTTATATGCATCTACATCAACTTTCGAATACTTTTTCCTATTTAAGCACCAGCACTATGTTCGTTTATTTTCACAAATGTTTAGAAAGTTCTCTGCAATGAATCTCTTATGAGCTCAAACACACGTAGGAAGGCTCATCCGCAAATATTACCCAAGGCTTCACTTCTGGCGTGAAGCAAAGCTTTCTTGTGTGGGTGATTAGAACTGTACGGTGAACTGCCTAACTTCCTACCCAGATCGTATTAAAAAAATCACATTTGCTGTCAGTTAAAGCGGATCTTTCAAAAAGTTGCCGCCTTAAAAATATGTTGACGCCAAATCTGCTGTTCATATCTGTCTCCAAAGTGAAAGCGCGCCAGCCTGTACTGTGTACGAGTTTGGGCATTATTGTATCCAAGTCCTAAAATTTCGATTTCTTTTGCAATTGATTGTACAGCTTTGGTCAAACCATGATTAAGAAATTGCTAGAACTGTGGCAGCATTTACAGTGGAATCTTTTTGACTTATAGCTCCAGCTAATGAAATCGCTTCCGCACGTTCGGATTTGTATCTAAAAACTGAAGCAATTAGACTGTAAAGGTTATTCCGGGCCATCATTCATATGCGGTTCAGTAAATGGTAAGCCATTGATAAGTTACATTCGATGCGTTGTGAGTAAAAGCAGTCTTTGTTTGCCAAACCTCCCCAATATTTGGAGAGAAGCGAAAGATCTGAAAGCAACGAGAACAAAATGGTATGATAGAAAACAGCGGCAGTATCTAGTCGGCTGAAAGCTCACTGTTCATGCACTATAAATCTTAAATTTCGGAACGAATGAGAAATCGTTAGGCGTAATCACTTGAAATGGAAAACGATGCAATACCATGGAAAGATTATCGAAATGAAAGCCCCAAATAGCTTTGGTGATGTCAGAAACCTAAATCGACGTGACGGATTCATCAATATTCCGTTCACTCATCATAAGAACGAGAGCAATCCACTTCTACCTCCATGCATTTCAATCATTCTTAGCTGTACAGAAAAGCTTAGAATTGACACTATAATTCTACAATCAGGGCACGAGTCTGTTTCTAGGCTTTTTGAAAAAGTCCACCTAACTTTCAAAAATTTTACGAAATCCCTTTGACCCCTGTTGTACCTCCCCCCCCCCCCTCACCGTCCGACTGTCAATGGTCTAGGTAAGCGAGTTTCTTCCGGGTCAAGTCAGGAAATTAAACCAACAGTCTACCACAAATATCTAACGAAAACAGCTTCAAAAATGATGTGTGTGACGATAACGAACGTTTGCCGATTCCGCGCACTTTCTAACGCTTAGGTGCCCAACGGCTATGAGGTCTCCTATGTCGCCAATGAACCAATGAAGAGTTTACATGCGACTGTAAGTTTTTTCTACTTTTCTAGAAACATTTCCTTTCTTATTTGATCAGACGTTACAAATGAGCATGTTGTATTCGGTATTTCAACTGGCATAGCGATTTTTTACGTCAATATATATTGGGTTGTTTCAAAAGTTTTCGATACCTTTTTTTGAAGTGCCGATTTTGAAGGAAGAAACCATTTTTTATAAACAATACTTACATCATTCAGAAGCTCTTTCCTTCTAGTATTTCAGGCATATTTTCATTTTCATAGATCTTTGTTCGCTGTGTGGTTGCGTACTTTGAAAAGACAGCGAAACAAATGTGAAAATTTTCGTCTTTGCTCTATCGTCGTGAAATTTACAGCTAAAAGAAAAGTTTTTTTTTAAAACATACATAATGCTTGCTGGAGATCTGTGCTACGAAACTCTCATCGAGATATGAATTCAGAAAAATTTTGAACCTACAAATTTTTAGCTCAAACATAACTTGTCTTTATGGTCACTTCAAGTCGCATAAAAACCATAAACATATTACAATCGCGGAGCTTTTACTCTATATAGTAAGATTAGAGCTAGAACAATTGCTACTAGAAGAACGAAAAGGTTTCCTGGTTTGTCAACGGCGAACAAAATCAAAAATGTCAAAAAATTGCATTTTTTGCCGCCTCAGAAAGAGCAAAATAAGTGGGTCCTTTCGGATTTATTACCACAAAATTTTTATGAAAGAGTTTGAAGAACTCCAAAGTTAGCGGTACTGCTCAGTCGACTACGGGCTACACTGTGAGCAGTGCTTGTGCAACTCAGCTATATTCCAAATCAAGTTATGTTTTTGCAAAGTGAAGGTTTCTACAACGAGATGTTCCTCGATTTTCGCCTATGGAATCTTCTCCGCTGTTACTGCAATAATCTTAAAGAGTGCGCAGAATAGCCAAAGATATGCAGATTGTAATACAGTTTATAGCAGTTGCAAAGATTATTTCTGAGAAGAGTTATAGTGAATCAAAGTCAAAGTTCGAAAACGGGCAGAACTTTTGAAACAACCCAATATAAGGCCGCTGCTGATAGATCAAGATGCGTCTATGTGAACCTGAATTATCCAGAATGAGCGCAAGTATCTAAATATGGGTTTCTCAAAAGCCTGCGCTTGAAAGCATCTTTTCTTGGTTCATGAGAGTGAAAATTACAATAAAGTAACAATCGGAATGTATATATTAGCGTTCTTAGAGCAAAAAAAATCGATTGCCTAGTCAAGATAAATCAATAAATCTATACTGTAGTATAGGTTTTATCGAATTCATTTCACTGAAATTAATTACTTCAAGGTAATTCCAAGTCGTCCGCAAGGTTATGGATATATCAAAAGTTGCAAGATTTTCCTAATTTTCAAAATTCAAACAACGGCTCAGATGAGTGGTAACGAAAAGGTGTTAACGATAGTAAATCTGCGCAATGCAGTCGAGTAGACTTTCCGTTTGATAAGTTGTGCTTGCACTGTAAGGAAATGCGGTAAACTTTGCGCGTAAACAAATAACTATCCTTGTGGCGATTGCTATCCTTATGGCGCCGCCCAGTCCCGCATGCGAAATACCGGCAATCATCTCGTAGCTATTCCTTCACGCGCAAAATTTACCGCATTTCAACTGCAGTGCGAGCATACCATATTAAGTGAAAATTAACTTTGACTGACAAGGGAAGGATGTTCAGTCGAAGTAGCCTTTTGAACGAGATGTAGGCCTCTTGGAAGGCATAAAACGCTAATTCCAAATCTGCCTTTCTTATCTGCTGAGCGCATTTGGTCGGGCATTTATGAGGGCTTTTCGAAAAAGGTTGAATGCGCACAAAGGAGATATTTACCAGTAAGATTTTTTTAGCTCAAGTATGAAATTGCAACCACTAGAAAGAGGATGAAATGCTGCATCGACTGATCCCGAGAGCTCTTGAAAATCTTGGTTCCACGAAATGTGGCGTTCATTTAAAAAAAGCGACATTACTTTCGGAACGACCTAATACATGAAGGGACCATAGAAAGATGTATATGCGATAGCGCCCATCTCGATAAAGTTCTTTCTCAAAGGCAGCGTCCAGGCACATGGGAATCTCACGTGGATAGTAGTTTTGGGGCCCTAACTAAGCCACTGCGCCGGCAGCTCAGTGCTTTAACGGCTGAGATATTTCCTTCGAAACTGGACCCCGGGATCGTTCGCATGAATTCAAGGCGCAAAGCATGTATCCTCGCGTGAAAATGCCATAAATCCATGCGGGCACGATCCTGGGATCCACTTTGGAGGCGCATACTCAGCCGTTAGTGGTTTACCTGCGCTATCGCTTGGGCAGTGCCGTAGATAGGTCCCCAAAATTACTTTACACGTAAAAACCCCAAAGTTCCCCATAGTCCCATTTTATAATCTGCCTGGACGCTGCCTTCGAAAGCTTTGTATACAATCACTTGTAAGAAGGTGATGACATGATTTTACTGTTTTTCTAATCTTCACTTATTGTTAGTTACAGTCGAGTAGATTTCCCGTTTAATATAATCTGCTCCCACTGCAGATGAAATGCGGTAAAATTTGCTCAAATAGTACCAGGAATGCCGGTACGCAGGTAGGCTTCGCCACAGGGATAGTTATTTGTTCACTTTCAAGTTTACCGCATTTCACTTACAGTGCAAGCACACTATAAGAAGCGGAAAGTCCACTCGACTGTATTTTCTATAGCTAACATCAAGTCTTCGTTTCTACTTATTCGAGGCGTGGACCAGTTGTTATCAGACATGTACGCCTTGATTTTAATTTTTGACATCTAGGAAAACCTTGCACCTCTTGATGTACCCATAACCTTGAGGACTTGTGATTGAAGCGCTAAGGTGAACAAGTTATCTCAAAGTGAATGTTTTCAGTGAAGTAAAATTTACGAAATTTGTACTATGTGAAAAAGACGAAAGTTTGCCGATTCCGCGCATTCTCTAACACCTGGGTGTCTAAAGGCCATGAGTTTTCCATCGGTCGTCTTGCGAATCGAAGAAAGGTGGTAACATTTCGCCTTTTTGTTAATAAACCAAAGAGCACTTTCGCATGCAAATTTTGCAAATTATTTTCAACTTTTCTAGAAACAGTTTCTTTCTTATCTAGTCAGAAGAAACTTTACAAGTGAGCATATTGAGTTGACATCACATCGATTCCATGTTTCTTATCTCACGTAACTGCCGCGGCGGTGAAAGCCTTCACCTCCCAGGACCCGCAGCCTTCCCCATGTTGACCTTAGGCGGGGGTCCATTTACACCCCCGTCTGAGGTCAACACGGTTCCTGACACTACCAAATCTATTAAGAGATTTTGTTTTGTGATACTTTTCCCAAGTTATTGCACTATTTCCGCTTGTTCAATTGAAATCATTTCTCTTGACGACTTCTTATTCGTTCCAAAATTCAAGTTACATACTGCATGGACAATAGGCTTTTGGTTGATTGGAGACTGACGTTGTTTTTTATCACATCATTCTGTTCTACTTCGCTACCTTCAGATTTTTTGCTTTGTCTCTTCAAATTTTGCTTTGGGAAATCTGGCAAGCAAAGACTGCTTTCGCTTACAACACATCGAATACAACTTAATTCATGGCTTACCAATTACTAAACCGCGTACGAATGATGTCTCGGATAATCTTCACACTTTGATTGCTTCAGTTTTTAGGATGCAATTCCGAACGTGCGGTAGCGATAGTAGCTGAAGTTATACGTCGAAAAAATAATCTCACAGTCAAAGCTGCCACAATTCTAAGGCAGCGATTATGGTTTAGCAGAGCCGTACAAATCAACTGCAAGAAATGGAAATTCCTGGACTTGTGTACCATGATGCCCAAACTCGTAGACGGTACACTTTACTGTATGCGCGGGAGAGCGTATTGAGGAGCTTCGAGGGCTAGCGCCTTTTCATTCTAAAGGCCGATATGGACAGTAGATTTGGCGTCAGATTCATATTTTTTGAAACGGCAAATCTCTAAAAAATCCGCTTTAATTGGCAGCAAATGTGAATTACGATCTGTTCACTGTACTATCTAATCACCCGCCATCAAAACTTCGATTCACGCCAGAAGTGAAGGCTCTGGCAATATTTGCGGATGAAGCCTTCATGCCTGTTTGAGCTGTAAGATTGAGAATATTCATTGCGGAAAACTTTCTACACATTTCTGAAAAAAACGAACATAGCGCTGGTGCTTGAATTGGGGCAATTGTTTCGAAAGTTGATGTAGACGCATTGGAAAAAATGACGCATTGAGTTCAATGGTCTAAGCAACCGTAACAACGAAAACTTTATTCTTCGCAAAGAACTTTCACTTCGGTGTTTGTGTTGTGTTACCCAAATTCACTACAGCAGCGATAATTTCTTTGCTGAATCCCGCGCCCAGCAAGCATCTAAGTATGCAATCAGTGCAGGTTTCATTATCTAATTTCATACGGTGGGCTACACAGCCTGCTTGGCACTATAAACGAATTTTTGCTTGAACAATGCAGAACATTGATTGATCTAAAACTTACAGCGATATATTCTTTACAACACCTATCCTCCTCAGTACCACGGAAACAGCTGAAAAGATCTCTGAAGCATCCCATAACAGCGCATACATGCAGTAGAACCAAAATGAAGCACAACATGCGAGACATAGTTTCTGAAATGTAAGTTGGAAAGCAAAGAAAGCAGAAACTAGCAATGTGTAACAAAAATAATTTTTTTCAATTAAAATTTTAATTTTTGTTTCTGGAACTTACTTTGACGCAAACTATTTCTGTTGCTACTTTTCTTTTCCAGCTCTTATTGAATTAGTATAATGTTTTAAGCAAAGGGCAAAAAATTAGTTGTTCTTACACTCAATCTAAGAAACAATTAATATTTTGATCAAATCTTTTTAATATGGAGGTACAAGTAAAGACGTGCAGAATTGTTTATGACAATGCTATTATTTTAGAAAACAGAAGTGCTGTGTTTGTAAGGCAATTTCAACACTGTAAGAGTGAAGAAAATTCGATTAAGTAAGTTGCATCTCTCTGCAGTTGTGGACCTTTTACTATTACAAACGCTGATACTAATTTCGGTTGCGATGACTGGCACACAGAGGGTTACGCAGGTTTCACTCAATTCGACTCAATCCAAGACAACTTTTTTATTTTTTACGCGCAGAAAAAATGTCCGAACTTTGGCTCATTCTCTTTTCAACACAAACGTTTGGAATCACAGCGTGAAGGAAGCGAGCAGTTCAAGAACTTCGCTGACAAACTTGGGTGAGTGCGCTTACTATTCTGGTTTGCTTTCTGAGCAAGGTGAATGGAAAAGTCAAAAAGATTTCTTTTTGTCCTGCTGAAGAAAATGCTGCGTTTTGAGAGGTTTTGGAGCGATAGGGGAGATAGCTGCAGTAGGTATACAGCTGCTTGAGCTGATGAGGCCTTCAAAACTTGGGGCTTAAATATCGAATCCATCCCCATCCACCAAAGTAAAAATATGCCTGCCCAAATAAGAGATGGCAAGCGTTATTATGTGCTATAGTTGCGTACTCTTGTAGAAACAACTGCAAAATTGAATTTGCTCAACCGGTTCCAATATTCAATGTTGATTTCAATAGGTGGTTAGCTACAAACAAATGTCTCATTATTGAACATACTTTATTCACGAATAACAGTTTAATGAGAGCTCCTCGAAATGAACAGTGCACGGTATGAAGCTCAAACATAACGAAAACAAACATCAACCTTGTAATCGCAGCTGCGCTCATTTCAAAAGATTGTGTGAAAAGGCACAACAAATGGCTACATTTGGGTTATAGACTCCTTACAAAGCAAGTGATCTTTTATGTATTATTTAAGTAACAGATTTTTGTGATGCTGATTCTTGTAAAATTTATCCCATTTTATTTGTTCAAATCAGGAAAGTTATTGCAAACTCTTATTTTCATACCTTTCCATACTTTTGCAAAATTTTTCATACCTATTTTCATACCTAAATCGTTATGCCAGTTAAGACACCGAAACCCATGTACTCACTTGTAAAGACTCTGATTAGATTAAAAAACTGTTTCTAGAATAGTGGAAAATAACTTTTGAAATTCGCATGTGAAAGTGCTCTTCGGTTTATTCACAAAAGGGCGAGGAAACACCACTTTTTGGTTCTCAGGGCGACTGATGGAAAACTCACAGCGAAGCAATGCGCGAAATGGGCAAACGTTCGTTACCTTCACACAGTACGGATTTTATCGAATTTCATTTCACTGAAAATAATCACTCAAAAATAACTTGTTCATGCTAGCGTCGTCAAATCCAACTTCTGAAGGTTATGGGTATATCAAGAATTGCAAGGTTTCTTAGTTGTCAAAAGTAAAAAATGAAGGCTTACATGTCTAGCAGCAACTATTCAGCAAATGACTGGTAACGAAAACTTTGTGTTAATTATAAGAAACCTACGTTTCAATACAGTTACCACTCATTTGCTTAATGGTTGCTGTTAGACATGTAAGCCTTCATTTTTTACTTTTGACAACTAAGAAACTCTACTTCTCACAACTGATTTTATGCAAAGCTTTTAAGAGCGAATTTGACATATGCAATCTTTATGTTTTGGGAGGCGTGCAAGTGGTACCCAGGCAGCCGACTGCTGCCGCAGCCAGCCGCCAGAGCTGCCGGCAGCCGCTGCAGATGATGCAGTAATTACGCTCGTCGTCTAAAACTCTTGCCGAGAGGTTTTCTCGCACCTCGTTGCTCTGAGGTGCGATATCAGCCTAAGAAAAACGTGATATCCTCGGTATCTATTTTATTTTGAACAGCAGAAAATTCATGTTATTTGTGAAACACGCAAATAAACAAAGGTAAACGGGGGAGGGTTTTTTTGCAGGAAAATGATCACAAAATCAAATCACTTCAATAACTTAAAGGAAGCAGAAGTTGAAAAAAATTAGGAATTCTCAAATTTCTAGAGATTTTCTTCTCGGTTTACGTCGAAGAACGGACGAGAATAATTACAGGAAAATTTCATGAATATAATGGATTTGTCAAAATGATTATTTCGTACAAAGTGATGTTAAAGGAGCTAAATAAGGCGAAGTAGGCCAATCAAATTGAGTAGGTCAATTATAGCGTAATATCCTCAATATCTATATCATTTTGAACAGCAGAGAGAAGGGGTTATTAGAGATGTTCTTTTAACTTTGAACTTTTATTATTTGCAACGAGTTCTGAATTTCGAACTGTTTTCATTATTATTTTTCCTCAAAATACCTGGGAAAGTGAACTGTGTAGATTAAATTAGTGCTTGCTTCTTGGTGATGTTTATATGTCAGCAGATATGGCATATTTTTATCTTTTAACATTGACCTATTCAGTTTGATTGACCTCTTTGCGTTATTTAGCTCGCTTAATATCTGTACGCGGTGGAGACTCTTCGACCGATGTTGGGGTCGGAATGTGATGGTATACGGTGAATAAGAGAAATAGATGGTGGTTCAGTGTTTATTAGAGTACGGTATGCGAGAATGTGCGAATCGTGACCTGCGGTGGTCAAAGTCAGATCGTGAGTGCCAGTGACCTCACAGGGAGACACATGGCAGACATAGCCCGCCCCCTCAGCGTGACGTCAACTGGCATGGGTATTAGGGCTGATAAGGGGAATCATCGATCCATCGATGATACTCCGCCCGACAAGGATAAAATAGATACAAACGAATATGATAGAATGGCATATAATGTGCGAAATCTACTGGTCTCAATTGATGTCGTAGGTGCGTTGGTGAAGATGATTGAGATCGTTCGGCTTGTGGCGTGGGGTGGAATGCGTGCCATTTGCGGCTGGTCGTTGATGTCGTCGGTCTTCAGTGGCGATGTGGTCGTTTCGTGGCTGGTCCTCTGTGATGTTGCTGTCCTCTGTTCTGCGAGCAAAGCAAGTAGTTGTGGCCGAGACCACAACTACTGCACTTTACTGCGCAGACGTCGTCATGGACTGGCTTCAGGCATTGAAGGCACAGTCCTAGTTTCGTTGCTTGCGAAGTTTTCGAAACGGGATCGGGATAGCGTACGCACCTTCCGGTGAAGTGGCTATCCCGGTTCTCCGCAACCGGGCAGAAAATACAGCTCGATTTAGGCGTGGTCCTCTCCAGGATTACTGCTTGTTGGTCGAGAATTGTCTGCATTTTTAGATCGAGGGCTTGGAGTAGTTGCTGGAGAGCGAGTCGATCTTGCTTGGCTGCTTGCATCTCGGGGACGAGGTGGTGGAGGAGCGTGGAAACGTCGCATCTATCCAACTCATCGATAGCTGCTTGCATATCTGGCGAGAAGGACATGTTGGTAATGTGATGGTGTTGTCCGTCTACTTTTATACAGATTTTCAAGCCTATCTGGGATCCGCCCACGCCAAATAGCCTAAGTTGAACGTATGCTACTCTAAATCTTTGAAGTAGCTTTATTGACTCTTGATATAGCAGATTGCTACCTGGAGGTTATGTGGTGTGCGGAGTAGTTGATGGGGCCGGTGCTAAGTGCTCGATTGATAGTGTACATGACTAGTTATTATATGCATTACCCAGATATGCACATAAAATCAGTTTGTGTTATCAGCTGATCTCTTACATACTAAATGGGACCAGCAGAACACTAATGGAGCCGTTAAAATTTTTAATATGCCTATGATGATGTAGATCATAATTTTGGCAGCGTACACTAAAGCTATTGGGCCTGCTAGGTAGGTCGCAAGCGTGAGAAACGCTACCGACGTGAGAGCCGCTAAACTGATTTTCCAGTGCTGTTTTATGATCTCTATGATCGGCGCGACGTCTGGCACGCTGATATCGGCGAACCATTGATGGTGCAAGGGTACAGCGTGGGAATCTTCATCGAACGACACTGGATCAGCTGTTATGTGATAATGAAGAGTACCTTGAAGAGTAATGGATGCTGGTCCGTGGTGACATTGTACATTACATTTTTCACTGATCATTGCTCGTTCAAGCGCTAGGTTAACAGCGGTAGAATCATTGTTTGAAGAGCATTGGATATTGAAATTCTGCGTTTCACATGAGACCGTCACTGTTCTCTCAAATGACGACTGACAAGATGCAATGACAATAGCGCCATGTAAACAGCTATAACATCCAGTAACATTGCTGAGACGGACTTCGCATTCCATTAGAAATATTTCTTCTGCTGATTCAGCTAATATTGAGGAGGCGATTGACAAGGTGAATTCACTTTCATCTGAAAGTGCTATCACGTCGTTACCTAATCGTGTTATTGTAGAAACTGGAGTTTCCAATGGTAGTTTCGCCGATGAACGGTTTCTGAGGGCATTGATCGAGTCATCCGGACACAGACATCGGTGAACGGAGTTGTCGCAATGACAGCGCATACTTGTACTGCATGATGAGAAGTTGTGTCTAGCTTGCATCTCACTGCTGCATTCCACTGGAATTTGAAATTTGTCTGGTAAGACAAATGACTCGCTTCCAGAGATGGCGAAACGCTTGTTTAGCAGTGGTAATGATAACTTCTGAATGGAAATGACCGTTACGTTGAAATTATTGATCTTTTCCGTAACATATGGCTGGATCAAGCGAGTGCTCCTAGATGTTTTTCCCAGCTTTGTGTATTCCATGCGTATATGCACATTGGGCTTCCATTCTAAACAGGATACCACTTCATATACCTGATCGGAGATTGGTCTATGGGCGACTCGATAAAACTGACATGCTGGTAGAGGAAGCAAGCATCCGCAGGGTATTCCTCCGCAAATGTCGATGCAGCCAGAATATCCTGGAAATTTGTAGGCCTTCCGCAGTTCCTTGACGGTTTCGTTTGCGTGCATAGTATGACACTTGTCATGAATGCACGATCCTGCTTGCGCACATCTTTCTGCATGGAAGATGCGAATTTTGGTATCTCTGGTGAAGGTGTGCAGGACTTTGGAACAAGTGAACTGTGTCGGTCTTTTAGTGAGCTTTACCATACCTATGGTTACATTTTCGTGCATAATTTCAATGCACACCTCTGATATTACCTTATTGAACAGGAACTCATTACTGTACTCGTAGTGACAGCTGTCTGGATCTGTACAGACGAGGTTCGCAGCGTGCCTTGTGTAGCCTTTTTGACAAGCATGTGCGTTGACGATTAATGCGCTAACTAGTAGGCAAATAGTAGTTGCATTCATCCCGGGAAGAGGAGCTGGTTTGAAAGAGGGATTTAGCACTTTACATGTTTGATGTTGTAGCGGAAGTGTTTCTTTGACGGTGTTTCGTCTTTTTCTGCCCAGTTTTGATATTGAACAGATGATGACGATACCTAGCATTGTAATGAAGTAGAGAATCATAGCTACGGTAACGATAGCGCCAACTGGCCAGCAATGGGGGTTTCCCAGCAGAGTTTTTGACAAAATTTTTTGGTGATCGCAGAATTGTGGTCTTTCACATGTAAGTATCGATTCATGAGTGCCTTCGCCTGTTACTTTGCTGAAACGCACTGAGGCGCTGGTATTGATCGGTGATATGGGCAACGCATATCGCATGCCGTGCGTGATATTATCGATCATTCTGCAATCGTTATCGATGCATAGCGTGTAAGGCGCGCCTTGCGATGGGATGTGGACCTTGCCCCCGTAACAGCTGATCGCCGATGATGAGTTTTGCGCCTTAATTGGCGATGCTAATGCCAATATGGCGATCAGGAAAAGTGAGTATGAGGGTTTGAGGATATGTGCAGATTGATTAAGCTTATTTCCACATTCTTTGATGGCATTCAAGGCCTTCATTTTGGATGCTCTTTCGGGCATTTTTCTTACATTTTTCTCTACCGTTTGCAAAGGTTGGATGAGCGCTTCTTCAACTTCGATAATGGGCTCCTCTGATACAGAGCGGATTTCCAGCGGAAAGATTTTATTAACTGGGCGCTGCACAATCTTCTTGTTTGGTAGAAGGATCATGGCGGATCTTATCAATCCGTCTGCGCTCTTCACATTGTCCACGATTCTACCGTACGACCAACATCCTCTGGGAAGTAGCTCCTGTTCAATCAGTACTATTTCACCGACTTGTGGATCTGATCGCAGAATTGATCGTGGTTGTTTATGATGAAGTCTTTGCATTTCTCTCAAAGAAGTAAGATATTCTATGCTCCATTTTTCCCAAAACTTATTGGCAATGTTCTCAGACGACTGAATTGCTTCACTGGCTTGCTTTTGTGTCTGAATCAGCTCTGGATCATAGCTGAGATCATTTGAATCTTCCAGTATCTCACCTGTGGGTATGGAATACATCAGATTGCCTCTCAAGAAATCGATAGGTCTTAGCGGTAACTGTGCGATGTCACTAGCGTTTAACTTTGTTAGTGGCCTGGTATTGATTATTGCTTCAATACGCGCTACTGCGGTACACATATCCGCGAAATTGAGGCGTTTCCGCCCGATTGATTTATTGAAGGCTTTCTTAACTATGCCAACCAACCTTTCCCATGCGCCGCCCATCCAGGGAGAAGCTGGAGGGTTGAATATCCACCGTATTCTCTCTGACGCGCAATAGGACATTAGTGATGAACCATTTTGACCTTGTTTTTCAAACATTTTTTGGATGATCAGTTCTCCCAGTTTGAAGTTAGTGCCGCAATCGCTGCGAACGATTGCTGGAGTACCCCTGCGAGATATGAATCTCAGGAAACTGTTTAGAAACGCGCCTGCCGATAGGTTTTCTACAACTTCCAGGTGCACTGCCCGTGTTGTTAGGCATGTGTACAAGCAAACATACATTTTTTCACTGGTTTTTGCTGTGAAAGGTCCCATGAAGTCGCAACCAACATTTTGAAAGGGTTTAGATATGACCACTCTGTCTTTTGGTAGTGAGGGCATTATGGGGGCTCCATATGGTGGCCCTTGGTACTTTTTGCAAATTACGCATCTCTTTACCATCTTTTGGAATGCACGAGAGGGCCGTGGAAGCCAGAATCTTTGTCTGGCGATACACAGGGTGTGATCTTTACCACAGTGCCCATTTTTGGAATGGATTTTCTCTAGCAACAATCTAGTGAGCTCTGAAGTATCTGGGATGTAAATTGGCGATTTCGTGTCAAATGGTATCGCTGCGTTTTGGAGACGAGAATGATGACGTATTATGCCATTTTCATCGGTGATAATCTGTTTTTCGTGAAAACGCTTTTGTAGATTAGCGATATTCACTTGTTGCTGTTCGTGTACAATTATCAAGTTTTCGGCAAGATCCATGTCAATTGCTGTAATATCTGCTTCTTTATCGAACATATTTGTGTTACCAAGTTTGATTTGAGTGTTTTGATGCTCGTTGGTGGAATCCACCCATTTCCGAGCAATTTTGCCGACAGTGGCTGTCACTCTGAGCGCTTTATCTAGTTTGGAAAAGCGACTGAGATCGATGAGATTATCATGTTTTGCAGCTTCTGTGACGGCTTCTACATTACTGGAAGCAATAGTAATCTCTTGCTCTGCTGTCTCTTCGTACGAAAGAGCGTCTATTGACCTTATTGGCCAGCGGTTGGCATCACTTTTAAGCCACTGTGGACCTATGACCCAATCGTGTGTAGCGATTTCTTTGGCTGTCAACCCTCTGGAACCTGCGTCGGCAGGGTTGAAGTCAGTGGCAACGTGGTAGAATTTAACCTTTATGTTCAGAGCTTCGAAATGGGCTTTGATTTTCATTATTCTATCACGCTGATTTGCGACAAACACTGGTAATTTTTTGTTAGATTTTACCCAACACAAGGCGATTTCACTGTCGCTGACTAGGCACACTTCGTTTATACTATTTTTTGAGGCGTCGCTGATGGTTTTGCTCAATCTGGCGGCCATCATAATTCCGAGTAGCTCCAATCTAGGAATCGTTTGATAACACTTTTTTGGAGTTAAACGTGTTTTTCCACTGATGAGTGGAGATACATCGCCTGAAGGCATAATCTGCAGATATGCACAAGTTGCCATTGCTGCCTTGCTGGCATCCGCGAAAACCCACAGGCATCTGGTGCTTCCTGTCCGGGGGCTCTCTGGCATGTATCTGTCGACTGATATTACGGCCTGATTGACCTCACTGCACAAATCAGCCCATCGATTGCATATAGTAAGAGGAAGTGGAGTTTTCCAATCGGCTCCACTGTCAAAAACCTCTCTCATCAATGTTTTTAATTTGACGAGAAGTGGTCCTGCAAGACCTATAGGGTCGAAGACAGAGTTGATTTGGCTGACTATGTCTTTTTTAGTCAATTTTGCGAATTTCGAAAATTTTGTTTCAACTTTAAATCTGTCATTTGACGTGTTATAATTGACACCCAACAGCTTTAGTGGGCCAGGATTTAGCAGATCTTGTTTAGCTATCTTACTGTTCACCTCTTCTGAATTTGAAACGTATTCTCGCAAATTCATTCCGATTTGCGCGAAAAGCGATTTTGTGTCATGATACTTGCTGACAGCTTCATCTACGGTGTCTGACAGTAGTAGAATGTTGTCTACATACAAGTTCTGAGCTATTTCCTTTGTCAGAGCAGAATTCTGAAGATTCAGATAGGCTAAAATTGCCATATTCAAAATACTAGGAGAGGCTGTCACTCCAAATGGCAGCCGGTTGAATCTATACTCCACTATGTTATCTCTAGTGGGCGGGTGATTCACGTTTTTCAACCACAAAAATCTGCATAGATCTTTATGGGCGTTTACTAAACGAATTTGTGTGAAGGCGGCCTCGATATCGCACGTCAAAATAATTTTTTTGAAACGTGCATGTGTGAGAATGTCGTGAATTTTATTGACAAACGACTCGCCTTTTTGAATCACATCATTGAGGCAAAGTTTTCCCTTTCTCTTGGATGACGCGTCGAAAACTATGCGGAGTGGAACTTTTTTGTGAGCTTTCCAAACTCCAGAATGTGGCATGTAATAAACGCCAGCTGCTTGAGAATTAGGTAAATGGAATGTTTCGATAATGCCTTCGTTTTTGTATTTCTCGATAAGCTCACAGTACCATTTACTTTGTTCTGGATTGTGGGACAGTGTACACTGTGAGGATTGCAACCTTTTAATGGCTATGGTGTAGTTATCCTCAAGGTCGCGCACGTTTTCCTTAAGCGGAAAAGGGGCTGTCACTATCCCGTTTTCGAAGGAAATTTTCTTCGAATATTCCTCAAGGTATTTCTGGGTCACCTCGTCTTTTTGATACTCTTGAGGTGTTATGCCGAGTCCTTCAAGCTCAAACATCTTTTGAAGAACTTCCTGCTCACTGCTTTCACAAACGGCTGTCATGCTATAATTGACAGATTCTGAATTGGAATCGCCAGAAAGCCCGCGACCGTAAATAGTGGGGCCGAAAACCGTTTTCGCAATGTAGAAGCCTGACGGCGTTTTTTCACCGTGTTTGGGGTCAATAACTAGGTCGTGATAATAATCTAGACCTACCAGAATATGTGGGATTTGATGTTCTCCACGTATACTCGGGTTTGCCAAACAAAGGTTATTCGCCTTAAGATAGGCTATATCTGCTTGATTGAGTTTTGCAGAAGGAAATCCGTTTGTAATCACTGGTTTAGTTTGCACAGTAATCTCGATTTCCTCGCCAAAAGCGGTTCCGACTTTCAGCGGTATGAGATGACTTTTGAACGTCTCAGTATGGCCACCGATACCGGACATAGTACAAATTTCGGTAGTCTGTTTCGGTAAGCCAAACTGCTCTACGATTTTTTCCTCAATGACTGTCTTTTGTGCACCTGTATCGAAGAAGAAAAGCACTTTTTGGAACTGACTCTTTTTTACATTCCAAATATTCCCTTCAGCTGTCATCAGTACAAGTTGTTTGCTTGCTGTGGCGCTGGGATGAGTATTTTGGGTTGTTTCGACATCCGCACACATTTGTGTATTTGTTGGATTCGGTCTTGAAAAACCCTGATTAGTATTGTTTTCTCGCTGTCCCCTATTGGGCCAGTTTCTTTGCCTTGTTTGATTTGCATTGAAGTTGCTTTTTGCTCTGTGGTCATATGCGTGATTGCCATGAGCGTTATCCTTCTTCAAACAAAGGCTGATATGGTGTTTCTGTCCGCATGCTGCGCAGTCTTGCTTTTGGCAGTCAAAACTATGATGATTCGCGGAGCAGCACTTCCAACACCTATTGCCGTCTTTAAGTATCTTTCGGCGGCTGCTTTGGTCCGTAACTGTCCTGCATTGCATGGACGAGTGGTTGGATCTGTTGCAGAATAAGCACCCTTCACCGTTCTGAGGTCGCGGGTTTATTGCTTTGATTCGTGATTGTGTGACCTTAATGCTGTTTTGCTGGCCAAGTCTGTTTTCGACATATGCTTCTGCGGCGAGCTCTTTCTTTAGTGTAGTCATTAGGTCACCAATTGTTTGCTTATCTTGCGTCTGAGTAGCAATCAGAACTAACCTCACAATATCTTGAGGAAATTTGGAAAGAATGGTTTCGTGCCATATGGGGTCGAACGTTTTTCTGACGTCATAACCCGCGGAGGTCATCTGATTTATCAACATGTTGATTTCATCGAATACCATCGTGCAATTATCAGCTGAGTCGCTTGCCGACTTCATATTGACAAGTTTTTGCACGATCTGCGACCTATTCGTAGGCTGGTTGCAGTATCTTTCTTTCAAGGTCTCAATGATCCAGTTATAATTTGCAGGGATCAAATTTATTCCCTTTATTGCTGTTTGAGCTCGCCCCTTGAGGCTTTCTTTCAACAACATTATTTTTGTCATAACCGGTATATCATTTTTATGGACCAGAGTTTCAAAATAGGCCCAATATTCTGGGAATCCCTCGGCGTCGCCGTAAAATTTGGGCAAAGGTACTTGCGGAGGGTTTATGGATCGATAACTTGTCCTATGTACCTCTTCTCTGCCTTCTGTTATGTGATTTTCTGATGAATTTTGCGAACATGATTGCTCAGACATACAAATTTCGTTTTGGTCTGAAGTCCCAGTGCTATTTTCATCAGTTTCCCGGTTTACAGTACTCGGTCCATCACAATTTTGAGCTCTGATGTTGATATAGCCCAGTTTTATCTCCATATTCTCGCGAGTGTTCTTTGATTCGTCGATTCTCGCCATTAACATGTATAAGAGGTCATCTGCGTTCGCTATGATCTCTAGGATTTTTGACTCATCCTCTATTTGTTCAACCTCTGCCGCCAGGTCTTTTCTGTCTG
Source organism: Cylicocyclus nassatus (assembly GCA_958299035.1). Lineage (NCBI taxonomy): Eukaryota > Metazoa > Nematoda > Chromadorea > Rhabditida > Strongylidae > Cylicocyclus > Cylicocyclus nassatus. The sequence continues at coordinate 24,308,926 of CATQJL010000001.1, forward strand.
ACTTTTTGCAGTTTTTGTACTCGTCTTGTATCTCAGCGTATAATTTTTCAAGCTTTTTCTTCGCTTTTTCTATTTGTGTAACACCACTCTGCAAAAACGCAATATCAGAACGACATTTTTCGAGATTGGTGTCGTCTACTACCGTGTACACAATTTTTCCGGTATACTCTAGGTATCTGGTAACTAGAGTTTTGAGTGAATTTGCGCTTAGCAGTATTGGGCGTCTGTAAAGTTGAAGCGCCATTTCGATTTCTTGGCTTATTGCACTAGAATCGATGATCTGCGTGGAAATTACGCAAAGATCTGATCAGCTGTGTGTTGATCTACAGTGATCTGCGGTCCAACTACTTTCGTAGGGGAGCGACTTTTAGCCGGAGGTTATCGGGCTGAACGGCGAGGGGTATTGCCGTGTAGGATGCTCAAAGAGCTAGTCTCGTTTCCTGGCTAACAAAGGTTTCAAGCTTTGCTGCGGGAAAAGGTGGCTTATTTTAGCCGATGCACCAAGCTGTACGCGGTGGAGACTCTTCGACCGATGTTGGGGTCGGAATGTGATGGTATACGGTGAATAAGAGAAATAGATGGTGGTTCAGTGTTTATTAGAGTACGGTATGCGAGAATGTGCGAATCGTGACCTGCGGTGGTCAAAGTCAGATCGTGAGTGCCAGTGACCTCACAGGGAGACACATGGCAGACATAGCCCGCCCCCTCAGCGTGACGTCAACTGGCATGGGTATTAGGGCTGATAAGGGGAATCATCGATCCATCGATGATAATATCAGTATGTATAAAAGATCATTTTGGCAGAGTTTTCTTACCTTTATATCCAGGACATTTCACTGTAACTGTTCTCGTCCCTTCTTCGAGTAAAAGCGAGAAAAAATCCCAAAATTTAAGAATTTCTAAGAGTTTGCTTCTGCTTCCTTTGAGTTTTTGAAGTGATTTCCTCTGTTTACCTTTGTTTAATTGCATGTTTCACAAAAAACATGAATTTTCTGTTGTTCAAAATAGAGATATCGAGGATATCACGCTTTCCTTAGGCTGATATCGCACCTCAGAGCGACGAGGTGCGAGAACACCTCTCGGCAAGAGTTTTAGACGACGAGCGTAATTACTGTACAATCTGCAGCGGCTTTGCCGGCAGCTCTGGCGGCTGGCTGCGACAGCAGTCGGCTGCCTGGGTACCACTTGCTACGCACCCTTATGTTTTCCCTCTGAAGAAACTTGATTCTAATCATAACACAAAAAAAACTTGTAAAACTAACTGTCCGCAGGAACATCATCTCGTATGCTTTCCCATTCGTATGCATAACTGAAAAAAAGAGAATGAGCGTTCGCAGCACTTTTTCAGCCAATTGCATCTGAATGGATGGAGAAAGTTGCAATCCAGATAATCTCGGTCGCAAATGTGGTGGAAAGCAGAATGCCAATCGCGAGACATTAGCTGTAAACAAGTGGCGCTGAGAACATGCAGACCGATTCGAGAACCACAGCGGACGATCATTGAATATAATAATCTCAAAGAAGGCATAATAGTACAAACGAGAAAACGGAACGGAATAAGCTACTGATCAAAAATTTCACACTTCAAACTGAAAGACAACCAGAACTCTGGAAAAACATTTCTATCTTTCGCAACATTGGTCAGAAACACGACGAACAGTAGGATAGAGAATTTGCAGTTTCGCTATCTATCAATGTGCTCAGGCTGGAGAATTCAACCCTTACTTGAAATGTGCTCTAAATGTTTCGATCGGTAAAAGCTGAGCCAAGAATCTCTGACCTTTGTAAAGCCTCTCTAGTAACAAAGGCAAAATGAGAGATTGACATCGAAATATTGATATTAAATCTGGAACTGAGAGTATATTCACTGATTTCAAGAAGAGAGGGCGCAGAATAGTTGTCGCTGTGGCGCGATATCTAACAAGGCGATTTTCGATAGCAAGAGGGCAAAGAACGGCGGACAGGGGGGCTATATGAAACTGTTTTTATGCTCAGGGTTTTTGACCGGGCATATCCGTCTATGACAAAAAAAAATCCGATGCGAAGCGCCAACTGTACTTTGCGGACGACCTCAGATCGTCCGGTACAGTCCAGAAATCAAATACCTAATTTGGAAAAGATATTCTTCGCTTGAGTCTTACTTTCTCAAATATTAGGTTAGCTCGAAAGTTCTCGGACATTTTCAGACAAAATCTTCTGTTTCTCGAAACCTAATGCATGTAAATCTAACAGAGATACCATTCGATAGACCAAGGCAAGCTCTACAAGATTGTATGCGAAAGCTCGCACCAGCTTCCACCCAGCGTAAGCTTGCACCTGAGTCGTACTGAAGCTCGAAAAACTGTGAAAATCAACTTGCTTACGCAAAATGCACACCACATTAGAAACCCATATATGACATTGTTGTATTTTTTCCTCATCTAGAAATCGAAAAAACGTAAGGGCCTGCAGAAAGCTGAAAATTTACACTTACACTTCGAAGGGCTCATACTATACATTTACATGAGTAGAAACAGCGTAGCTTCGTTTTTGTATGAGCATAAGAACTTTCGCTTCCTAGATGAGGAAATAATACAGGAACGTTACATATGAGTGTCTATATGGTATGCAATTTGCTTGAAAAATTTGGAGGTCTGTAGGACTTATTTGAATGAAAATATGAATTTTTTCCAATTTTTCGTGCTTTCAGTAAGACTCAGATTCTGGATGCAAACTTACGCTGTGTCGAAGCTGATACGACCTTTTGCATACCATCTTGTAGAGCTTGCCTTGGTATATCGAATGGCATCTCTGTCGGATATACATGCTTCGTAATAAGTTTCGAGAAATAGCAGATCTCGTCTGAAAATCGCCGAGAACTTTTGAACCAACCTAATAGTATTATAGTATTATAGGCATACAGTCCGATTTTGTGTCATAGCATTTAGTTGTAAACAAGTCTTTTACTTGTTTGGGGGGGGGGCATAGTCGTGAAATCTCTCGTTGTTGCCGGCTTGCCGTTGGCATGCCAGCGGCATGCTAACAGACAGCCATGCCGACAATTGGGACTGGGCATGTCGCCGGCAAGCCACCGGCATGCCGGAAGAGTGCCGGTAGTGTGGCATGCCAATCAGCAACAACGATACCCCCTTTGCTTTTTCGCCCCCCCCCCCCAAAAAACGAAGTCCGGCGTGCTTCCAGACGATCTATACCGGACCCTGTCCACAATTTTCAAAAGGAACTAGCACACTCTGGAAACTCTTCCAAAATCTGTACTTTCTTCTTCAGTTTCAAAGCTATTAAGTAGTCTCAAACACAAGACGCTACTAGAACAAAATGCATCGTTATTTCGTTCTTGGAAGTTTTTCTGAAAAATAGATGAAATGATTTTGCATCCAATACTTTCTGCACAGATGATACATATGTAGTTGTCTCAGTTTGAAAGCTCTACCCAACATGTCAGCAAGTTTTTGAGTGACAGCTTGTAAACTTGACTAATCTCCAAACACTCACGTAGGTCAACTTTTTTGTCCCGAAGAAATAAACTCCACAAGAGGCAGCATTATAAAATACTGACACTCCATTTCTAAAGCTGGGAAATCAGTTGTACGGTAAAAAGATGTCTACAATAAGGAAATCTCCATTTAGACACGTGATGCATCATTTTCTCATACAGTTTGTCGAAATACGCAGCTGTGAATAATAGATTAGTTATCCCCCTGTGCTTTTTGAGCTTTATCCCGTGCACGGTTCAATCGCAGGAGGTTTCGGTACACTTTCAATTGTAAACACGGAAGAGTTCATATGTAACCCTGAAGGTATAACAGTTGTTTCCACATCTGCTAGAAACTCGCTGAGTTTACCATTGGTACAGTTATCTAGTTTTATTGACAAAAATAGATCAAGTATGATGTAGCAGCTGTATAGAGGTACACAGCTATAGCGACATAGCTGCCTGTAATGTTGCCCTCTTCTGTTTGAACTAGTACTACTGTTATTAGAGCATAGATATTTAAGCCGACGATTGGCAAGCCTCGTCAGTAATTGCACTTTTATAGCTGACTTCTCTTATAGCTTCAAAAGTCCTCGATATGCAGTCCTTTTTCGCAATAGGACAAAATTTTTTTTATCTTTACCTATCACTTCTCCCAGGAAAGAAGAGCTCGTAAAAGATCCTTGCTAACACTTGTTAGCAAAAAACTAGATCCTTATTACGATCTTTCTATGTCGGTGAAACATGAAATTGATTGATGAGGATAAGTTTTCATTGGAAGCAGTGATTCGGAAAAACTCTTACGAAAATATTGTTTTTCATATGCCAAAATCTGAAACAAACTTTATGCAAAGTGAAGATCAAATAGTCACTTTGGAAATTGAGTGGATCGAGTAAATCTTGCTCTAGGACTTTTTGAAGTCTTATAAGCGATTTGTTCGCCTTCTTTCACGGCAAAACTTCCCAGCGTCATCTCATTTATCCCCATTATCAAAATCTTTATTTGAGAAAACGTATAACAATAATAAATCAATTACGACAACAGCGGTATAGCAATAAAAATTGCGTCAATTTTTGACCCCTTTTATTGCTTGAATACTTTTGATAGTAGCCATAGTCTAAGTATTTCAATGGCGAGAGAGGCTTAGCCATCAAAGGAATCATCCTTTATTGAGTGCTGCTAAAACTTACCTTCCCTTGTCTTACGATATTGTTTACAGGAAACATGTCCTACAAACTCTCCCTCGTTTTGGTCTTACTGCACGTGTGCACTATTATGGGGTGGGACTGTTTTAGCGAAGCTATTGAAGCTTGTACTGGATCATCGAGCTACTCTTGCTCGGAATACTGCAGTGTGAGTCACAACTTATCAGCGGTGTGAACCTGTGGACCAACTTACCATTATATAATCACATTATTACAGTGTGTTGTTGATCGCTGTATCGGGTATAGAAAGCTTGGAACAGCTTGCAACAGGTGCCCGAAGGAGGAACGAAAAGTAATGTTAAATTTGGAACATCAATTAAAGGGAGTAAACAAAAAAACTGAGGAGACTCGTTTATGAAAGGTGTTTTGTGTACGAAAAAGCCTTGTTGCACTCTGTCGCATAGTCCTTATAAATGTTGTTCTGTTATATGCATCCACATCAACAATTGAGCTATTTGCTCTGACATGATTATTCAGAAAATTCTATACAACCGGAAAAAGCTATGACACTGATGTCGAGTCTGCCCTCCACATCTGCGCAACGCCCCAATGACGAGTTGTGGTAGAACAAAGTTCGGCAAGGAGAACAGCCTTGTTGTTGGAGTACAATTAACACGTTGATGACGAGCCATTTTTTTGAGGTCTGTCCCTGTGGACGAGACGTTTCCATGCATCCTTACGCGTGGCCCATGCATGTATGCATGCATCCATGCACGAAGTACAAAATGTGCAAGCCCCGCCCCCTCTGGCAAGCTCCGCCCACTCGACCAAAAATGTCGGAAATTGCCCAAATTTCAAGTATTTAGGCGATCTCCGCCACTTTTGAAAAGTGGGCGGAGCTTGCCACTTAGGGGGCGGGGTTTGCATGACGGTGGGCGGGGCCCGTATAAAAGCTACTTGAGGTCTTTGCGTTCATCTACGGCCTCATCCGTGCTTTTTATGAACAAAGAGGGTTATTGTGAGGGGTATAGGAGTGGGCGGAGTTTGCCAAGAAGGGGCGGGGCTAATACATGAGATACATCTGAGCCTATGTTGATTATATGAACAAAAACTGAGAGGATTGGACAGATAGTATTGAAATTAAGGCCGCCGCGCACCATTGCGCGGCGTCGTCCACAGGGACAGACTGCCTGCCGCGCACCATTGCGCGGCACTGTCGTCAACGTGTTAAGAACAGTGCAATAAATGCCGACTAATGTTCAGGGTGGCTTAATAGCGACTAAGTACCCACAAATTTGCTCGAGTCACCTAAAGTGCCTTACGCTGCATTACAAACAATAATGAACTTACGAGTTTAAAAATCGTCTGTATCTAACTCTGCAGCATGACTGTGAAATAAGCTTTTTTTGGAAAAAACTGTATTGGCTTCGATAAACCTGCTTCCTTGATATAGGTGGCAATATGCGATTAATGAATGCAAATAAATTAGTTTCGTTTTTATCCATTCAGGTAGGCTGTGATAATATCACTACTGCAGCGTTTTTGGGATCAAACCCGCACAAGTAGAGCAATTAGAGTTTTTTTGTGTAGCTTTGTTTTGAGCCACCATTCGTATACAAGCAAAAAGTTGTCCAGTGATTGGTATCAAAATCATTCGGAAAAAAAGCTTGATAGCTGTATAAGCAGTCAGGCTGTCGGGAAAGCAAAGCATGACTGCGAAGATAAAGTGATAAAATAGAACGCCGATCAGATCAAAAATTCTATTGTTAATGCAATATACGGACCACAACGCAAGAAATGAAATTGTCACGCTCCGGAATTTTTCTGTTCGGATTACAAACAAGGTCGCAATGATAGCAAGAGAAAGGTGGCTGTTAATCTGCTGCTTAGAAGAATTGTTGATGAAATTTGGTTGTGTTTATTTGGACCCTACAAGTATGGAAGGAATTCTTGATATAATCAGGCGAATCCAAATCAATCATCTTACGGCAAGAAGGCCTAGAAATCCAAAGTGCAAAAATGAATTTATCTTCGAAAGAGAGGAGGCAATTCCTACTAGAATTTTTTTCGAAATCTCAACGGGCTGATGTCTGAAAGCTTATGTCAATTAGAAGAGCTTAAATCTTTCGCTCCAAATGACGCTATCAAAATGAAAAAATTTAGTTCCAACACGGAGCTTCCAAGAATGTGTTAGACGCAAACTCTCCACAACAAACAAAATTTGAATATATTATTTTATTTTTTCTCCTTTCATCTAACAGAATTGAACCATATTTCATTTGGTAAAAGAAGCTTATCGTTACCTCAAGTTTTCTAGCTTCATCTACAATTTAAATCACGCTTATAGTGCCTGTATCAATTCTCTTCTTTCTTGTAGTGATGACCTTTGCTGAACAAGTACTTGCAAACCAGAAAACTTGCTTCCCTTGAACCTAATATAAAAAGAAATTTGTGCTTCCAAAAATAAGCGTTAAATACAGCGCAAAGACACTAGCGAAGTACGTTAACGTTGAAGCTATAGGAAGTACTGCTGAACACGGATTGTATGTGGCACGGACTGAAGCTTTTTCGTAGAAATGGGACTAATAAGGATATGTTCAAAAACACTGTCTACTGTAACTGGCTGATTTTTTGGAACTGAAAACTCAGGTTTTAACTGTATTTCTGCTTAGGACTGTAGAAAGTAAAATCTTCCTTTAATAAGAAGCCAATAACTGCCACACTCCTAATTGTTCCACAAAAAACAAATGTTGATTCTTGAAAATCTGACAATTCATTTTCATGAACCTTATAGCGTTTCCTTCGATCTCAAGGCCAGTTTACTCAAGTTAGAAATCGTGCCGATAAAGATTAACACAATAAAATTCAAAACAGCAACAGCTACCGTGCATCACTATGTAGATCATTATGCAGAACAAGGTTTCTGTCTTTTTAATGATATTGTCTACGAAATATGGGTAAAATTCAATAATTCATAGCGCTGATATCAAAACACTGTGGCAGCGTACTGTTCGTTGCTGGACTGTCTAAACAATAGAAGCACAAACATACTTGCCCAAATAAACTACAAGACTTGAAAAAAAAAAGATTTTTTTCGTCTTTCTTTCAATTAGGATTTTTTAGAGACAGCGTCCTGGCGATAACTCGATTTCTAACGATTTCACTAACCTGGGGTTATCCGATCCTATTTTGCCCAAAATGTAGACAATTCGGCGGGCTTACTTTTTTCACATGACAAATGTTCTTCATTCAGATTTCAAATCATGGGTGACAAACATTCTTCATTTATGTCGATATTAAGGTTAAAGACAAAAAAGTCATAAACTGCGATTCATTTATCATCTATCGATCATACCGCACTAGATAAGTCTGCGAGAAGGAGGTGGCGGGCATTGCACAAAATGTGAAAAATTTTAATCGTTAATGTTATCAATCGATGAATCGCGACGATGAAATTGCGTGAACCCGACCGATATCGTCGTTAGTCTGGCCTGAAATTTGAACTGCATATTATCATTATTATTTCAATACGGCCATTTTCAATCGCAAAGTAAACGCAGTTATATAAGTAAGTTGTCAGTGGTTCACTTGTCCTCTTTGAATATCACCAAACGTCGCTAAGATCTTACAGGAAATTTAGTTTAAAGGCACCGTCCACTCAAAATGGGGTCCATGAGATTTTGATGCCTAACTGTAATGGGGCCCCCAACTGTATACTTATCCAACTCGCGCTGGCAAAAGTAGCTTCCGAAGCGAGAAAATTGCTTCGGAAATCGCTCGGATGACAGATTCGCCTCTTGGCTCCTCCCCTTTGGGTGGGGCGTGACGTTCGCCCCGCCCATCCGTGCGCGCCCAACCAATCATCGTTTTGAAGAAATCTCTCTGCGGGTTATGAAAACGGAGGTTTTTCATGTTTTCGCGGACTTCCGACTTGATATTCGGAATCAGGGGTTTGAGAAGGCCCTGGAATGGCAAAAACATGGAGGTCGATCTTTTGGGTGGACGTTGCCTCTTACATTTCTTATTCAACTGTGACAACACATTCACAGAAAAGCCTCTTATTCCCTTACTGTAAAAGATGAGATTTCGCTGAACAGGAAAAGATACCGAATTGCAGTGGCGTCGAGAGAAAAGGTATTACCAAACCGCGAGATGGCCCTGCGAAAGGAGTTATGGATTGATTCTGCAGATTTTGCCTTGCCCACAGCTAAATATGGTTGATGATCATTACTGCGGCAGAAATGCGTTTCGAAACGGAATCATAACGGAAGCCAAAGCTTGGCACCCAGGACGATTTTCAAATAAAATTCGTAAATTTGCAGTAAAACGCAAAAGCGACGGGGACGTACAAAAGTCGAACAAACCTTGTATGTTATGACTGAAATTATGACTCTCCTGTGTTAACAACGTCTCTATCATTGTGCACCATTTCTTGCTTCGTCTACTTGGGGCACAAACTGCAAATCCAAAAATCCGTAACTTCTTTCGCAAAACTGTTTCGCTGATAGAGCAGATGTGTTATAGGTTCTCTGAAGGACCTTGTTTACATCACCAAGTTGCGAGCAGTGCGAGTGACTTGCTATCCTCCCCTTGTAAGTACTGGTAAACAATAGAATTTGGGTTCGTGTTGCCCTTACAGGAGTACGCAGCGGCAGCAAATCATTTGTTGTGACTTTGCTTACCCTCTCTTATGTGAGCAACCTTCCGTCTGATGACAGTACATATGAGCCTAGAGCCGAATTCGAAAAAAGTTCAAACAACTTTTTCAATTGTAAACGCCGTTCACTGGCTTCTCCTAATTTTTCCAATCTTTCTTTACCACCGAGTTTTTTGCAGCGTATTTCTTTGAACTCATTCCCGGGCAGTTTTGAAAATTTCATTCTAAGATTCGTTTTTTTCGCACTCAATTGAATCTTAACGACTAAAGTTTCACGTGGTTCTAAAGAAGAAAGCTCAAGCCTTTCAAATTTGCATCCAGTTTTCATAGATGTCAAGCCGTAATTCACCTATTGCGAACTATGAAAACTTATAGTTTTCTTTTTGTTGCCATTTTCTCGTATTGAACGAAATAACTGTCAAGAGTTAGCCAATCTGAATAAGGAATATACAATTTAAATATACAATTTAATTTCAGCGTATGGAGCTCCCAAACAATCAGCTCTATAAAATCCTGAAACTCTGTTTTCAAATCTGGGAGGTCAGCTATCTGGTAAAATGTGTATACCAAGAAAACTCTGGGCCATTCAATGAACCTCTTTCACACACAGTTTGTCGAAATGAACGCAGCTGTGAAAATTGGGTTAGTAATCCACTTGTGCTATTTGAGCATTATCCCGTACAGGGTTCAATCATAAGAGGTTTCGCTAAACTTTCATTTGTGAACATCGAAGAGTTTATATGTAGCCCTAAGGGGGAGCAGCTGTGGCCACATTTGCTAGAAATTCCCTGAGCCTACCATGGTACGGTTACCGAGTTTTATTAGCAAAAATAGATCAAGTATGATGTAGCAGCTGTAAAGAGGTACACAGCTGTAGCGACATAACTGCTTGTAACTTGCCCTCTTCTGTTTAAATTGGTACCACTGTTATTTGAGCCTAGATATTTAAGCCGACGATTGGCGAGCCTCTTCAGTATCCACACTTTTATCTGGCTTCTCATTTTGCTTCGAAGCTTCTCATTATATGGTCTTTTTTGCAGTGGGACAAAAGATTTTTTTTTGACTTTTCCTTTCACTTCATATAACACATTGACGACAACGCAAATTTTTTATTTTCTAACTCTACTGACCAAGACCTCTCACGGACCAGTCAGCATTTTTTGGATAAATCACTCATACTGCCACCTACAACATAGCTACAATAGTTGTGGGAGGCTAACAAAGAAGATAAAGGTTAATTCTAGATTCGCAGCAAAAGAAAACTTCTGGAATGAGTTTGTATTAAGATAGTCGTCATTTCAACATAGTTCAAGCCTTGACACACCATGTGTGTCAAGCGGTCCCGCGTGGTAGTCATTGCTAGACACATCATGTGTGTCAAGCAGTCGTCAATGTGTTAAGGAAGAGTTTGTAAGAGATCCTTGCCAACATCTGTTAGTCAAAAACTAGACCTTTATTACAATCTTTTCAAATGAAAGCATTGAATTGTTTAATGAGGACGAGTTAATGAAGCAGCGCGGGAAAACTACCACAAAAAATTGTTTCTTGTATGCCAAAATCTGGAACAAATCTCATTCAAAGTAAAAATCAAACAGTCACTTTGAGAATTAAGCGGATCGGGTAAATCTTGCATCAAGACCCTTTGAAATCTCAAAAGCAAGGAGCTTATTGTTTGCAAGGCATAGAAGTCTCCAACTATGAAATGCTGCAGCTTGCTTCAGCGAATTTTCTCCACTCTCAAAACTAGTGTTCGTAATAGCCAAAATCAACGCAGCATTACGGCTCTCGGAGATTATGCTTGTCAAACACATTTTGTTCGCTTTCCTTTCATGTCATGCATAGCATCATCTCACTTATCCCCATTAGCATAATCATTAGTTGGCAAAAGGTGTAACAATGATAAATCCCTAGCTCAATTCTTATCTTTTTGCTGCAAGGGATGTCAGGTAATTTAGAATCGTGTTTCGAGACATACTGGTATTGCAGGATCACCAGCTAAGCGCTAATTGACTGCATTGAGTCTCTTGTCAATTACAAAAGACCAATCTGATGTAATTTTAATATCCCAGCACCACCTGACATCCCTTGTTAGAACCACCATAAAAATTAGAAAAGAGCCGAGAAGTAGTGGCAGTAGTTATACTCGAAGTACTCCAAAAGCGAAAAATATTTTATTCAACCGAAAAGGAATTATCCCCGATCAAGTGTTGCTGGAAAGTTGCTTTCCCTTAACTTACAATGTTAATTACAGGAAACATGTCCTACAAATTGTGCCTCGTTTTGGTTTTACTGCATGTTTGCACTGTTGCGGGGATGTTAGCCCCTTGTCCGCACGTCCTCGTTTACTCTCAAGTGGGTGACAACACATCAGTGGTGTGATTTGTAGATAGTTCAAATATACCATTACATACTACATACATATTATTACAGTGTATCAACAGTGCATCATGTCTAAATGGAAGAGCTGGAAGAAGCCATTGCGATGAGCAAATCAAGAACTGCGTGGAAGAGATACATAAAGCCTGCGAGAACGGGAACGCTCGAACACAAATCACTCGTTTATGAACGATGTTTCGTGTACGAAAGTAAAAGCCTTGATGCCTCATAATCCATATCAACGTTGTTCTTGTTATACATCCAGATCAACATTCGAGCTGTCTGTCCCACATGATTATTCACACAACTCTATTAGATTTCTTCATATCTCCTTTCCAATTTTACCAAAAACATCGCCTTCCTATATCTTTTTTTTTTGAAAAGTGTAATTAGGGCATTATTTGCAGAGCAAAGCAACCTCTACGGTGATTACTAAGCTTCAGCAAAACTCGCATTTCAACTAAATCATGAAGCAGAAAACTGACAGTAGTTAAAAAGAAATGATGAATCGTAATTCCGTCCCGCGTGAAAATTTCCATTTATTGCAAACACATGCTGACACACTAGATAGCCAACTTTCATCTTCCGTATTATTCCTATGTTTTTGGGGAAAAAATGATCAGAAAAGGCAAGTTCCACCTTTAGCGGTCTTGGGCTCCTTCTCAAGAACGTAATCATATCTCACATCAATACAGTCCTACATTTGTAGCCTTGTAGATTTACAAAAACTACTGAATCTAGAGAGGGATGGAAAAAAGCATGAGACAACCTAATATACTACATTAAAAGGTTTGATGCTCATGTCAGTCCGCCCCTTACACTTGTGCAACCACTTGGCGATGAATTGTGGAAGACCTCTGGAGAGAAGGGGGGGGGGGGTAGCCTTTGCGTTCTGAGTACAACTGAGAGCACTGCAATCAATAACAATTGTTGCTGTGAGTGATGGTAGCACCACCCCCCCCCCTCAACACGCCATTTTGCACAAGTAACCTAATGTGCCTTTCGCTGCATTCTGCATATAGATAATAATACGAATTGGGAATCATCTGCATTCAACTCTGCAGCAAAATCTTAAATTCTTTTGCAAAGAAGTTGTACAGACTTCGGTAAACCTGCTCTTGACATGCATGCTGCGTTAATGAGAATAGAATATTACTTTTGTGCTTATCCGTTCGGACGGCTCATTCTGCTATGATAATATTTTTGCTGCAGGGTTTGGAATCAAATCCGCAGAGAACAATTTGGTTTTTCTATGAAACATTGTTTTACGCCATCATTTGTACACAAACAAAATTTTCCAATAATTGAAGTCACATGAGTAGTACTGTTCCCGAAAGAATAGCTTGATAGCTGTATAAGTAGTTAGGCTATATTCGGGAAAACAAACTGATTAAGATAAAGTGATAAAATGGAAAGCCGATTAGCTTAAAAATTTCGTTGTGAATGCAGTATACGGGCTACAATTGCGCAACAAATGAACTTGTCAGGCTCCGAAATTTTTTTCATCCAGATTAGAAACAAAGGCGCAAGAGATAGCAAGAGAAGGATGGTTGTTGATTCAATGATTAGAAGAAGTATCAACGATTTGTTCTGGTTGCGTTTACTTCGACTTGGCGCATTTGCTGATTTCGTTTTGATCCTACTCAGACAATCGACCGGACCCCTCCGCCGGACAGTCCGAATCTGCCAGAGTCGCGCCGGACCCAGTTGACCAATGAGAGAGGGGCAAATGGGCGGTCCGTCGCGGTGACATCACTGGCAGGCAAGTGGGAGGCTTCTCCGGCCCTGCTGCAAAGGTACGCCATTTCTCCGGCGCGACTCTGCCAGATTTGGCGGACTCGCGCCGGAGAAATTTGCCCGGCGCGAGTCCGCCAGATTTGGAAGAGCCGCGCCGGAGAAAATCGGAGGGGTCCGGAGCAGAAATGGGAGGCCTCCGGAGCAGAAAATGGGAGGTATCCGGAGCACAAAATCGGGGGGCTCCGGAGCAGAAAATGGGAGGCCTCCGGAGCAGAAAATGGGAGGTATCCGGAGCAGAAAATGGGAGGTATCCGGAGCAGAAATGCGCCCATTTTCTGCGCCGGACAAATGGGAGACCCACCGCCGGACAAATGGGAGACCCACCGCTGGGGAAACGCCTGACCCTGCCATTTCTCCGGCGGAGGGGTCCTATCCGTTGCCTGAGTACATGTAAAGACTTCTTGATATTCACAATCCAGGCCAATTTTCTATACGGCAAGATGACCTAGAAAGGCCAAATTTGCAAATCAAATCTATCTCCGAAACAGGTCATGCAATTCTTATCAAACTCTTTAGAGGTCTGTGCCTTGACGGATTGTGTGAAAGTTCGAGCCAACGAAAAGAGCTCAATTCTTCCGCTCCAAATGAGCGATGAAAACCGAAACAATTCAATTCCAGCACGGAGCTTCCAAACAGTAATGTGGTAGACGCATGCCTCCTCGAACAAAATTTGAATATCTTTCCCAGTATTTTCAGTCCTCAATCTAATAAAATAGATTTTAACCATGGTTTATATAAAAGGGCAAGATAATCGTTACCTCGAATTCTAGAGTAAGATCTGGGCCCAATAGATATTCTCTTCACTAGTAGGTGACACAAAGTGGTAATAACATGATTTACTAGACACAATACATGAAGGTACAGAGTAAACAGCAGAGGTTGGTGCAAGATGATCTGTAGGTGAGCGTGCCGCTCTGCAGCTGGGGGTTCCGAGATCTCTCTCCTAGAGTTCATGTGTCTGTTTTATATCGGTTGGCACCCGTTATCAGATCGTTCTCAGCTATGCTTATTGTAGAAATATGCCAACATCTGCATATGCCACCGTGGGATATCGTTCCCTCTTACACTAGCTTCATCTACAGTACGCTTATAGTGCTGTATCAAGTCCCTTCTTTTTTTTTGCAGCGATGACCTCTGTCGAACAAGTCTTGCAAACCGGAAAATCTGCTCCTCTTGAACACTGACGCAGAAAGAAATTTGTCCCTTTTGAAAAAAAGCTCGGTAAATTGACTAATTAATGTGTTCAAAAACACTGTTTGCTGTGACTAGCTAATTTTCGAAAACTGAAAACTCAGGTTCAGCTGTATTTCTGCTTAAAATTGTAGAAAGTACAATCTCCCTCAAATGAGAACCTAATAAATGCCACAATCCTATTTGTTTCACGAAATTTCTTTTTGTTCAAGCCAGACCGTTGGTCCGGTTACATGTAATACGGAAACAGATGTTGGTCTTGAAGATCTGGCAATTCATTTTCATGTACCTTGTTGCCTTAAGGGCCGGGCATACTTCGTGCGATTTCAGTTGTGACGCAATTTGGCAGTATTCCAGCTGTCCATAGCTCACTGTTAGCACAATCTAAATGTATAGAAGATAGGTCATTTTTATCAATCCACGTAAATTATACACATTAGGCATGTGCAGTTTACTGGTGTTGGATCTGGAGACTTCTGGCAAAATGCCAAATCGCGTCGCGACTGAAATCGCGTGAAGTATGCCCGACCCTCTACCTTTATGTACCTTGTGGTTTCCTTCGCTCTCAAGGTCAGTCTACTCTTGGAAATCGTGACGACAAAGCTCAACAATAAATTCAAAACAGTACAGTAGCAGCTACTCTGCATCTGTATGTAGATCATTCGATTGATACAGAACTAAGGTATCCTGTCTTTTCAATGTTGGTAAAAGTTAATACTTTATAGCAGTAATATCAAAACAGTAAAGCAGCATACTGTTAGTTGCTGGACAATCTAGACAGTAGAACCACAAGCACATTTTGCACATAAACTAAAAGACTTAAGTAAAAAAAGATTTTTTCGTTTTCCCTTCAAGGAACTTGATTTCTAACGAATTCACTTACCTGGGTATCCGCAACGCTGAATCCGAAAGTGCACGTTAAGATGGGCGAAAACTGGTTTCTGTCAAAGCCTTACAATTCTTTGGACTGCTGCGGGACCCTATGATCTGACTGTGACAGAATGCGTACTTTGCCCCAAGGTTCGGCACAGGTGGCTTATAAGCAAGCTGGATATTTTTTATGGGACAAAAACAAAGGAATATCGTTTTTTGTGGCGCCGTAAAGACACAAAAATTGCAACGCTTTTTTTAAATCGACTTTTCGTTTTTTGAGAGTTTTTTTACTTTTATGGCTTAGGGTCAAAACGTACTTCGTAAAATTTCAAGAAAGTCAAGGAGGCTTTGTTTTTCGCTTTTTCGGAAAGCCACCCCGTGCCAACCTTGCTCTGCCTCAGAACACGAAATCACAAATGCGGGGCTCGTTGAGCGGATTCTCAAGCATTCAATAAATCCCGTTTTGCCTAAAATGTAGACAGCGTCGCCGAACTTAATTTCTCCATGTGACAAATATTCTCCATTCAGATTTCGAATCGTGGATGACAAACTATTCCCCTTTCAGTCATGTCGATAAGTTGAAAACAAAAATGTTATAAACTTAATTCATATATCATATATTGATCATACAGCACTGAATAAGTCAGCGATAGAGAAGGAGGTGGCCGGCTTTTCACGAAATCGAAAATGAAGTTTAATCATTTCATGTTATCTTAGACCGATATCACTTAGAGAGAAAAGATACTCGGTGACTGTGGCCATTTGGAATGCAATGTATACCGTAAGATGCTCGAAATGCTGATTTTAAATCTGTGAAACGATTATTGAAGGAAGTTATGATATTTTTCCCATAAAAAATATGCATACTTTTGGGGAGTTGAAATCACCAAATTTGTTCTAGGTTACTGTTTAAAACTATTGAAGAGAATCTTAGAAGGAGTACTGGCGTATTTGCACCAGTGGCGTGCCGATGCCCCCTCCCCCCGAGAATAGGTCGTGAAATTTTTGAAAGTTACTTATATGGGTTATAAAAATATGCAAGTGACTTGTTTATACTTGTAAATAATTGAAATAATTTTTGAAATTTTTTAAAATTTTAATTAAGCCTTACAAAAAAAATTTTTTCAGGTGCGTGGCTGACGCCACGCCCCCTTTTACCAGAATTTAGGAGTTGGGGACCCGCAAAAATTTTGAGAAGCACCCCTAAAAATTTTTCGGAGTGCGTGGCTAACGCCACGCACCTTCATCAGAAAAAAATTTTTGTCCCCCACCTCCCTCACCCGCGAACGGAAATTATGGGTACGCACTGATTTGTCCTATCTACCTCTCTACCGATCTCTTTGTAAATTATATTCAGCATTTGAAAAGGAAAGAAAATTTTTTAATGATGATTTTGACATGTAAATTGTCAGTGGTGCACTTGTCCTCTTCGAGCATCACCAACGTCGGTAAGATTCTACAGGAAATTTGGTCTAACATTTCTAACGCAGCTGTGACAACACATTTACAAAAATTGGCCTCTCCTTCCCTGTACTCTAGAGGATGAGATTTTGCTAAAAACAGGAAAGTATACCGAACTGCGTCGAGCGAGAAGATAATATCACCAATCTGCGAGACGGCCCTGCGAAAGAAGTTACAGATTGATTCTGCAGATTTTGCCCTGTCTATAGTTGCATATGCTTGATGATCATCAGTGGCAGACATGTGTTTCGAAACGCATTCATAATGGAAAACAAAGTTTGGCACCGACTTTCAAAATACTAAACTCGCAATAACGCAAAAGCGACATGAACAAAAGTCGAACACCCTGTATCTTATGACTGGAAGTTAACTACTCTCGTGACTGTACTATCAACGCCTCTATCACGGTGCACCATTACTAGCTTTGCTTCTCCTTAGGGCACAAGAGGCAGAGGAGAGAGGCACAAGTAAATCCAGGAATTCCGTGACTTCTTTCGCAAAGTGTTTTGCGGATAGAGCAGATGTGTTATCAGTGCTTTAAAGGACCTTGTTCACATCACCTTGTTGAAGGCAATGTGACTTGATACTCTCCCCTTGTAAGTACTAGTGAATGATAGAACTTTGGCTTCGTGTTGCCGTTACAAGAGTACGCAGCTGTAGCAGTTCACTTGTCGTGACTTTGCTTACCCTCTCTTATTTGAGCAAGCTTCCATCTGATGAGAGTACATTTGAGCCCAGAGCCCAATTCGGAAAAAGTTTAAACAGCTTTTTCAACTGTAAACGCCATTCACTAGTTTCTCCTGATATTTCCAATCTTTCTTTACCAGAAAGTTTCTTGCAGTTTTTTCTTTTTACTCATTTTTCCTTTTATTGGGTTGTTAAGAAAGTTCCCAGACAATTTTGGAAATTCCACTTCCAGACTCGTTTTTTTTCGCACTCAGTCGAATCTCAACGACTAATGTTCCACATGGTTCTGTAGAAGAAAGCTCAACCTTTCCACACTCGCATCCACTTTTCATAAATGCCAAGCCGAATTAAGCTATACACCAAAAAGGGAAGTCTGCGCAACCATGATTTCACAATTTTTCCTTTTGCTGCCATTTTTTCGTAGTGAACAAAGAAAAATGTTTAAGAGTTAGTCAGTCTGAATAAGGAGGCTGTCCAATTTAATACTGCAGCTGTTTTTGCAGTACGCGCACAGGAATTACAAGCTCTTAAAGTTGTCTTTACCCGAACTTAGCAGTCAAGGATTTGCTTCATTCCGTAGATGTGAGAACAAGGAAGACTTCAAACTTGTTTACTCAAAAAATGGGGCATTTTTAGAATGCAAAAGTGCCTGATTTTGAAAAAATTTTCTTACACGCTGTGCTCCAAAATTACGACACACTCTATTAACAGCCCCAGAAGAGTTCTTCTACATAACTAACTGTTATGAGTAGCTCTCTTCGTGCTTGGCCTGAGAAATTTCTGCATTAACAAGCCGAATTTTAAGTCCATTTTTTTCTCTACAGCGCATGCTGGTGGCGCGAAATGAAGCACTGAGGACCCGACAAAATAGGCAGGCCTAGACAATGTTGCCTTTGCATAAAAACTAAAAGTCTGAATGTTCGGAGAAGCTCTTTGGAACAGCAAATTTTGCAGTGTTTCTATATGCTGAAAGTGCCTACGTTAGACACTCATCATAACTCAACAATAATAAACAGCTATGGGTGGTCCGCTTTTTGCTGTAGATGTAAGCTAAAGTTAGCTTTTCATACGTTAAAGGCAGAGAAATCTACCCACGAATTGGCAGATAATGTAAGTTATAAATTGTTCAAAAACATCCCATTGTAATATTCTCAGTGCGGATAATTTATGTTACACTGAAATTTTTATTTCTCAAAAACGAAACTTCCGAAAATTCTATGTTTGAGTGTTGACGGAGTGCAAAGGTCTACCCGCCGATACTGTCAGGTCCATGGTCCCTGTGCAAAACACCCACTTTATCGGTGGGAGTACGTTTTTGAGACATTTTTATCAGTGGGCTGGCATTGTTCCAGATGATCGAGATGAACCGGGCTATGGGGTATTCGGGCAGAGTATGGTCCATAGTTTTTAGAGAATGTGGAAGGGGAGGGGGGGATGGCACGATCATGTCCGCACACGATCACATGACCGACATGTTGCATGACAGCGCACATTCGCATTTTAGCATGAAAAACAATTTTTTGAAAATTTACAAAAACTATCCAACTCTCCTATCAAATCCCACACGATGCACGAGTATTTATTTTTTTATTGCACTAATTTTAGTTTTTTTACACCATTCATATTGTTGTGTACGCCATGCCGTAGCCTACATATGGACAGCTTTGAAGTTTCTAACTTCTGGGATTTTTCAAAATTTCACAAAAAAGTGTAACAGTAATTATCCGCCAACCTAATAATTTGCAACCTCCCAAAAGCTGACCCTAAACAAGATGAAATAAATTAACAGCTAAAAAATTCAGAAATACAGAGCAATGTATTATTTCAGGAAATTCTTCTGCGAATCATGGCATAACTCAGGGTGCGCATCAATACGTGTGGGTGCCAATTAGAAAACGTCGCGCGTGGCAGGCTGCCAGTAACCTCAAGCGGAAAACTCGGGCCAGCTTGACGCAGCACACAGTTTCTCAACTTGTTGAGGTTTGTTGAAAACTCATTCATATTAGTGACTGTAGTGTAAGATCATTATGATTATGAAAATGAGAACGCTCTGCTATAATGGGTGTTGATGATTTATGTATCATCAACCTCAACAATTCTATAATCCTAATAGCTTACGGGTATTCCCCATAGGCTATATTCCCCAATCGCTTACATTTAAGTGCCGAATCACTCACCAATGAGTGGCACCTATCTTCCAGGGGCCGCGCCAAGCCGCGGCATCCTCTTTCTTGCACATATTTCCTGGACATTCTGATTGTGCACGGGTCAGCTCCGCCTTACTACCTATATAAGGAGCCCCCGATTGTATTATAGGTTGCTCCCCCGGTCCAAAACCGGGTTCGTCTGTGGATAAATTATAATCGACACCACTATCGCCTACGACACTTGGTTCCCACCAAATTGGTGCATCGACCAGTGAAGCCACCTCGTATTCTATCTGCAACCGGAGGAATCGAGGCCACAAGACCCGCGTGGCAGGAAGAAGAAACAACCGACTATCTGAAAATCTTTGTGTATCCTTTTCGTAAGCGATCCAAAGAGGTGTAAGAAAAATCGGAAGGAATACCACTGATTATCCGAAAATCTCTGTGCATCCTTTTCGTAAGTGATCCAGAGAGGTGTAGGAAAAATCAGTCGGTCGTGTGAACTTTTTCTTGAAAACTCTCTGTGCATCCTTTTCGTAAGCGAACCAGAGAGTGGGAAAGAATCAGTGTTACCACACAACCACAGACAACTTGGAAACTTTCTGTGCATCCTTTTCGTAAGTGATCCAGAAAGTGAAAGAGTAGTCAAGTGGAGCACATAATCACATTAATACGTGAAACTTTCTGTGTATCCTTTCCGTAAGCGATCCAGAGAGTGGAACAAATTTTGTGAGTGCAGCACCTAACCACATAAGACCGTGAAACTTTCTGTGAATCCTTTTCGTAAGTGATCCGAGCGGAACAAGTTTTTGTGGGTGCAAACTTCCAGTCAATCTCATTGATCTCACGAATCCTATCCAAGGACCGGAGATCAGTACATTGAGATTTGAAAGGAAGGTAACTTGAGTCACAAGCGCTCATTTTGCCAAAAAAGTCAAAGTTCACCAAGAACTCTTGACTTAAGAGGATTGAAACCCAATCCTTATCTGGTCAAGGTCCAAGCCACCTTACCGTCAGCACAGCGTTCAAGCCACCCCTGCACGCTTGCAACTCAGAGACCAGCACCACAGCTGCCTCTACTCAACGGATCACCAGAAGATACGTGTACAAGTTAACGAAACCTCGCTAACTTGTACCTTCGAAGCAACCAGCTTTCTAAGGAAGAGAAGAATTAGAAGTCGGTATAGCAAAAATGGCCGCTCTTCAACTCTTCAAACACAAAATCAACAACGCTTGCAAGCTCGTAAAATCCTACGAGTCCGAAGTGGAGAACGTAGACGTCCCCTTCACATTTCCAACAACAAAAGCGGAATGTGAAGAATATATCAAAGAAAAGGCAGGAGTAATAACAGATCTTCTCAATTCTTTGCAAAACGCTGTGAAATTGCAAGAAACACAGCTCAACGCTGCCATTGAGTACATCAGTGCATGCAGTGAAGAAAAGGAACGAGAGAAGCTGATGGTTGAGCTTAGCAAGCATTTGGAGCTGGAAGCACTCGATCTGGAAGTGATAGCAGTTCAATGGCAAAACAGAATACAGTTCAGACAACATGAACTGAGGGAGCAAACGACACTTTTGCATACGCCTGCTCCTAGTATTCCGAATCAGCCAGACAGCGAGATAGAAAGAGGCTCAACAACGGAACGAAGTGAACGCCAGATCAGGATCCGGAAACCGCTCCTAGAGGTTCCTACATTCTCTGGCAACTTCAGAGAGTTCAACAGTTTTTGGACAGTGTTTGATTCACTTATTCACTGCGACGAAGACTTATCGGACGGCGACAAATTCCTTTTTCTAAAGCAAGCGCTCAAAGGAAAAGCAGCTGCTGCTTTGAACTGCATCCCTGTCGTTGGAAACAAATACAAGACAGCCGTAGACATCCTGAAGAAGCACTTTGATCGCTCTGCCAGCATGGCAGATATACTCATCAATGAAATCGAACGACTTCAAGGAGCAAAAGACAGTCCCGAAAGTTGCCGAGAAACGTTCGAAGCAATCAATTCACGGGTCATCCACTTGGAACAAACTGGAATGAAGATGAGCGCGGACAGAATTTGGCGCAGAATGATTCTGTCCAAATTTCCTGAAGACATCTGCGCAACCGTCATACAGAAGGAAACCGTATGCGGCGATCACTTCAATGTTTCCGAGATTCTAGACGCAATCGACGACATCATCTTTCTTCGGGAAACGACCGCACTAACGATGAAGACACTGCTTCCAAGCACCTCACCTACGAGCGGCCATCAGAACACAGATAATGAATCGGAATGGGAAGAGGAGAGAGGAAATCTCGAGCAGTCTCCATTTCCTACGAGCAGCAATCATCATTTGCATGTCTCTAGGATGCAGCGAAGAATCAACTCAGATCATCGAAAAGCAAATGGAGTACTTGTTGCACGAAGCCCGTCGTATGGAAACGAAGTCTGCAGCTCAAGCAAAGAACTACCCGTCGTGCGCCAAAGCGTACTCCAAATGGCGTCGGCAATGATATTCAACGAGGAACATTGGGATTATCAACCCACAACAATACTGATTGACTCCGGCGCCCAGCGAAGCTTTATCAAATCAAAACTTAGTGAAGAGCTCAAGCTGCCAGTTATCCATACGAAGTCATTCACCACATCAGGAATGGGAGAATTGAAAGAGACATTCAGTTCCAATGAAGTACGAATTACTCTGAAAAGCTTTCACAACGCAAAGAAGCTTAAGAAGATATCAGTGCACACGAAAGACAAGTTGACTGCCAATCTACATACAGCACATCTCACAGATGCAGATGTTCAGTTCATTTCCAATAAGAACTTGAAGATAACTCAAGATACGCTCACTCATAAAAGCGTCTTGCCTGAACTCATTATTGGACAAGATCTTCTCAACTTCATCACTGTTCACACCGAAACAGTGCTCAAGCTTCCTTCGGGGCTCGTCTTAACCCCAACCATCTTTGGATATGTCATATCCAGTACAAGCCGTACCAACGTGAGCACAGAGATCGTTGGCACTTTTGGTTGTACATCAACGATGCAGGAAGCCTCCAAATCCGCCCCTCACCCTCAACGACACGTCAAATGGCTGACGACGAAGAAAACGGGCACCAATTTCAACGAAAGCAGTACACATGCAATCAACAGGAGAATTCTCCAAGCGCATGCTGAAGTAATATCTCAAAAGGCAATAAAGTTGTTACCGAAAAAGAGGAAAAGGCGGACAGCTGCTTTCAACCGCAAAGCTAAGACAGACAGACAACGCTGGCTGGCCAAAGTTGGCTGCATATTAGGCTCTAGTTCCAAATGGGTCTATTGTTTGATGCCCGTAAGCGACCTATTTTTTGCATAAAGAAAAATGCTACTTTTGAAGAGTTAAAGATGTATGTGACTGGAAATCTTGTTTTCTTCTTGTCGCACAGATATTAACGGACCCATTTGAGCGCCTTCCCGAACGATGTCAAAACGTGCATGAGCAAGCCACTTTGAAAATACGTAACTAAACTCAGAGAAGGCTAAGAGACTGCGACAAACAGGCTATGTAGTAAGGTTCCCAGGTAATTAAAATAAAAAGTTACAGCGGGTGGAGGACATTAGGTCGCCGAAAGAGGGCGGTTCCTGCGGTCATTTGCGACAAATACGCACCCTTGTACATACGCGGACATGCGTTCCTGCAGGGAATCCGCGCGGGACTCTTCCAAATTCGGCGACCTAATGTCCTCCACCCAGTTACAGCCATTGAGGAGCACATTGCTAAAAAAAATTTGGATCGACTTTAGCAAATTTAGATGTAATCCAAAAACTAAAACCCGGGATATTTGAGCAAATTCTGGAACTCATTGGAGACACAACAAACGGCCTGAAATTCTCAAGATAGAAAGTAGGAGGATGGTGTCGTAACGAAGCAGAATTGCAGCGAACAAGGTTCCCTAGCTCCGAAGAGATTGCGAGCCAGATACAACTCTCCCCCTCGCTCTTTATTTTTTGTTGCCACATATAAAAAATTATAAGAAGATCCACAGGCTATAAAATCAAACCAAATTTATGTAGCAGGAAATCTTTAAGGTACAGCAGAATTTTGTGAGCCGTATGGAAAACATTACAAAAAGTTTCACAAATTATTGCTGGTTTTTGTTAGTTAGGATAAGCGTTTTTGTCGAGTTGCGAGACTTTAGTAAGAATTTGAAAGCAGGACTTATAGGCAATCGATGTCACTACTCTTTTCTTGAAGCGTTTTTCATCGGAACTCCCCCCCCCCCCCCCCCTAGGTGCCCCGTGCCCCCCTTTATGACTTCCCGTGGCGACAATCGCATCACATGCTTGACTCTGCTCCAAAAGCCTTCTGTAATCATTTTCTTAATAAGTTCAAGAATACTGTCGAAAGTAATACATGTCAGGGAATGGTGAATAGATTGAGGCTTGCATAACCATCTGCATGTTAAGTTCCTATTAAAGCATTTCCAGCCAGCTGCAGTTTCAGTCATTATCTGCAGTGCATGGGTATGCTCTGCAGTTGGTAGAGCAGCAGATGACCTGCATCACCTTACCCTAAACACTATTTACAGAACTTACAAAAGCTTAATGGGGCCTGAATTTTTACTATCTTCATATCAGCACGTGTCATATTGCTTTAACACGTTGACGACGAGCCTTTTTTTGAAGGTTTGTCCCTGTGGACTAACCGTTTCCCGGCACTTTCACAGCTGGCTGCATGTATGTGTGCATGCATCTATGCGTGAGATACAAAAATGCAGGTGGGCGGGGCTGCTCCGCCCACTTTTAATAAGCCCCGCCCACTTTTCAAAAATGCCCAAAATCAATGAATTCGTGCAAATTCCGGCACTTTTGAAAAGTGGGCGGGGCTTGCCACTCAGGGGGCGGAGCTTGCCACTTAGGGGCGGAGCTTGCCTGAAGGTGTGCGGGGCCTGGCTGAAAGTTGCTTGAGGTCTTTGCGTTCATTTACGGCCTCATCCATGCTTTTTTATGAACAAAAATGGCTCTTGTGGGAGGCATAGGAGTGGGCGGAGTTTTCCAAAAGGGGCGGAGCTAATATATGAAGTATATCTGAGCCTATGTTGATTATATGAACAAAAACTGAGAGGATTGGACAGATAGTATTGAAATTAGGGCCGCCGCGCACCATTGCGCGGCGTCGCCCACAGGGACAGACTACCTGCCGCGCACCATTGCGCGGCACTTCGTCAACGTGTTAAGGGAGAACATACGTACAACACTGACAGCTGTACATGTGCACCATAATTATTTACTTCATTCACCTATCAGCCTATTCTACGAATTTCGAATCATGACGCTTACTCAATCTCCTCATGATCATCTCAAATCCGCAAATCTTTTCCTCTCAGGCAACTATAAAGGTTAAAAATTTTTTTGGAAGTAACCGAATATTAGGGTCATGGCAAATATGAGTAAGAGATTATTTAGGAAGATGCCTTTTTTCTTAAACAACCAGTTTCTTTCCTTTTTCTAAAGACACAATGTTATGTTAGGTCGCTCTATAAGTTTGTGAAGTTTACATTCCGATCTGCGACAAGGTGCGCGTATCAATGCGAAGAGCTGAGCATGTTTTCTAATTCAAACCTATTGAGTTGGAAAGCTAGACTTCGATTTCTTAGCTTGTCAAGATGGATTTTTCCTGAAAGCAAAAAGAAGCATTTCCGACAAGGCGCATTTTTTCACAGAAGAAGCGTTTTTGCATTTTGTCAATTATGGAAAATTGTTTGCATGTCAATTAAGATATTTGTTTGCTTGTTAATTTGAGATATGAATTGATCAAATTGCTTTGAAAGGTCAACAAATACAGGGTGTTCCCAAAACAAAAGTGTCAATAAGACGGGCAGGAAGTTTAGCATTTCAACATCCTGAACAAAATCAAAACGGACGACCATTAAAGCACCGTAGGGCAAGCATGTCAAAACTGTCCTCCAATTCTAGGCTGAAAGCTGCATCAGCATTTAATGCGCTTCTAACATCTCGCCCAAGAAGTTCATTTGCCCTGGCCCAAGGCAAATCATATGAACAGGGTTTGCTTCGATTCTGCAGGCAATCTCAAACGCTGGTTGGAGGGCATTCTTGGGACCAGACTCCCTGAACTTTTGCAGAATTCAACTGAAAAATGGACGACGAAGATTGTGCGCAAATGTACACTCTGTATTTTCACAAAACTCTGTCATTCCGGTAGTTTATGAAAACTCCACAAACTTATAAGACGACCTATTATTACAGTAGTATGTCCTACAAATTGGTTTTTCTTTTCTTCCTACTCCAAGTGTGCGATGTATGCACTACTGGTTGTTAAGATTGGATCAAAGGGTGTTTCAAAGATTCAAGCGACGATCGTCGCGAATACATGGAAAAGTACACTAGGGTTGGTTTCAATTTGTAGAGGTCGGAAGTAAGTATTAGTAAGTATACCATTACAGTGCAAGGAGAAATGTAAGAAAGCACATCCACATCGATCATATCCTAAAGACAAGAATAACTTCAACGAATGCCTCGAGAAATGCATGAAGAGATGGACTAATTGTGACCTCGAGCATAATCGCCGCAGGAGCAGGAGACTTTGATGCTTATATTGGACTTGATAACATTACAGCATCGTGCATGTATCTTTTCCATCCATTCAAAACCATAGCCACTTGAGCACGACAAGCACTTCTTACTCTTCACATTGATAAAGAATAAAGAATCAAAGATTTGGCATCTTTTATACTCTTTGCGGGCAATCACCGACGCACTGTACTTCATATTCAAAGAGGCTACCGAATCTATGCATGCCTATTACAGTGACTTGAGAGGACCATCCACCAAGTCAGGGCTTTTACCCTCCCAGATTACTCTGGTATAGTTTTCCGTGCCCGGAGGATAAAGAGCTTGGTTGGCCCAAAGAGGCCTGGTTCGAGCTCATAGCTGTGTCGCATGCCCTATGCCACTTTCAGTCTCACTCTGCACATTAGTGAGCTCAACATTGTTTCAAACTTCTCAACATTCCTCATGCTTTCTGGATTAAGAAACACTGTCATATTGCGCAAGCATTATAGATCTTTGCAAAAGAAGTTCTCTTAACTTCACATGTCGTATTGATAAATAGACTTAGAGGGCTGTATAAAAGTACACATACGAACGATGAGAAAGAGACCAAGTGGCGGAAAAGCAGAAAATATAATATAGGGAAGACCAGAATATCAATTCTGCGGTATGAGTGCCATGCTAATGAGGAGAGCAAATTAAGCGTGAAATGTTCTGGCTTAGTACTTCAATTGTTTTGCAAAAAGAGTGAAAATATTTTTTTTACTTATACAAGATTACCATACCCTTCGTTTACTTGAGTTTTAACGTAATCTCTACAACTCTTCCCTCCCCTCTCCCCCATGTGCATCCATAAATCACATGTGTTTCAAAAAATTCCTTACTTCTCAATTCTCCCCTCCTGTGCACACGAATTTTGGTCTAACTCGTCTTCTCTTGTGGATGACCATTTGTGGACACTTTGTCCAGTGGAAATTCAAACATCCCCCTCCCAGTATCTGTCACCTGAAAGTAGTGGTTCTGTTTGAAGATGCTAGAAGCTCAAACATCCCGCGCTCAGTATCGTGTCACTTGAAAGCAGTGGTTCTGTCTGAAGATGCTTTAGATACTGCTGAGGATGTGAGAAGAAGTATCATGTGAAGAATAGACGCATCTTTCCAACTTGCCCTCAGCAACAATGTTTAACGGTAGAGACAATCGTACCTTGTTCAGCACTGCCATATTTAAGCACTAATTTTGAGAAACACTGTGTGAAAATGAAAGATGCAAACATATGGAGCTTAGTTGAAGTGCTTGCATAGATTGTTAAAACGTTGAACACTACTACATCAGTACGCTCGTGATGTCTTTCCGCTCTCAATCACAGTTGTGAGCGATATCTCGTGCCTTCTCGTAATTCCTCGACTGACAGTCTCAAGGTCGAGTTCGTCCCTTCTGTTTCAATGGGAGGACATGTGAAGGGCAGAGCTTCGATCGCTAATTGAGTACGAGAAATGATTAAAGAGCACGCTCGCGGGAGAGGTGCAAAGCCTAGAGTCCCACACTCCACCCGCCACTCCCAGTGATACAGAGGGTAATTAACTTTTCGAGTCTTTCGAAAAGTTCCATATTTCATCCTAAAAAAGCCGCTTCATACAATCACTTTCGCTCCTTGTCGATTATGAGTAATTATGTTTGCTGGTAAAGCATCCACTGACGTAATAATAAGAAATGAACTCTTTTTGTGCTGCCTAATCGCTGTTGTTGATGCTTTCTGATTCTTAAACAGTCGTAAGTTTTGTAACCTCGGAGGGGAAGCTGAAGTAGCCATCCTAAAAAAGCTGTATACCATTATACGCTGCACATAACGCTGCCTCCAAATCGCTTTCCTTACCTGCCCAACGTCACTATAGACGAAGGCGAGCAATTTTGATCAAGGAAAACGTTAATAAAAAACCTACTCCAAATTATAAATCTATGTGCCTTAACGCTGGGCTAAAATATGTAGATACATGATCTTGAGGCTTACGTCTAGAAACTCAAAGACGTAAGCAGGAACTTCTTTAGAGTGGAGTTTTTTCTTGCATTTGCAATTTCCTTGCGACAAACTTACTCAAACTTCGTTTACAGAGGCGTTTAGCAAATATGATAAAAGTTCGAATGCGTTCTCTGCTGCTTGTAATCGTCTGCATCAGGAAATGGCCACTTCGACATTGGGTACTTACATGATGTTTCTCAACAGGTGCACATCAAAAAGTCGGAGCGAATAAATAGATAGATATAAATAATTAAAAACAGAAAGGAAGAGTAAGAATTGTATCAATGTGCGACTTGTTTCTATTATTATTGCATCGCCGCTGTATCGGTGGTTCTAGGCTTTACAGTAGAATTAGGCGAAATAGCGCTTGGTAGATTGTGTTATATAGAAACACAAAAGCATTAGAGTTTTATTTAGACAGGCGACCTGCACACGTTGGTGCTGTGACAGAATGCACACGATTAAAGGCGTGGCAAAGTAACATAACAAACATCTAGGCAATAATACCCTCATATCACAGCAGGTCATGCTTATGGCATGACCTTTATAGTGCTTAGGAGAAGCATGATATAAGTTGCAAGGAAGGTGCCGACAAAGGTCGGCACAGCCGCGTTGTATAGGCTGTTCCAAAAGCGTCGCTCATGCGACATGGCGCTTGCAGCACATTGCGACGATGCGGGTGACGCATGTGAACTCTGTTAGGCCTCGGACATACCTCACGCGATTTCAGTCGCGACGCTATTTGGCACTACTCCAAACGTTCATAACTCATCGTACGGAGTTTCCGAATGTACGGAAGATGGGGCATTTTACCAACCTACGAAAGTTATACATGCTGTACATTTAGGGTCTACCAGTATTGAATTTGAAAACATCTGGCAAATTGCCAGATCGCGTGGCGACTTACGCGCGAGAGCCCGTCGCATGCGACCGTGCGTTCTCGCAAGGCATACCAGCGCGGAACTAATGCTGGTTGGTACAGCCTATACCTATGAAAACTATCAACTTGTCAAGTATCCGATTTCTATTAAATAGAAGGTGACAAACTAATAATGGATTATAACGGTCAATCTAGTTAGTATTAGATGTGTCTTTGACTCTGAATATTTTGTCATTTAATTCATTGAAAGTCCGGATGTTTGTGTTCAGTTTTTCAGATCTTCTGAATATTTGAAGTCGAGACTTGAAGAAGTGAAAAAAAAAACTTCAGAACGTATAGTTTTGACGTCGAAGTTCCATCAGAAAATACGGAATCTGTCAAAAACAGAGTAGCACTTAGATTTTCTGAGACCGTCTAGGTGCTCTTTGATTCTCACACACAGAGGCCTGCCAGTTTCTCCAATGTACTCTTTCCCGCAACTTTGACAGGTTATCAGGTAAACTACTCCGGCCTCCATGCAATCGCCTGATTGACCAAATGGACAGACGACGCAATCGGTATTCATGCAAAGTCGGTCGTAAGAACGGTTACGAATTAGTTGTTTCTTGAGACTCGGAGGCGGAATATCAATAATTCTAACGGAGTCTTGAATGCCGGCATGTTCTAAACTTTTTCTTATCGCTCTACTGAAATCTTCAGATATGAAAGAAACACAAAAAGGTATTTTGACTTCATTATCGCTTGCGCGCGGTCTGTATTATAAGAAAAAGTTTAGAACAGTAGAGCGATAAGAAAAAGTTTAGAACAGTAGAGCGATAAGAAAAAGTTTAGAACAGTAGAGCGATAAGAAAAAGTTTAGAACAGTAGAGCGATAAGAAAAAGTTTAGAACAGTAGAGCGATAAGAAAAAGTTTAGAACAGTAGAGCGATAAGAAAAAGTTTAGAACAGTAGAGCGATAAGAAAAAGTTTAGAACAGTAGAGCGATAAGAAGAAGTTTAGAACAACAATACAGACCGCGCGCAAGCGATAATGAAGTCAAAATACCTTTTTGTGTTCCTTTCATATCTGAAGATTTCAGTAGAGCGATAAGAGCGTTAGAATTATTGATATTCCGCCTCCGAGTCTCAAGAAACAACTAATTCGTAACCTTCTTACGACCGACTTTGCATGAATACCGATTGCGTCGTCTGTCCATTTGGTCAATCAGGCGATTGCATGGAGGCCGGAGTAGTTTACCTGATAACCTGTCAAAGTTGCGGGAAAGAGTACATTGGAGAAACTGGCAGGCCTCTGTGTGTGAGAATCAAAGAGTAGCACTTTTTTTAAAATTTTTCATAAGAAATATGGAATTCGACATACTGATGGGCCGATCAAAATTAGTAAGGGAACTCCAGCAGATGCAGGGCACGGCACACCGGAACCAAGAATTTCCATGGACAAAATAAACTATTTAGCAAAATATTAAGTGATTTTTTCTGGCTTGCTTAGAGCTCACTCACTACTCTTTACTGTTTTTTTTTGTATTTTGTGCTACTTTACTCTAGAATACATGATAAAAAAGCGGAAGCCTACTCTTTTGCCATTTTCTCCACCATTTCCACTACAGTAAAACATCTGAGTTTTTCAAACCAAGTATCGTTATTGGAGAAGAATTATTAGGTTATTACTAAAGTCTTATTCGTTGAATTTTTACGACAAGAAGTCGAACTCATAAATGTGGTAGGGCTCCTGGGTATCGTTTGATAGAGCAAAGGAAGTTCTACAAGATGGTATGCAAAAGTTTGCACCAGCTTCGACCCACCGTAAGTAAAAATTAAAAAAATTCACATCTTCGTACAAAAAAAATCCTCCACATCTCCAAGTGGCTCACCGGATGACACACAACATCAGACACTCATATGAACCGTTGGTGCATTTTTCCTTATTTATAAATTGAGGAAACGAAAATTTTCTTGTTTTTACAAAAACGAAGCTATGCTGTCTCTACACATTTAATTGTTTACCTCAAGTCCTTAAAAGTAATAACTGTAAATTTTCAGCTTTGCGCAAGCCCTAGTCTGCGAAAACACCGAACATAGCTTTTCTCACTCGAGCGTTCCATACTGAATTCGGTGTTTTTCGAATACTAAGCCTTTTGGAATGCTGAAAATTTACTGTTACACTTCTAAGGGCTTGTGGTAAATAATAACATGTGTGAAAACAGCATAGCTTCGTTTTTTATAAAAACAAGAAAAATTTCGTTTCCTCGACTTTTAGAAAAGGAAAAAATACACGCAATAAATATGAGTGTCTGATGTTGAGTGCCATCTGTATGAACAAGATCGAGATGCGGAAGATTTTTTTCAAGGAAGATATGAAATTTTCCTAATTTTTGAACCTTCGACTCACACATTCCGGATGCATACTTACAGTGGGTGGAAGCTGGTGCAAACTTTTGCATACTATTTTCTAAAGCTTGCTTTGCTCTGTCGAATGGTACCCTGAAGCCACATCAAAATCATGAAGTTTACGAGTTATTGTAAGAAGTTAAAATGTAACAAAACTTATGTAACAACCCAATAAAAATAGCATGGCAACCATAATAAACACAGAAGTATGTAAGCTTTTATTCAACAGGCTTGGCGGCTGCAAGGCGGGGCTATGTGCCCTAACTAAGGCAGCTCGCGCCGTCTGCGATGCTCCCCGTCTCTCCAGCGCGCATGCCCTCTGATCATCACTTGATCTCAATTGGGTCGCGAAGCCCCGCGTTCCAGCCGCCAGGCCAGTTGAGTCAAAGCGTACAAAGTGAAGCTTTCGAGACTTTGCTTCGCTTACGAGCGCCCCTAATTATCGTAACAGGACGGAGCCACCAATGATTTTTCAAGGGCTATAAAAGAGCAGAGAAAAGAGTACGCCAACTGTGCAAGTGCGAGAAGTTTCAATTTGAAGATACAAGGATGAGTAAAGGATTGGGCTTAGCGGGTACCCAGCTGATACGATTTTACTTAATTCGCGATAAAAACTGAGCATGACTTACACTCGCATGAACTTTTGCAAGTTCCTCAGTTGCATTTCGAGTCTCTTCACGCGCATGCGCACGCCAAATGTGGTACCACACCATTGCATGTTGGTTATGAACAAGGCAGTTGTTTGTTTGAGAAATTTTGTTTTCTGTGCGTGTGAAATCGTGTGAAAGCAGGTGAGTTGCGGGCCTGCCTTGACTTGTTCGAACCACTAAGGATGTTTATGGATTCTAACGTTCGGTTTGATATGTTCCTTCGCGATTCGTTGAGGCTCCAACCGGCACGCAAAAGCGTGCTTCTTTTCTTCAAAACGATGTCTTGTTGCTTCTTTTGCCAGCAGCTATGTTTGCAAAATGACTACTTCGACGAGCGCTGAAATAATCACCGTTATGGGAGTGTCACCTTTTTACCTTTCGGCTAATTTTGAGGATTTCTATTTCATACCTTCAAATAATATGTTAGTCGGTAAATAGAACAAGTTTTTTGTAATGAAACGCTTTTCTCGAGTTTCTGCAGTGACCTTTCAAAGTCCTTGAATACAATTTTTCAAAAGTCCCGACTCTCGAGAATTGCGTAGTTCATAAGTTGACCAAATGCTGAAAAAATTCAGATATCGAAATTTGTAAACCTAATTATACTATACATGACTGGAGGAAGTATATGGGCTTTACTGATCAATTAAGCGACAGTCTTTTCTTCAACCAGCTTTCTTTGTACGTAGATTAGTTCAGAAAGCAGTTGAGAGCGCAGTTGTGATGGTTACGATTCCTATGAATACATATCAAGTTAACAACTCTTGTTTTTCTTCCTCTGCTTGATCCGAGTTTTCAATGGTTTTGGACAAATGTTATAAAAACGATATTTACAACGTAATACATCAAAACCTCATTATGAAGGATCGTCTTGCGCACCAAACGAATAATGCGAGTCGAAGTAGACTTCCTAGATGAAATCAACAACCTAAAGGGCATGACGTTGATCTCAACTCTGATTCTATGCAACATTCAAAGGAGGCAAAGCTTGAAGGGTAGGCCTTCTTCACTGTACTTTCGCAAATATGTTATGCAGGTGTCCCAAAAGTATGTACACACTGTTTGATTGCTTATATCTCTTTTCTCAATAAATTTCTTGCCTATCTTCAGATTCTATTTTGTAGAGCTGGCTTCAACTTAGATTTACAGTATGGAGCAAATCACAGTATTTCCTTTGCAACTGTACGATCAGACAGGAACTTTGAGGAGGCATCTGAGACATAAGGTTCCACTTTGTACCTCTAAAAAAGAGTCAGCAAAGCTGAAAGCACTTATACTATTTTGAATGTGAAACTGCCCTTTAGCGAATGCTTCTTTTATAAGTTATGCCAAATTTACCTTGATAACCGCTTTATTGATCCTTTGAAAAGTTGACTACACTGTTTAAAAAACTATGAAAAACTTCTAAGCTTTGATGAGGTGAAATCGCGTGCGTAAGAACTCTGTTAATCATTTTTCAGATTTTTTTGAAATTTAACAAACGGCTTCTATCACAGCGGCGCCACATGTTGCGAGTTCCTATCGTAATCCTGCAGTAATGACGAGCCGTTCGTTGACTTTCTCCATATACAAAACGGAACCCGAAGGTAGAAGGTTCACTACTTTTCGTAAAGAGAGATATTGACGTTCAAACACTTTTTTACCTACTTTTGGAATATCCTGCATTTACGAATGGGCATGAAGAATGTGCATGTACCCTAAGTAATAAAACCTCTTCGTCTTTTCACATTCTCTGATCTTCTTTCGTGCTTAAAATCCTTTTTATTGAATCATTAAAAGCCAGCAAAATTGAGTCATCAAATAGGTTTTCTGCTGCGAAAATGAAACTGCATATACAGGGTGTCCCAAAAGTAAGTACACACTATTCAATCGTCAATATCTCTCTTCCCAATGGGTCTTTTTTGGCCAATCAAGCGTCATTGTGTGGAGGAAGATTTAACTTAGATCTACAGTATCGATCGAATCCCCGATCGCTCTTCGTTACTGTAGGATTACGGTAAGAACTTCAGGCACGTGAAACCATTGTGAATGCCATCTGACAAAATTCTTTCAAAAAAGTTGAAAAATCGTGTACTAAGATTTTCGCGCGCGTTGATTCCAATACACAACGTTTTACGAGTTCTCAGCTTCTTTTGAAGGTGTAATCACATTTCAAACCGATAGTGGGAATTCGGTTATTACGGTTTACTTAGGATAACTTTAAAAAGAAGCATCATAGTAAAGCGGAAATTTCATACTCGAAATCAGCGGCTTTCATTACCATATCGTTAGAGTTTTTGGCTTATTTGTTTTGTTCCGAGGCAAAATATGGCTTCCAATGGCTTAAAATCCTTGTCGAAGTTCTAACAGTAATCCTACAGTAATGAAGAGCGATCGGTAATTCGCTCGATACTGTAGATCTAAGATCAAGCCTCCTCTACAGAATGGTACTTGAATGGCGGAAAAAGACACGATGGGAAAAGATATATTAACGATTGAAAAGTGTGTACTTACTTTTGGGACACCCTGTATGCTACTAAGAATAAAAGCAATTCACAAAACCCGAAATCGAAATTATATTAGCTACTCGACTGAGTAAAATGTCGAAAGCATGGGAAACACCTCTAGAACTAAAATCGTACCGTTCAAAAAAATTTTCTGCGGAGAAACTGCTTCAGATTTTTGGTCAAATTTGTTTGTCTGTGAAGAGATCCAGAGCTATTGTTGCAGCCACTGCTAGAGGTCATGGATTTGATAGTTGAATACAGGTATTGAGAAATGGTGTACTGTGCATTTATAATGTAATATATCGTTGATGTTTATTTATTTATTCATTTATATGTTACGCAAAAGGCGTTCCAAAAACCGGAACAGAAAAAAAACTTCAAAACGCTACCAGAAAAGAGAAAACAAGGAGAACAATCATCAAGCAGCTCAAGTCCAGTTTCCGAGAATGGAACGTATTGAGCTTGTCTATAGCATTTACGAAATTACCTCATTGGTGTAAAGGCTCAACGGAGTCTGCCTCATGCCCCCTGTTCACACCCAAAGTGCTCTTTGATTATTCAATCGGCCAACCCGGATGAGTCATATAACACCGTAACGGGCTTGAAACGCTGATTCCAAATCTGCTTTCCTTTTCTGTGGAACAACTCTCCGTAAGAAGTTATGAGCGTTTAAATGTCTAAAATTGTCATGTTTAGAGTGGCTTAAAATCAGTCGAAAGCTGTAAAACAACACCTAACGGAATTCCGCTATCTGTGTTCCGTCCTTGTAATCAATATACTTGATACGAAACTGATAAATCACTTTCATGTGTTATTGTACAGTTTCGCCGATTTTAAGCCACTCAAAACATGACAAATTTAGACATTTAAACGCTCATAACTTCTCTCGGAGAGTTGTTCCGCAGAAAAGGAA
Organism: Cylicocyclus nassatus; assembly: GCA_958299035.1. Classification (NCBI taxonomy): domain Eukaryota; kingdom Metazoa; phylum Nematoda; class Chromadorea; order Rhabditida; family Strongylidae; genus Cylicocyclus; species Cylicocyclus nassatus. Next base: position 24,344,597 of record CATQJL010000001.1, read on the forward strand.
AGCAGATTTGAGATCAGCATTTCAAGCCCGTTACGGTGATATGACTCATCCGGGTTGGCCGAACTGACTTGGGAACTCTCCCTCGTAAGCATTTTTATGTGGAGGAAACGGGTTATAGGTGTATAGACAAAACCCGCTCAACCAACTTCTGGGGAAAGGACAGAACTCCGCGACAAATTTTGCATAATCTAAAAAGTTAATAGGGCCCAACGGGCTGTTTCCACTAACATCGAAAGGGGTGGACCGGACTTAAGTCGACTTGTGGATTAAGTATAAGTATGTTAAAAACACCAACATCGGACAGCTAAAACACAAAACAACTCAAGATCTTCTTACAAACTACGATCAGCGCAACTGTAAAGATTGGAAACCAAGATGGCGTGATGGAGGATTCCTGTGTCAAGGAGCAGCGACGATGTGACTATACTTAAGTATTCGAGCGGGTTGACAGTGTCGAGTGACGGCTTGAAAACAGGAAGGGTCGCGTGTGCGTCAGCATGATTAGTGAGGTTTAACCTTTGATTCAACTGGCTTGGCTCTGTTAGGGCGGGGTCTTGTGATCTGATCGAGGCTGCTCGCGCCAGCGACGCAGCTGCGTCTCTCTCGTGCGAGTGCTCTCTGACCATTACCTAGCTTTGAGTAGGTCACGAAGCTCCGCCTTTGCCGAAGCCAAGCTAGTTGTATCAAATGGTACGTCCAGCTTGTGAATAGATTCACTCGGTTAGGTCATAGAGAATACAGGTCAGAAAATAGAGAGTAAAGTATCAGCTGCCCAGACCCCCTTGCGTAAGTGGAATCACTTAGTATAGAGAGTTGACGTGAAATAAACCCCACATAATGTGTGGGAGTGAGGAGCATTAGGCTCCCCCTTCCCATACACCAGAGGTATAGGTTGGAGGGAGAGGAAGCATTGGGCTCTCCTAACTCCTATACCCGACAACAATAGGATTGATGAGTATCAAATGGCTGAGAATAAGTATTATTCACTTATTTTAAAGCACTGTAGAACTGACGTCTTTTTGAGCTTACTTTTGAAAATTTCACTAGTGGCTGAGCCGCCCAATACCTCGTTTGGCAGTAGTTTTAGCCATCGAGCTGGTGGCAAAAGAATGAATTGAATGCCAACATATAGCGTTTGCTCATTACTTTCCCATAATCTAGATTGAATCAACCCATTCTGGTTGATGTGAACAAGTTAGCTACAAATATATTTGTGACAGTCATGGTTACGCTTATATTGTGATCTGTTCTGCTCAAAGACTTTTTTATCCGCTTTAATTACAAACCAGTGGCGACAGCTTAAATAAACTTACAATACTACAGCCGACAGCTTGATATCGAAAATTGCCAAGTACTTAATACCGTAAAAGGCGGTCACTTTGATGAATAGCAGCGTCCTTACTGCCATTTGGCAGATGAACATGCAACATCCAATCAGTGCTCGGTGCAAGATGGCTTCCCGAAATTGCAAAAAACGAAGTCTTCTCTGACTTCACAATGAAAATACGGCATCTGCCATGAGAAGTGGAAGAAATACATAAAAAGGAATGGAACAAAGCAAAGAAAAGCCAAAAAAGCATCAAACAAACGCGACAATATTCGTTTTCTCCGGATTGGCGGCGTGATGTATCCAGCTGGAGCAGCGTTGCCGCCGCCATTAATTTTCAAGTGGCTGTAGCTAAGCGTGGTGAAGAGGGTTTGAGGCAGTTTAGGAACCAATTTATAGGGTTTTGAATGTAGATAGAATCAATTGAAGAAAGTAAAAATGTGAAGGAGGGTAAATTTATGATTTTCCTTTCCCAAGCCACCTGAGGTGGCTTGGGAAGGAAAATCATAAATTTACCCTCCTTCACATTTTTAGCTTTTTTAAATAGATTCCATCTACATTCAAAACCCTATAAATTGGTTTCCAAACTGCCTCAAACCCTCTTCACCCCGCTTAGCTACAGCCACTTGAAAATTAATGGCGGCAGCAACGTTGCTCCAGGCGCGTGCTGTTGCTCGCTGGATACATCACGCCGCCAATCCGGAGAAAACGAATATTGTCGCGTTTGTTTGATGCTTTTTTGGCTTTTCTTTGCTTTGTTCCATTCCTTCTTATGTATTTCTTCCACTTCTCATGGCGGATGTCGTATTTTCATTGTGAAGTCAGAGAAGACTTTGTTTTTTGCAGTTTCGAGAAGCCATCTTGTATCGAGCACTGATTGGAAGAAACAACGCCCAAACTAAGCCTGCTTTTGAAGGAGTCGTTTTCAATATATTTCGCTAATAAGCAATAGCATCCCGTTGACCACAGTTACGGGAAGTCTTTTTGAATAGCAGAAGCAAACTTAGCGTAGTGCTTGCTGTAAGAAACTGAGAATATGCTAATCCCATGCACCCTTTTTGTGACACTTTCTTGGCAAAAATATGAAATTATAAAAATTGCAAGTCATGCTTAACAGCACATTGCTGTGGATCCCTTCAGTGCAATGACTCACAAGAACATAAATTACACCCGAGAGTTTGCAAATCAGAACGAAAGTTCCCCTGGACTTTCTTGCTGAATAAACACAAATATCACCTTATTATGGCAATAATGATTGCGTTTCGATCAGTGCAATAAAACTCGATTCTTTCACCAAAAAACACGGGAAATTATCAAAGAAGAGGAAGCGAGCAGCAAAGAGGTGCTTGTTGCGTTACTGCTATTCAGGTTGTATTATAGAAACACTATTTAGAAATTGGGAAAAATGATTGTTTGGAGAAAAAGATACATACCAGCATATGGGAAAGATGACCATTGTCAAAGGAAAACCAAAAGGTCTTTTCATTTTGATTCAAATTGGATTGCCGAGATTCAATCAAACTGTTGCTCGCTTTGCTTGGAAACCAAAGAATGATGCACAAGCAGTTTAAACTCACGCGATCATAACGAGAAAGCTTGCTTGCTGTTTAAAGTCGGGGTGGAGTTCTTGGCGCAGTTATCCCTGACTTTCTAAGTCTCCGGCGAAGTGGTTACCTGGCTCAATCGTGCTCGCGCTAAAAGGTCAACAGTATATCACAAAAGCACTGCAGTAACTTTAGGAGTTCAAAGAGAAGCTTGAAAAATAAGATACGATTTGAAAAAGACATCACAATAAGGACAAAATAAGAAAAAATGCGAAGAGAGCAATTAAATGCAGCCTGATGAGCGAAAACGACGTCAAAAGATATGAACGCAATTCAAATCGCGTGATTTGCGCGCTTGGTTTAGTTGCGTACATATAAAATCGCGAGTAAAGCGGAAGTCGCGACGGGTGTCATAAATTTCTCCAGCCTCTTTTAGTGTCGCGATTAACCCGAAAGTCGCGACAAAAGCGAGTGTGCAGCAGCAGTACCCATTTTTTCGCGACCTCCCGTTTTGTGGGCGGATCTACTGCGCGAGTTAACCACGAATGTCTGGGAATTACTTGCCCTCGAAATAAAGTTAAGTTCGGAAATGACCAACTTACTTGGGGTGGCCCAATATTTGAAAACCTGAGAACTCGCTGAAACTTTGCTTACTGGGATAATCTGACATGCTGCGAAAATGATGTTTTTACCGTTTGGGGCTTTTCAGTCATCTTACTGTACGTATACGCTGGTGGGTAAAAAATCGATGAGCTAATATTTTGCGTAACGTGCCTATCTGACATTGTTAACGAATATGATGTTATGGCTAACACCAGTACCACCTCGGTAACGACTCCCTCCCACCCCTGACCCCTCAATACGACCCTGCAGGTGTGGCATGCCACACCCTGCGCTTGATCCTAGCCATTACTTCGGACCAAGTACGTTGATGTCTTCAACGAGCTTGCAATATTTGGCTCCATAAAAGAGCCCGTTTATTTTGAAGTTTTCAACGAAAGCAACAGTAAAAAGTCTTTCGATGGCTTTCATCGGTGAACCATCAGCGATTCTTACTATCGAAAAACAATGTATTAGGGTGATCTAAAAGTAATGGGGCACCTAGAGATCAAATGTGGTTTTCTCAAACAGAAAAGCTTATTGAAAGTCCAAGTTTCGGCAGATGTTAGTACATAACAAAACCTTCTGATTGAGGTCCACAGTTGGGCACTGGCACATGGCGTTTTTTTAAAGCGCTTAAAATTAAAGCTCATCTCTTCAAGTAATTTTGAATTTTTAGCAGCAACGCCACAGTAGAACAAGTGAGCCTACCAAGGATATCTGCGCAGCAATGGGTGAGGGGACTGTCACCAAATCCGCGATAGCTCGGTGGTTCCAAGGCTTCAGAACAGAAGATATAGCATTAAATATGAGGAAACACATTACTTATTCTTTCATCAAGGTAATCAAATAAGCTCAACCTTAACAGTTGCTTTCTGATAGTACTTTTTACGCCCTCTCCATACATATGCAAATTACTTCGACTTTTCTTATTTTCAAAAAATTGTGGGTCAAAACATAAATTTTAGTCTGAAAATCTGCGCCAAACACCGCACTTTTTCGAATAAAGTGCCTTTTTTGTATGAAATAATGGGCAATTTTTGAATATTCAAGTAGTCATTAGAAAGAGCTTGGGAAGCTCTTTCGAATGGTATGCCAAATGTCGAGGGACTATCAGGTGCAGCAGCACAAATTCGGATGGCGTTCAAAAAAGTCTGTCTTACTTTTTTGAAGCGCCGCTCGAAGGAATTTCGGTGAGGTGCTGCAAGGTGCTGTCAAGATAACCTGCGAAGGTCACTTTATACAAAGGCGTTCAAATTGCTGGTTGTTCATAGCTAGTCAGAAAGAGATCTTGAAGAATGTTCAAAAGATCAAGGTGCCCCATTACTTTTGGATCACCCTAATATAATGCTTGCAAATCCGTAGATCTGTCATCTTCTGATGGGTATCAGTATGTTATTGGATCCCGTGTCGAGTTGGAAGCGTGGTAATTGACCTTACACCTCACTAGCGTATATACCTTCGAACATTTTGTGCCGTAAAACCAACAATTCTCGCAATATCCTTCTTGCGATAGACCCGTCTTCGCTTAATTTACGATGAAACACACGATTCTTGGGTAATTTCACTGCAGTTGAAGCATGTTATGCTTTTTTGCTAACATCAACGTACATTGTTCCCATTTGCGCTGTCGATTTTCAACGCCTCGTATTTCACATTCATTAGCAAGTTTCTGAAATGTCAGTGACTTTTCAATATGCGTGATCAAACTGGAGCATCTTCAAGAATGTTCTGCAGATAAAGGTCCTAAAGTTTTCCCACAAACTGCAAGACTTCTAGTTTTTAATTTATCATCGTCAGGCATTTTATACGTGCTTTTTATACTTTTTATCGGCTTTGAACGGATTTGCGAATCGGGGTATGCCCTAGCGATAAAGATAGACAATTCATTCTAAGGCACTTGATTCTCCTTTCGGGCGTCATCTCGAAGGAAAAGTTCGTCCGTTGGGGTCTTGACATTGAGCCCCACACGATTTCGCATGCCAAATGTCTTCAAATCAACGGATGCTGACTACGAATGAATAGCGTGAGCAACTTTTGTGAATGAAGAAACTTTACTTCTTGTATATTTTAGGTTGATGCAATGATGGCCGATTTTCCAAGCCTTTTTCCATGGCAAATTTTTTCGAAGAAAATTTTTCTTTAGAATACTGGTAGCATACCATAAAGAGTTGTTTTCATGCTTTCTAAGGGTGGTTGAGGCGGCCTTCTAACCTCATATGTTATAATGTTCTAAGCTTCCAATAATTGCATCCAAACTCAAGATTTTATTGCATTCACTTTTCCGGAATTCGAGCGCGTATAATGGCGCTTTCCTCAAAAATTTGGCTCTTGTATGTAATAGAAATTGTCTGCATCATGCGTACTTGATTATAATTCCTGAAGTCATCAATACTTAGGTATCGGCACCTCGTAGGCGTTGAGGCCATATAATGGCCTAGATTTCTTTTGAAGGAGTCAATCGCCAAAGCTTTGCTCACTTCTGAAAGCGTTATACTAGGGCATCCTATTACAGTTTTTAAGAAAACATCCAGCCGTTCAGTACGCAGATGTCAGAAAGCTGAGGCTTTGAAACATGCTGAAAAATGTTAAAAAACTATTTTTTGAGTTCTAACTTTTTTCCTTTTCGCAAATTTTATTCTTCAGAACTCTTTCCATCGTACTTTGTACTATTTATTTGCGGCTACTTGATAGCCCACTTATCATTCATACTGACAAACTTTGCAGGAGATTATGAATCGCCAAAAACTAGGCTTTAGAAGAAAACTTTTTTGTTTGTTAATCCATACTTTTCTGCCCGTTTGTGATGTAAGTGGGAATAAATGTGCGCTGCATTACAAAAGGTTTACTGCTTTTGAAAGCCTTTACCGCATTCAGAAATGCAGAAAGCCTAATAAAATATGCGCCTACGACAAGTTATGATTAACTAGAGTGTTGCCAAATTTCGCTGTACTAGTAGGCTTGGAGTCTCAGTGACCGGGTCCATCTTGGGTGGCTTCCGTTCCTCTAGCTCTGGTATGTACCCTCAGTCAGTTTTAAAAGGGCGAAATCTCTCTTCCTCTCATAGGCAGTCACCTGATGATCAAGTGCCCGTACTTGAACCATCAACTAAAGTCGTCTGTGCTTTCTCGTCAAGCACCATGTTCTGAGGTTGAAGAAGTGATTGAGGTTCGAGAGTGAAAAAAGACAGTGCAAGTTTCGAGTAAATTGGTTAAAATCCTTTTTTAAAGTAGATTCTGATTTCTCCGGAGCGTCTTGAACAGCAACATGGTCTCTCCATGTGCACGCATCTGTTCTTGTTGCATCCTCGTCCTTCTTGTTGCATGTTCATCTGCCACGCTGCTATTCATCAAAGTGACCGCCTTTTACGGTATTAAATACTTGGCAATTTTCGACATCAAGCTGTCGGCTGTTCTTAGTATTGTAAGTTTATTTAAGCTGATCGCCACTGGTTTGTAATTCAAGCGGATAAAAAAGTCTTTGAGCAGGACAGACCACAATATATGCGTAACCATGACTGTCACAAATATATTTGTAGCTAACTTGTTCACATCAACCAGAATGGGTTCATTCAATCTAGATTATAGGAAAGTAATGAACAAATGCTATACGTTGGCATTCAATTCGTTCTTTTGCCACCAGCTCGATGGCTAAAACTACTGCCAAATGAGGTATTGGGCGGCTCAGCCACTAGTGAAATTTTCAAAAGTAAGCTCAAAAAGACGTCAGTTCTACAGTGTTTTAAAATCTTATATATGAAGCTGAATGTCTGTTTGTCTGTCTGTCTGTCTGTATGTCTGTCTGTCTGTCTGTACGTATGTTCCAAATAGAAAACTCCATTTCTGAACCGATCCGGACCAAACTTGGCATACATACACTTCGGGACTCGGCTGGTGTTATCGGCTACTTTTCGTCATCGATCGATATCGATTTTATCGGTTTTTAGCGATTTTTTGCAGAGTTCACCTACGGGGGCTGGGAGTTGGCACAGAGGGATAATCGAGCATGGGGATTCCGAATACAATATTAGTTTTCAGGAATATCGATTACTTTTATCGATTTTATCGATTTTTTTGCAAAGTTCAGGCTACGAGGCTGAGAGTGTGCACAGTGGGATAATCGAGCGTGCTGATTACGATTACGATATTAGTTTTTGAAATCGTCCATTATTTTTATCGACTTTATCGATGTTTTCGCAAAGTCTGAGCCACGGGGCTCGGATTTGGCACAGGGAGGAGGGGGTAATCGAGCATGCTGATTACGAGTTCGATATTAGTTTGGGGCTATTCGGCTATCAGGGCCCAAAATTTTTTTGTGGTAGAGCTCAAACTTCGTGTATAAGGGTTATCTTAAGGGCCGGGCATATTTGAAGCGATTTCAAACGCGACGCGATTTGGCAATATTCCAGGTGTCCATAACTCATTGTAAGCACATTATAAATGTACAGATGATAGGGCATTTCATCAGTTTACGTAAGTTATACACACTATGCATGTGCAGTTTGCTAATGTTGGATCCGAAGACTTCTGGCAAATTGCCAAATCGCGTCGCGACTGAAATCGCGTGAAGTATGCCCGGCCTTTACATGCTGATTACAGATATCACACTTTCTCCGCAGAACGTCTTCCCGTGTGGTTACGATAGGTGTACGGTAGAAGTCAAAATCATGAATTCGGCTGGAGTTCGCTCCATATGGCTTATTCGACATGCTAATTACGAATAACATCTCTCTCTCTCTCTCTCTGCATATTGGGACCTTTTCATAGAGTTGTGGTGGTTATACAGCATGGGGTCGAAAACATAGATTTGCTTCAAACTTCTTCTAGGATGGTCATTTAGCGCGCTGAACATAAATATCATGTTGATTTCGCAGGATGGTGCATTTTCTTGGGTTACGGTGGGTGTAGATGGGTCGAAGTTTCAGATTTGCTCAAAACCTTACCTGTAACGGGTCACAAGTATATCGCTTCTGAATATGATGCTTGCTCGCTGTCATAACGCAATAGTGAAGTTATGGTAAATTGCAGGGTTTGAATGGACATTTTCTCGCTTTCGGGCCAATCTAGATCCCAGATATTCAAGAGATGGGGAAACGGTCGTTTTGCATGGTGGTCTCCAGCGCCATCCTGATAACCTGTCCCAACGTGTAACGCACGCAAATCTCCCTCCCCCTGTTTTTGCTTAGGCAAAAGCCGCCGAAGGGTGTATCGCGCCCGGCAGTGGTCCTATAAGGGAAAGCATTACGGTCGTGGGAAACTTTTATACCACACGAATTGCCTTTATCGTTGGGATTGAGCACGATATTCTTAAAAGAGCACTTTAGGTAAATTTCTGCCAAAGTTTCAGGCAGGTTCATGATTTTTACCCGCTGCCATGTACCGTAACTCTGCGAAAAGGTCTCAAAACGCAACGAGAGTGTTTTAGACGTGGTCAGAATGTCGAATCTCACTAGACCGAGTTTCAGAAAATACTGAGATTTCGCCCCTTTGCAGCATACCTACCATAACTCAGTGAAATCGCCTCAAAATGCCGAAGGAGTATGATATTTGTAATCAGCATGTCAATTAGCCCCCCTCAAAGTTTCAGCAAAATCCATGATTTTAGCTTCTTATGTGTACCCAACGTGAACCCAGAAAACGGCGCTATCGCGCGAAATGACTACGATATTCGTCATCAGCGGCTTTAATAATCCCCATGTACCGACTTTGAGCAAGATCCATCATAAAAACATTTTGGGGCCGGATAGCCGAATAGCGCCATCAGTTTTCAGAATTATCCTTACTTTTACCGGTTTTATTGCTTTTTTTCTGCAAAGTTTGAGCTACGGGGCTGGGGGTTGTTGAGGGAGGTAGGTGGGCATGCTAATTACTAACACAGCGGGTATAGGGAATTGCATATAGAAGTGGGCACAATGAAAGGTTTTACAGGGATAAGGATAAGACCTTAATCATAGCATTGACAGGGCCGGGCGGAGCCGGGTAAGCCGGCTAGTTACTGGATATATTTTATTTACTAATAGTTCATTGAAAACTCTCCAAAATAAGTGGTGCACGGGATGAAGCTCAAACATCACGAAAACAAATATTAACCTTGACCTTGTAATTGCGGCTGCGTTCATTTCAGGATATTGTATGAGAAGGCTCAACAAATAGCTAGCTTTGGGTTGTAGACTCTCCACAAAAAGTGATTCAAATGATTTGAGTGAAAGACTTTTGTGATGCTGCTTCCTGTGGGTTTATTTCATTAGGTTGGCTAATAAATAATTTCATTTTAGCATGCAGCTTCGAAGCTCCACAAAAACCCGAGCACCTGTTGTTTAGCAGTAATTTTCTGTGAGCTGGTAGCTTCAAATTTTTTTATCCCATATATTTTGTACAAAGCTTAAAAGTGATCAAAGACAGTTATAACCTTATATGGCTAACCTTCCAAAAAATTACTTTTTTGAGTTTTCAAGTTTCGTACTCAGTTTGTAGGAAGTGCACACTGAGTAATTTGGTAACTGAATACTTACAGTTTTTGGATCATGGCAAACCACAGTGGAGGCGCTGTGATATGAGCCTTCCAAAAAATTACTTCGCAAAAAAATTACTTCCACTTCGACCAACCATCCTTCCCTTGTTAGCGCAAAGACACTACTTCCTTGCTCCATTAGGAATCCCACTTTAAATAATCTTCAAGCTATGGAATTAAAAGCAAGCCAAAATTTCCCATTTTTCGCTTATAAATTCCAGAGCGGAGGAAGTCAAGCAGGCTCAAATCACTTTTGCAAAAGCCATGAGATTTAGGTTTTTTCGAAATACTTATTCGGCGCCTTCCCTCGCAATTTGCATAGTAGCGCAGACTTAGCATGTGACCGTAACCCCATATTTCGGCCCTTCCATTTTGACATTGTTCGCTCAAAGATTGTTTTTGATAGCGAAATAGTGCAAGGAAGTTAACAAACCAGATTTTTTCGTCAAATTTCCGAACTCATGCCCCAAGAAACAAACGGAAATTGGGTGTAAAGTGCACGAATGGTATGCACACTTACGATTTTGATACAGTCAAACTTAAACGATTTATTAGGTTGTCCCAAAAGTTCTTGCGCCAAATTTTCAAAAAATCATAACTTCCTTTCTTCTTAACGATTTTTCTCAAAATTATTTTTGTATGAAAGAGGAAACCTTTTTCTTTATAGAGGTACGTACCTTTGCCATGAATCAGCGTTGGTAAGTTCGAGAGTTAGAAGCAATTGAAGGAAATCAGTCAAGATCGACATTTTTCAAGCTGGATCACGGAAAATTCTGAAAGTATTTTCATTTGATAGGGAAAGTTTTGCGCATTACAGTGTTACCTCTTTCATAATTAAAACGAAGTAGATCGAGAGTTAGAAGCAAATAAAGAGAATTTCTTCAGTTTTGCAATTTTTGATCATGCTCAAAAAAGCTTGAAAACGTCACAGAAAAGGCGAAAAAGTCATAAACATAGGTTTTGTGACCTTCCCTTTCTAGATGAGCGAGAATCGTGCCAATCGGGAGCAATTTTGATTTTCGTGATTTAATCGGATTTTCGGCCCTGCGTTTTTCACGAAAATGAAAATTGCTCCCGATTGGCGCGATTTTCGCTCAGCTACAAAGGGAAGGTCACAAAACCCATGTTTATAACTTTTTCGCCTATTCTGTGACGTTTTCAAGCTTTTTTGATCAAGCTCAAAAATTGCAAAACTGAAGAAATTCTTTTTATTTGCTTCTAACTCTCGATCTACTTCGTTTTAAATCATAAAAACGGCATCACTGTAATGAGCAAAATTTTCTCTATCAAATAAAGATACTTCCAGAATTTTTCGTGATCCAGCTTGAAAAATGCCGATCTTGACTGATTTCATTCAATTGCTTCTAGCTTTGGAACTCTCTGACGCCGCTTCACAGCAAAGGTACATTTGTAAAGAGAAAGGTTTCTTTTTCAAATGAAATTGAAACCAAGAAAATCCATCGAGTAGCAAGGAAGATATGATTTTTTGAAAATTCGGCGCAAGAACTTTTGGGACAACCTAATAAATTGTCCTAAAACTGACTTCCATGCGCACATACCCGGAAATTTTTACAGTTTTAGCTGCAGAAATACACAGACAACAGATCACAGCGCCTCCACTGTGGTTTGCCATGATCCAAAAACTGTAAGCATTCAGCTACCAAATTACTCATTTGTGCACTTCCTACAAACTGACAAGGGAAGGTATATGACTCGCAGTGGAGTTTCCCTATGAGGTGTATATCAGTCGAAAAGTCTTTGAGCGCTGATATCAAAATAACCTTCCATATCTGCTTATCGGTTTACTGAACAAAGTTACAGGCATTTCTTTGGCATCAAATGACACTGATTTTGGTTGCTTATTGCAGGGCTAAGGCGGCAGAGTAGCTCTAAAACTAAGGTCATCAATTTCTCTATCCACAGTAAATATATCTCGGACATTTGGGCATGTAATTTTGGAACATATTCGCATTTACTATGAATTTCTCAATTTTTCATTCTCATCGCGTCTGAGTTAGCGAGCGGCTGCTTTTTTTGCACTCTCTCACTCTCTGTGATTTTTTGCCTCCTGATCCTTTTCTACTCAGTTTTTTTTTCTCCTTGCAGCTATATCTGTATTGTGAGTGGGTTTGTGCAGCCCTGGTTAACGTGATTGGTTGTTTTTGTCATTATTTCTGGATTTTGCAGTTTTCGCGCCGTTCTATCATCGTTTTTCTGACCGAGGTAGATCAAAATAGATCAAATGCCAGCCAAGACCACTCGTGCTTCCAGAATTAAGGGAACGACTGCAAAATCTCAATCTCAACGATCAGTGGGAGGAAATGAAGAGATTGAACGTGAGGGTGACACCGCAGCTACTGATTACAGTAGGATGACAGCAAAGGAGCTCATCACTTCCATGTTGGAAAGAAGTAGAGATCCAGTGATGAGTGAGATGCTGCGAGCTTTAGCTGATAAGATTCCCAAGGACTTTTCAGCGGCGGTGGAAGAAGAAAAAAGAGCAAGAAGTCTTGTCATAAGCGGTGTGGACGAACCGCCCGAGGGTCTAGGAGCATTGGCAAGACGGAAATATCTACAGGATAAGGTGGATACCATACTAGAGGCCTTAGATATTGATTGCCCACCCAGTGAAGTGTTTTGGATGGGAAGCCCAGCCCAACGCGCCTAAGACTAATAAAGTTGGTGCTCCAATCCACATTCTACTGGAGAGTGGCCCTTGCCAATGCTCACCTGCTTCGGCGAGTAGGATTGGCGGGCATTTTTGTCCGCAGAAGCATGACCGAAGAGGAGCGGAAGCTAGAATACGATGCTCGAGAACGAAATCAAGGAAAAAAGGAAAAGGAATGAGTAGTGTACCGCGGACAGTTGGTAAGGGTTTCTGAGCTGACAAAGAGGAGGTCGGGAAACTACTGAGCCCGCATGGTACCCGGGTTGGAATGAAAGCCTATCTCTTGAATGCTCGAGGTTTAGTAAATAAGATCCATAAATTTCATGCTTTTTTGTCTCAATTTAAGCCTGATTTAGTTTTTGTTACTGAAACTTGGTTCACATCAAGAATTCTTGATAGTGAAATTGTGGGCGGTTTTCCATATACCATTTTTCGCTCAGAACGAACTACCCGAGGGGGCGGAGTCTGTCTTCTAGCTAATTCATTGCTATTGATTCAGAAGGTAGAAGCTGTATGTACCACCAAAGCAAGTATTTTGTGTGTTGAGTTGATTTCGCATAGTGGGCATTCGAAGACAAGGATTGTACTCGTTTACCGGCCTCCTAATTGCCAGACAGTTGATGACGACAACCTTGTTGATTTGATCAGCGATCTTTCAAGTAATAACACTAACGTGATAGTGGTTTCAATCTTCATGTTGATTGGGGTTGCACGAATCCTCTCGATACCAAAGCTGCAAAATTTTTAAACTTTTTCGCTGAATTGGGTCTAGAACAGCGCGTAAATTATCCGACACATGCCTCAAACACTATAGATCTTGTCCTATCCTCATCTCCAATTGTGTCAAACCTACAAATCTGTGCTCCTCTCGCTAACTCTGACCACTCCATAGTCAGCTTTGTTTTATTAGGTTGGCACATAAGTTTTGCAACTTTTCCCGTAACTTTTTTCCTATTTTATGTTGCAATCTCATTTTGTGGCACCATGTAGAACGTGATGTTAGCTGCAAGTTTGCGCAAACCGTTTGATTTTTGATAACGTAGTACAAAAAATCTAAGCATTTTTTGAAAACTGCTAAAAATCGAGGTTTCACGATTTTTTGGCAAACGTGAAGCCCTACGAAACCTGATTCAAACATATGAAAAAGCAATTATAGGCAGCATGTAGCTGGAAGTTGGCACATTGGAATCAGTGAAAAAGAAATGAAATTTAAACACAAATTAAGGTGGGGCGCTTTTGAAAAGTTGAACAAGTCAAATGCGTCAAGTTTTGAAGGCAATTTGTCAATAACTAACAATAAGCTGCGAAAAGTCAGAATTCGCTATAACTTTGCACTATAGGGTAATCCTATGCGGTAAACACGAATATCATATTCATTTGTCGCTAAATTGAAATTCATCTTTTGATCTCACGAACGAGGCCTTTTCATGCGAAACGGATGTCATTTTTGTGATCAGCATGTCAAATAAGCCCTATAGGCCAAGTTTCAGCAAAATCTGATGCATTCTAAAAATTTTCCCATAGTACCGTAAACCTACCGTAATCCTCACATAAGATGGTAAAATTTGGCAAAAATGTGTGCATTAGAAGCTTACTTCATATTCCTTATATTGCCAAAAAATGAATGTGCTACGTTCAAATAGACAAAAGTTATATAAAAAGTTGCATTACCTATGTGCCAACCTAATAAATGAAGATTACTGCTCCCCTAATCTTCCTCCTACTCCTAATTATCTTCGCACCGACTTCGAATCTCTTAATAACTATTATTTGACTATTGATTGGCTTGGTGTGTTCAACGACTACTCTTCAGTTGACGATGTGTACAAAAGATTTTGCACGACTATTTATGAAGCGTTCAAAGCTTTTGTGCCTTTTCGAACTCATCACCCTTTTAGAACGAAATACCCTCAACACATAAAAAATTTGTTGGAGCAAAAGCACCGTCTTTTTTTCTGTCTCAAAAATCCACATGAAAGTGGCTTGTACAGGAAGATATGTGACGATATTGATTTTCATTTGAAGAGATTTCTCGCATATCACGAGCGAAGGCTTGCTTCGAAACTTTCTTCAAAGCATCTATATCAGTATGTAAGCAGAAAGCTAAAAACATACAGCCGACTACCAGTCCTGAAAGACACAGCTGGTAATAGTTACAATGCTGATGCCGACAAAGCTAATGCACTTGCTGATTACTTCGCTAGTGTTTTCACAGCTGTTGATACCGTAACCTCAGTGGCGAATTGGTCACTGTACCTCCATTTAATCGCCTCCTATGTAATGCACATTTTGAGCCTTCAGAAATCAGGAAAGTTTGGAAAAGATTAAAGCCAACATTGGCTGAACCTTATGATGGTATACCCCAGATAGTGTATAGAGAATGTGCTGAAGCCTTGTGTAAACCTTTGGCGCACATCTTCAACATATCCATGCTCTCCGGTGAGATACCTAGAGTGTGGAAAGAGTCGTTGATCACACCAATACCGAAAGTTTCTTCTGCGCATCTAATATCAGAGTTCCGCCCGATAAGCATCACTCCTTCCTCGGTCAAGGTTATGGGGAAGATTTTGTGCGATGTGCTCACATCATGGCTTTTGTAATCAGGCATGATCCCCAAAGAGCAAAACGGCTTTCTTGAAGGAGCTAGTACTGCTACTAATCTAGCTGATACCGTTTTTGATTGGACCATGGCACTCAACAAGAATCAGATTGTTGATGTTATTTTTATTGACTTTTCAAAAGCATTTGATAAGGTGTGTCATAAGAAACTTTTGTACAAGCTTAGAAATCTTGGGATATCCGAAAATGTGCTTGCCTGGCTTAAAGCATATTTGAGTGGAAGACACATGACTGTCAAAGTAGGACTAAACTATTTAAAAAGAAAACACTGTCAGAGTGAAGTCCCGCAAGGGGGTGCACTTTCGCCGTTGCTCTTTCTGATGTATATGTCGGATTTGCCATCGGTTCTGGTAACCTCAACCTCTATCAAGGTACAGATGTATGCCGATGACGTAATAATGTATGGAATTTACGATTCTTCAAATTGTGTGAAATACATAGAGCGCTGAAAGTTTCCATTGAAAGACTATTGGTCTGGTCAGAAAAATGGGATCTTCCCATCATCTTCCCATACTCAAAATCCGCAGATCCTCAAACGATTATACAACGCTTTTGTTTTACCTCATCTAGAATACTGCTCGCAAGTGTGGAGCCCTTACTCGAGAAAAGTTGTCAGGAGGTTAGAGAAAGTCCAGCACACGTTTACCCGTCTACTGTATCTAAGATGTTGGAGAGAATTAGCTATAACTAATATGCCTCTCTATGCCGACCGAATCAAAAAATTGAACTTGAATAGTTTGGAGCATCGTAGAAAAGAGCTTGATCTCGTCTTTTGCTGTAAAATACTATGAAAAGAGCTTATACTCCCTGCAAGCAAATACTGGGTTTTCATGCCTTGTAGTCTACGCTCCAATTATTTCAATCTGCATTATACTCATCTCAAAAGAAGAAAGTTTTTGCTAGCTTACAACACCCTGTTCCATCGAGGAGCAAAGTGGTTACAACAACTACCCTCGGAAGTTCTAGGTGCCAGTTGCAGTTCCAGCTTCAAATTCAAGCTCAGGAAAGTTGATTTGTAGTATATTTAAATTTATAGTAAAAGTTTCTTCCTAAGAGTTTTTTCTTTCAGCTTGACCGACGGGCTCTTCTCTACTGCGATGAGTATCATTCATGAAAATTCTATACCGATACTGATACTAACATCAACTCACATGCCTCTCCCTCTCCAGCTTACTGTTTAAGCGTACTCACTCTTTGTATTGTGTTTCGATCCTAGCTACAGTATCTTCCCGTTGCCAATTACCACTGAGGTATCACAGAGAGAATAGAGGGAACTCAGTACCTAGATAAGCATGGTTCAGTTCCATACACCTTGGTTTTCTCTCAAGCAATGTTATTTTCGTGAATTCGTGCTGGATAGTTCTTACAGTTGATTAATTAACATGAACAATGGGGACTAGGAAGTGCTAGTGTTAGGAGGAATTATGCCTCTGAGGCACGCATGGTTTAGACCATTCGCCTCGGTATCTGCTCTTCTTTATCGGCTGCTTACCATGTGAATGAGATCTGCATACCAACTACTGAACATTACGAGGCAACACTAAGAGTGGCTAGGAGTCAAACGATCTGATAAAAGAGTTAGCATCGCATAATAGTTGCTGAGTGATGAGGGTGACAATGCAGTTGATGTTAAAATGCTTGCTGATTGTTTTTGAGTTGATAACTGCCTACACTTTTCATTTTGTTTGTTCATTTACTTTTGGCGCACGTCATGTGCATTCAATAAATAAATAAATAAATAAATTTAGGTCATTTACAATGCATTCTACCATGCAAATTGGACGCGGAAAAGTGCGTCTAACTTTGTTCAGTAAACCGATAAGCAGATATGGAAAGTTCTATGAAAACAGCGCTCAAAAACCTTTCGAGTGATATACACCTCATAATCATAGGATAACTCCACTGCGAGTCACATAGCTTCCCTGTTGAGTACGAAACTTGAAAACTCAAAAAAGTAATTTTTTGGAAGGTTAGCCATATAAGGTTATAACTGTCTTTGATCACTTTTAAGCTTTGTATAAAATATATGGGATAAAAAAATTTGAAGCTACCATCTCACAGATCACTGCTAAACAACAGGTGCTCGAGTTTTTATGGAGCTTCGAAGCTGCATGCTAAAATGAAATTATTTATTAGCCAACCTAATAAAATAAACCCACAGGAAGCAGCATCACAAAAGTCTTTCACTCGAATCATTTGAATCACTTTTTGTGGAGAGTCTAAAACCCGAAGCTAGCTACTTGTTGAGCCTTCTCGTACAATATCCTGAAATGAACGCATCCGCGATTACAAGGTCAAGGTTAATATTTGTTTTCGTGATGTTTGAGCTTCATCCCGTACAGCACTATTTTTGAAGAGTTTTCAATGAATTATTAGTAAATAAAATATATCCAGTAATGAAAGTTTATGTAACCACCTATGGAAAATGCAGCTGTGCTGACAGACTCGCGAAAATTTGGTGAACCTTCACTGCACTTATTCAGTTGACTTACAGGTGATTATTGAACCAACTAAGCAGAATTAATGCAGCTGTCTCTACAAGAATACACAGCTATAACACATAGAACTTGCTTGCCCTTTCTTATTTGGACAGGCATCTGTTTAATGTAATGGATGGGGGTTGAATTCAATATTTAAGTCCGAGTTTGGAAGCTTCAGCTCAATCAGCTCTATGGCAGCTGCAGCTATTTCCCCTATCGCCCCAAAACCTCTTAAATTTTTTGACTTTTCCTTTCACTTTGCTCAGAAAGAAAACCAGAAAACTGAACTCACTTACCCACATCTGTCAACGAGATTCTTGAACTTTTGCTCATTGCGCTTATTTCAGGCTGTGAACCCAAACGTTTGTGTTAATGAAAAATGAAAACCTAGTATTAGCGTTTGTAATCATGACTTATAATAACGGGCTAAGGATGTTTACGTGACTTTGTCTGTGTGTGTGTCTGTAATTCGTGGAACGTGTTCCAGCCAGCATTCTAAGCCCAAATTTTGTATAGCGCATGCTACCTTCATGAAAGTCCAGCATGCAAAAGCGCGAGTAGATTCGTTGAGTGGATCCCTCAGAAATTGCGCGCCAAACGGGTCCATCTGGCTTCTGTACCGCAAAATTCGGTCCGTATCACCACTTTTTGCAGAGTCGTGGATGAGTTTGGTAAGCAAATGTGCAAGCGATGGAGTTTAGCCAGAAAAGTGGTCGAAAGTTTACTACATAACGAAAACGGCGCCAAAACGAATTGGTTGTGTAAATGGTCAATTTGGCAAGGTTCTAGCTAAGCGTTTGAGAAGGTTTTCGCACAGAGATGTAGCTCACGGTTATCATTACCTTTATGGCGACTGCCAAGTCATGACAAATCCAAAAACCTATTCAAATTTGCGTTTGTTTTGCTGCGAAAAGTTTTATCCACGCGAAATTACCGATCTCACATGAAAAGACTTTCTAAATGAGTGGTTGTTTACATTTTATTCGTGGTAGTTGGCATAGCGCGGTGAGTTCCAGTGCCACGATTTTACGAGAATGAGTAAGACACAGTGCGAACCTCTGCGAAGCAGAGGTGATGCACTGGTAAGTTAAAACACAACTGCAAAGAGATTTGGCTATCTCAATTACAACTTCTGTTCTTTAAAATCATGGCATTATCAAAACAATTCTGCATGTCTTTATTTGTCGTCTCTATATCAAAAAAAAATCTGCACAACATAAACTGTTTCCATTATTATAAACACCAGAGTGTCACTTCTGCTTCGCAGAGGCTCGCACTGGCCCTACTTTCTGTATGCCTTACTCACTTCCGCATAATAGTGACATTAAAACTCACCACGTTATGCAGGCTATCACGAATGATTTGTAAACAGCTATTCATTCCTAGAGCTTTTTTGCGTGAGATCGGTATTTTCACGTGGATGAAACTTTTCTCGCAGGAACAAATGCAAATTTGAGTAGGTTTGTGGACTTTTTATGGCTTGGTAGTCGCCATAACGGCAATAATCATCGTGGGCTACATCTCTGTGCAAAAATCTTCTCAAATAATCAGGTAAAATCTTGGGAAATTGAGAATTAACGCAACTAATTCTTTTTGGCGCCATCTTCGCAAAGTAGCCAACTTTAGTCGAATTTTTTGGGCTAAAGTCCATGGCATGTATAAGCTTGTCAAACATATCCACGACTTTGCAAAAAGTTTATATACGGACCCAATTTTGCTGGCCAAAAGTTAAGTGGACCCGTTTAACGCGCAATTTCTGGGGGATCCACTTATCGGATCCGCTTGTGCCTTTGCACAATGGACTTTCCTGCTGCTAGAATATACTATGCAAAATTTGGGCTCAAGAGGTTGGCCTTCAACTCTTCTTACGAGTTTCGTGACAAACAGAGATACACACACACAGACACACACACAAACGTGAATAACCCTTAGCTCATTATTATAAGTTATGATTGAGTGTAGCAATACATCCTAACTTTTTTGATCCTTGTTTAGAATATTATACAAATTCATTAAAGTAGAAAAGTAACAACGGGAATAGTTTGCATCAAAGTATCTTCCAGCAATAAGAAATAATTTCTCAGCCGAGAAAATTTGGTTATTTTTACACATTGCTAGAATTTTGCTTTCCTCTGCTTTACAACTTACATTTCAGACATTATGTCTTACAAATTATGCTTCATTTTGGTTCTACTGCATGTATGCACTGTTATGGGATGTTTCAATGTCATTCTGAAATGTATCCAACATCATAAGGAGACTGACTATTGTAAAGCCTTTAACGATGCAAGTTTCCAGAGCAATCACTGTTATGCATTGTTAAAGCAAAACTTCGTTTTATAGTGCGTACTCGGCTGCACTGAGAAGAATAAGCATGGATTCCACAAATGCATGGAAGATTGCATGAGAGAAAAAAAATACTGCTACATTCCTTCAGAATAACAGTGACTCATAAGAGTTTTCTGCGAATAAAGCTTCGATTGTTTCGGTTGTTCAAACCATTGAACCCAATGCGTTCTTTTTTCATGTATCTACATCAGCTTTCGAATTATTTACCCCAAGACAATTACCAACAATAAGTTCGTTTTTTTTTCACAAATGTGTAGGAAGTTATTTGCAATGAACCTCATGCTTATAAGCTCAAACACGTAGGAAGGCTTCATCAGCAAATATTGCCAGAGGCTTCACTTCTGAAGCAAAGTTTTGTGGGGCGATATTGTACAGTAAACTGCCTAGCTATCCTAAATAGATTTGAAAAAATCACAATTGCTGTTGGTTAAGGTGGATTTCTCACAGATTTGTGCCATTTCAAAAACCATGACCCTGACGCCAAATCTGCTGTCATATCTGTCTCTGAAATGAAAGCGCGGTAGCCATCGAAGCTTCTCAATGTGCCCTCCCGCGCATACAGTAAATGACCAAAGTTGAGGTCGAGCAGGTGGTCAAGATCAGGCACGAGACTTTCATAAACGACCCTCCCTCCACCCTAAAAGCCGTCAAACGACCCCTTCCTACCTCTCTTCACCTCCAGAATCTCAATATGTGACATTCTGGAAGACATCATCAACTTCAAATAGTTTTTATATTTTTGACGTCTGTAGGCCTAATTTTTCATGACTTCACTTTACAATCACACATAATTGGACGGCAGAATTTGATCCGAACAGGTCTCTTGAAAAAGCCATAATTTTTCTCATGGATGTGGCTCCAAATTTTTACTGTGACAAAAGGAGGCTGTGAGCTACAAAGCTCAAGCAGCCTGACCATTTGAGGGCTTGTGCCTGTCTTCCTATTAATTTTCTGTTTTGCTTTTTCACTCAAGTTTTGTAATACGCTGGCACAATCTTCGAGGATTCTACAGTAGGTGCTTGAGCTTGACTCGACTTGTTTCGCTTTGTGGTAATCTATGGAGATAAAGCACTTAAGGTGAGAAACGCGGCGGTCGATTAGCAACACTTCTTCCACCGTTTGAAAACAATATGAAGACCAGTTCCTACCGGGGCCTGGTAGAGAGCATTACTTTGTTATAAGTGTAAAAAAATTGCGTTTTTTCACTTTTAAATCCAAATAAATCATGTTTGATGATTACGCTTTTTTAGACGTTAGAAACGCAAATGTAGTAGGCAATGGAGGGTAATTTGTAGAGCTCGTAAAGTTAATTTGAATACTGGTTGCGGATGTAGCGCTTTTTTCTTCACCTTAATCGATCGTGCTGTTTCCTCATTTTTTTTAACGAATACAGTCCTTGCTTACAACCTCCCTTTTCCCCTCTCTCTCTTACTTCCAGTACACCCCCCCCCCGCCCTTAGCTGGGGAGGCACGCCTGACTCCATCAGAGGTGCGGTAGGTGGAGCCGGGCCCTCCGAAAGTGAAGGTGGCTCCAGCTACCGCTGGGCGGCCAGTAGTGAAGGTGGTAATGCCGGACACTCACCTCCCAAGAACGTCGACCGGGGGGGGGGAGCGCTAACGTCGACTGAGCCTATCATACCAGGTCGTTGCCGCTAGTGCGCGGAAAATAAACAAAACAAATGCAAAAGAGACATTCAAACTATATTTTTATGTACACAGCGGCATAAGTATCTAAAATAAACGTGTTTAGTAAATGGTATGTTTTGAAGTGAAACTCAGCGAGACTTTACATATATTATTAAGCGAATTTTGTTATAACGTACTGCGAAAAAAGTAGGTCGATACAGGCAGTAACTGCCGAAAACCAGAATTTCCAGTGATAAAATAACGATAAATTATGCGAAATTTCCACTTTTATAAATCTGCGACTTCGTAACTTTTGAAGGGCAAGTATTGTTCTACCTGATAGTAAATGAACTGAGTTGATTTGAATGGCAGTGGCCGAAAACCAGAATTGAAAATTACGCCATTTTTGCGTGTTTAGTGACAGCTGATAATTAAACTCATTTAAATCTTGAATGTGAAAGTGTGCAATGTTGCGACTTTATAGGTTTTGTAGAATAAGAATGTAGAATTAGCCCTATCAGAATATGTCGTAGCCGTACCGATCCTTTGAGAGATACCGCCGAGATTCAAGGTCAAAAAAACAGGTAAAAAACCGCTTTTCGAAATTCAACAGCTCATAACTTCTTCAGAAATGCATGAATCATGTTGCGACTTCATAGGTTGGATTCTCCTCTTCAAGAGCTTTCAGGTATTTATTATGTGGGGGTTCAATGATTTTTGCGGCTCTAATCCGGGGTGGAGACTTTTCATACCAAAGTCTCCACCTCACTCATGTTAATGTATTGGCTGAAGGCCGCCAGTGGAGACTTTGTGATGAAAAGCCTCCACCCCCGGGCATATGACGTGAGAGGCGCGAAACCCCCACAAATTATAAATCATCTGAAAGCTCTTGAAAAGTGGAATCCAACCTATGAAGTTGCAACATGATTCATGCAATTCTGGAGAAGTCATGAGCTGTTGAATTTCAAAAGCGCTTTTTACCTTTTTTTTTCAAGAGCCTGAATCTCGGCGGCATACCTTCGATAGTCAAGAGACAGAGCTTAGAAAGTGATAGTTGTTTGAGTTCTTGCCCCCTATAAAAAGTGAAGGTTGTTTAAAAAAATAGATGGAAATTTAGAGATCTGAATTGAACCAGGAAACTTGAAAAATTCATATAAAACAGAGGCTAACACATCACCTAATTTAAAACCTCATCTTGGTGGTTTCCTACGCACATTTTTGTCTTCAGAATTGCCGGTTAAATTGGGTGGCAACAGGAACAAAGTTCTTTTCTATTTGAAAAAAAGCGTTAGCTGTGGTTGTAGTTGGGAGACCGAAAGAAGGCAAACTTGTCAACAGCTAAACTGAACATGTTAAACATGTCTGAAAAGTTATGCTGCACATCGACGCCAATCTGATTTTTGACGCGTCCTTCAAATTTTCAACCCCGCATGGTCGTTTCGTATCCTGCGACTTTGTCTGGATTCTTCCGCTCATCATTCTGAGCAAGTAACGTCCAAGCTGGAGAAAATTCGTTGCAAAAGCATTGAAAAAGAACAAGGTAAAGAAAAACGCACTTTTTGGTAATTTTCACAAAATTAAACCGGCATAAGCAAAGAAGCAAGCTCGGCGACGTTGTCTACATTATAGAAAGAAACAAGAACTATCGAATACACAAAAAAACCGAGTGAAAAGAGTTGAACTGAAGAACAAGAGGTTTTCGAAAACTCCTTTTTCCTATATTTCTCGTTTAAATCATAAAAAGGAGTCTTGCGACGTTGTCAGCGTGAAAATAGAGATCAAGAGCTTCAATATGATATATAGATTGTCGAAATTGGGCTCTCAAAAACGAAGAAAAGGGTACCAGAGCCAAATGCCCGCGCCCCGCTTTTGGGGTAGCGAGGTAGCGCGCAAGTCGCGGAGACGCAGACGAGCAGCGGAGACAGACCAGAGCCGGCGGGGCATTTGGCTCTGGTCATTGATCTCCGCGGGATCATAACGAAACCTTGTAACATTATATATCGTTGTGATCCTCATGAGACGTCCAGGAGCACTGACAACGTCGCGGGTCTTGAAAATCACTCCATAACGAGATAGACCAGCATTTAAGTAGCGACTCTCTGCGCAAGATTTGAGCGCAGTTTCTCGTTTCTATTGAACTCCAGCGGCTTTCATGAACTTCCAACGATCAATCGAAGTCTAGAGAAAGATTGGTTGAGAAATTTTGCTCCAGTTCCTCATTGAATTTTTGAATAAAAGTCTTTTTGGCAAAAAAGGGCCATAAAAACGTAATCCTTCGGTTTTTTGAGCTTCTTTTGGATGTCACTACTATATTTACCTCATTCACATCTCTCCCTATATGGATATGTCATTAGTTATGCCATAATATCCGGGGCTTCGCCCCGGATGAATTCCCTCTAGGTGAAGGTTGTGTTCTATCATGACGCTCAAAGTGAAGGTCACCAGAGTACGTGGCTCTATGTATCGAAGGTATGCTCGGCGGTATCTCAATGGCTCGGTATGGCTAAGACACTGTTCGATAGAGCAACCCTCACTCCTCTACAAAGCCTGTAAAGTCTCAACATTGCACACCTTTACATTCCAGATTTATAGGAGTTTAAACATCAGTTGTTACTAACAAGGGAAGTCACTAAACTTAGGTCGGCCTCTTGAAATGAGACACATATGTTTAGAATCAGCTTGAAACGCTGATTTCAAATCTGCTTTCCTTAGCTGCGAAGCGTTCCTCTGAAGCGAGTTATGAACTTTTTCCTGAGCAAATTTTGCGTGTTGACCGACTTAGGCATGCTACGGAATCATCATCTAGGTAGTGGGCTAAATGCATATTATACCCTATCGAAGCCAAATGACTCAATTTGATGTTATTTTGATTTTCCACCACTTTTTGGGCAGATTTTCATCTAAAGACCTTCTTTCCATATTCAGTGTATGTCAATGACACATACTAAAAAAGTTCATAACTCGCTTCAGAGGAACGCTTCGCAGCTAAGAATAACATATTTAAAATCAGCGTCCCGAGCTGAATCTAAATATATGTGTCTCATTTCAAAAGCCCGACCTAAGTTAAGTGACTTCCCTTGTAAGTAGCCTAAAATCGCATAATTTTTCAGGATTCTCGTTCTCGGCGACCACTGCTCAAGTTGACCTAGTTTTCCACTATCTGGTAGAACAACACTTGCGCTTTGAAACCTGTGAAGTCGCATTTGCTGACATTTCACCAGGTTTATAGCAGTGGAAATTTCGCATGATTTAACACTATTTTATCATTCGAAATTCTGGTTCTAAGCGGTTACTGCCTAGATCGACCTACTACATAGATGTATGCTCTCGATACTTTCTTTTGCATTCCTTTTGCTTATTTTCCTTTTTTAAGCATCAGCAAAAAAATTTTTCAAACCCAAAAGTGAAGGTGGTCACCCGGTACTAGCTCAAAAATGAAGGTAGGCGGAGACTCGACCCCGGCTGTCGCACCTCTGGATAGGGATGGGACCTTTACTATAGTGTTTTGACAGGGCCGAGCGGAGCCGGGTAAGCAAGCTAGTTGATGATAAAATCAACACCTAATGAGATCGAATGGCAAATTTATGAATGTGCAGATTGTTTGAAATAAAGAAAAAGTTTTGCAAAAAAAGTTTGAACTTAGACGGGGGTGTAGATGGACCCCGTCTAAGGTCAACATGGACATGCAGCGGGCTCTGGAGCTGAAGGATTTCAGCGCCCGCGCCCGTCACCTTAAACAGAAATCTTGAATAGAAAAGTTAAGGGCTTTTTGTTCAGATTTATTTTTGAAATGATAAGTAGGTCTGGAGAGATGATTCAGATGGCTAGACGACTACAGGCGCGCAAATGCTATTTGGGTACCTTCCGCGCACTTTTACTCACAAGCGAATTCTGCCCTTACATCAACATTTTTATGAGATCTGAGGATTTTGAACTCAAAAGCTGCGCACTGACAACTGCATACACTTGACTAAATCCTAACAACGGAAGAAAGCCTCTGGGGATACACATGAAGGGCGAAGTAAACGTCAAGTTGATCATGCAAAAAGTGCATCACGGTAAAGCTACAAGTCGCAGTCATTTCCTTCCAGATGCCAATTGCCTTAAGTAGTTGTCTATCGACATACCACCTGGGATTGGTATAAGACAAGTAAAAACTTCCTTTTCAGCAGTGAAACCGAATGAGTCATTCTGAAAAAGTCTGACTGCTGACTCTTATCTCTCAAACACAAATTTTCAGGCGCGGAAGAGAGTCTGGATTATATTCAAAACAAGATCCTTATCTCCCTCTTCTATTAAAAACAAATTAACATGATCTATTCTGTTGTATTTTGTTGTTATTCCCTCTCTCTTTTTCTCATGAGCCAAAATGATGCTTTCAAAAGCAGGCTCTTGAGCAACCCAGTTTTAGAAACTTGTGCTGAGTTCTGGTTAACTCAAACTATCATTGACACATCTTGATCTCTGGCTTCCCTATCAGCAGCGGCCCTACATATAGGACGAAAAAAATCGCTATGTCAGTTGGAACATCGAAACCCAATGTGGTCATTTGTGATGATTCATCTGACTAGACAAGAAAAGAACTGTTTCTAGAAAAGTAGAAGATAACCTACAAAATTTGCATGTAAAAATGCTCTTAAGAGGGCGAGGAAAAACCACTACCTTTCTTCGATTCGCAGGACGACCGATGGAAATCTCATCGCCATTGGGCACCTAAGCGTTAGAAAATGCGCGGAAATGCAAATTTCTTCAAGTACATGGGTATATCAAGAGTTGCAAGGTTTCCCTAGCTGTCAAAAATAAAAATAAAATGAAGGTGTATATGTATAGGCTACTGCATGACGAAGGCGCAATATCTTTGGACGCGAACGCGGCTGTGTTAGCCGCAGAGCGCATGAGACGCAGGATTTTCAACGGTGAAGATACGCGTGCTACGCGTTCGCTCCCGCTCATCTAATATTGCTTCTGCGCCTTCGTCATGCAGTAGTCTTTACAATGGCAACTGCTCAACGGCTCAAATGAGTGGTACAAGAGTGGTGTTAGTGTTAGCGATTGAAAATACCGTCGACTAGACTTTCCGCTCGATATAGTGTGCTCGCACTGTAGGTGAAATGCGGTAAAATTTGCGCGCAAATAGCTGACCTCTGTGGCGCCGCCCAGTTGCGCGTGCGAAATACCGGCAGTCCTGGTGTGTCTATTCCTTGCGCAAATTCAGCATTTCACCTGCAGTGCTAACTCACTATATCAAACGGAAAACCTACTCGATTGTAACTAAGTGAAGAAAGGAAAAAATTAGTAACCAAATTCTGTCACCACCCACTTCTTACGGCTGATTGTGAGCAGGGCTTTTGAAAGCGAATTCGACATATGCAATTCTTTTGCATTCCCTCGGAGTCCGGAGACTTGGTTCAAATCGGATACCAACACAACTGAACTGATATGGAATATGCTTCTATTTCATATGCATCACTGGAAAAGGGGATGAGCGTTTGCAACACCTTTTCAGCCAATTGCATTCGAATGAATGGAGAAAGTTGCAATCCAGATAATCTCGGTTGCAAATAAAGTGGAAAGCAAAATGCCATCGCAAAACCTTAGCTGTAAGCACGTGGTTCTGAGAATGCATAGGCCGATTTGAGAATCATAGCAACCATCGTTGAATATAGTAATCTCAAAGGAGGATTTAGCAGCTGTCGCTCAAGGGTACACAGCCATAGCGAGATCACTGCTTGTAACTTGCTCTCTTCTAACTTAACTCCAAACGCTGGCCGTAAGTTAACTTTTTGTCTCGGAAAAGTAAACTCCACAAGAAGCAGCATTATGACTTGACTCTCCGTTTCCAAATCTGAAAAAATCTCGATGTAGCCACGTGATGCATCGCTTTATCACACAGATTGTCGAAATACGCAGCTGCGAATATTGGGGCAGTATACGCTTATGCTGTTCTGTTTGAGCTTTGTCGCATGCACGGTTTAATCATAGGAGATTTCGGTAAGCTTTCGTTCGTGAACATGGTTCATATGTAACCCATAAGGGAACAGCAGGCTGTGGCCACATTCACTAGAAATTCGCTGAGTAAACTATGGTAGTTAACGAGTTTTAATGCCTAAAATAGATCAAGTATGATGTATCAGTTGTTGCTAAAAGGGTACACAGTTATAGCGAGGTAACTACCTGTAACTTACCCCCTTCTGCTTGAATTGAAACGACTGTTATTTGAACATAGATGTTTGAGCCGATGATTGGCGAGCCTCGTCAATAACTGCACTATTATCGGTGTCTTCTCTTATAGCTTCAAAACTCCTCGAAATGCGGTCCTTTTTTGCAGTGGGGCAAAAATTTTTCTAATCCTTACCTTAACTTCACACAGAAAGGAAGAGTTCGTGAGAGATCTTCGCCCAGCATTTGTTAGCAAAAAACTAGATCCTTATTACGGTCTTTTTAAGTCGTAGATGCATGAAATTTTTTGATGAGCATGAGTTTTTATGAAGCAGTGATTCGGGGAAACTCTTACAAAAAATTTGTTTCTTATGCAAAAATCTTAAACAAATTTCATAAAGCGCAGCTTTCAATCGCCTCCACTCTAACGGTTAGAATTCTTAATGCTTATTTAGAACTAGCTGGATTACCCGGCTCCGCCGTATCCGGACCAAACTTGGCACACATACACTTCGGGCCCCGGCGCGTGTCACAGTCCACTTTTCGTTATCGATCGATGTCGATTTTACCGATTTTTATCGATTTTTTCGCAGAGTTCACCTACAGGGCTAGGAGTTGGCACAGGGGGGAAGTGAGCATGGGGATTCCGAATACAATATTAGTTTTCAGAATTATCTTACTTTTATTGATTTTATCGATTTTTTGTAAATTTTGACATGCGAGGCTGGGATTTTGCACAGGGGGTAATCGAGCATGCTGATTACGAACACAATATTAGTTTTCAGGATCGTCCATTACTTTTATCGATTTTATCGATTTTTTTGTAAAGTTTGACCTGCGGGGCTGTGAGTTTGCACAGGGGGGTAATCGAGCATGCAGATTACGAATACAATATTAGTTTTTGGAATTATCCATTACTTCTATCGATTTTATCGATTTTGCAAAATTTGAGCTAGGGGGATGGAATTTGGCACAGGGGTGTAATCGAGCATGCTGATCACCCCCTTGGGGATGATCAGCATGCTCGATTACCCCCCTGTGCCAACTCCCAGCCCCCTAGCTCAAACTTTGCAAAAAAATCGATAAAATCGATAAAAGTAATCGATAATCCCGAAAACCAATATTGTATTCGGAATCCCCATGCTCGATTACCCCCCTGTGCGAACTCCCAGCCCCGTAGCTCAAACTTTGCAAAAAAATCGATAAAATCGATAAAAGTAATCGATAATCCTGAAAACCAATATTGTATTCGGAATCCCCATGCTCGATTACCCCCCTGTGCCAACTCCCAGCCCCGTAGGTGGACTCAGCAAAAAAATCGATAAAAATCGATAAAATCGATATCGATCGATGACGAAAAGTAGCCTATGACACCCGCCGGGGCCCGTAGCGTATGTGTGCCAAGTTTGGTCCGGATCGGTTCAGAAATGGAATTTTCTATTCGGAACATACGTACACACAGACATACATACAGACAGACAGACAGACAGACAGACATACATACAAACAGACATTCAGCTTTATATATAAGATACTTAGATGGCCCGTCCTCACGTGGCGTGCGGGCCCCAGAACAGAAGTTGCCACTGTTATCTGTCTTTCGCTTCGGTCATTCACGATCTCCTTGGCTGCCTTCGGTGGCTGCGTCCACGAGTTTCAAGTGCGATAATCGTATCCAGCTGATTTCTCAGCTGGTCCATCCGTTCCGAACATGTCTGCCCATCTCGTTGGTGGTTTCTTCGCGAGGAATCTACTCAGATGTTCCCAATGTCCATCTGTCTCTGTTCTTCTCATGATGTGACCGGCCCCTGGTGTTTCGCTTTCGCAACGTATTCCGCTGGGTCACGAAAACGGGACATTCTTCTCATATCTGTACTGCGAAGTCCGACTAGATGTTGCTTGTGTCGGGTCATCTTCAGGAGACTGCGCTCGAGCGCTCTGTGAGTGGTGCGTAGAGCTTTCGACGTGGCTGCAGTATTGGCCCAAGCCTCAGCTGCGTGATAGGCCGCGAGAACGGTTGAGTTGAACAGGAGGGCACGAAGATCCGGGTCCGTCAGTTGGTCGGTGGCTTCCTTCAGGGGCCCGAAGGCGGCCCAGGGTGCTCTTCTTCTCCTACTGAGTTCTTCCCTCAAGCCATTCTTTATGTTCACCGAACGTCCGACATACACGTAAGAAATCGTCTTCATGATAGAATTGTCTTCCAATTCCGTTTCCGCATCTTCGCAAATGGCGTTCTTCATGAACAGGGTCTTCTTCCGTATTTGCAACCAATCTTCTTCCCTACTTCGTTTAGTTCCTTCAGCATCGTCTCTGCTTCAATGACACTGCTCGAGAAGAGAACGATGTCGTCCGCAAAGCGAAGGTTCGACAGAAATTTCCCATCAACTCGTATGCCTGTCTCGTCCCAATCCAGTGACTTCATCACCCACTGGAGGCCGCGGTGAACAGCTTCGGCGAAATTGTGTCGCTTTGTCGGACCCCCTTCCCAATTGGGATGGTCAGGGGGCGATGGAACAGCTGCATCGTCGTTGTACAGTCCTTGTAACAGTCGGCTATCGTCCTCACGGCTGGGTCCACTCCTTGATCGACTAACGCAGACAGGATGGCGTTGGTTTCGACGCTGTCAAAGGCTTTCTCGTTGTCGACAAAGATTAGGAGGAGAGGCAGTCGGTACTCCCGGCAGACTTCTATGACCTTCGAAGTCCGGAAGTGGTCCATGCAGCTGAATCCCTTGCGAATCCAGCTTGTTCTTGGGGTTGGGCTTCATCTAGTGTCCTAGATATGCGAGCGAGGATAATCATCGTGAAAAGCTTGCACAGCACACTCAGCAGGCATACTGGACGGTAGTTCTAAAGATTCTCCTACTTTTCTTGAAGAGAAGGACGGTTCTTGACGTTCCCCACTGGTCGGGACTCCTCTCCCTCTAAAGGTAAGATGTTAGGTGCGACGCAAGAATCTCGTGTAGACATAGTTCTGCGGCTCGCACAAATTCGACGGAAAGATGGTCTGTTCCTAAAGCCGTTGAAGTCTTCGTGGTCTGAATAGCCGTGCGCACTCCAGCAGGTAGAATTCGTGATGGTGCTTCTCCAGTGGGAGCAACGGGCATTAGGACGAGTGTTGATTAGCGGAAGAGGGTGGTATAAAAGTCCTTCGCGATAGACTCCATCTTATATCGGAAAGAAGTCGAGGCCCGTCTTCATTCAATAGTGTGCAGCCACCGGCGCGTGATATTCGGAGAGGTCCCTTCGGCACTTCTTCCAGTATCTTGGCTTGCCTGTACTTCCCGAGATTATCCTGCAAAGCTCTTCTGCAACTGGCGTTGGCTATCAATTCGGATTCTGCCTCAGAAATCCTCTTCCTTCGTGCAATCCCTCGGCGGTTTTCGAAATGCGTTCCAAGTTCTTCTCAGAAGTCACTGAGGCGCACTCTCCATTAGCTCGCAATCCTTTCAAAAGCCGGTTGCAGTCGTACGTTGGGTCCTCCATGATAGGCCAGTCACAACTTGATATGAGCTCTTCCAGCCTTTTACCCTCATAAACGAATTCTTTCCTTCTTGCGGCGCTGTGGCAGACCTTTCCAGCTTTTGACTGAATCGTATCTTCGCTCTAAGGAGACGGTGTCGGAGCCACTGCAGAAGGATGGAACTACTGAAACATCAAGCAAGCTCCACCTTCGGTTGGTGAGAATATGGTCAATCTCCGCGTAAGTCGTCCCGTTGGGCGATTTCCATGCCCACCGGCGATGTTCTTTCTTCATAAAGATGCAATTTTCATGGAAAAATCATACGGCGGAGAGACTCCGAACGAGATGTTTTCCGTTTTCGTTCCGAAGCCCATACCCAAACTTCCCGATTTTAATTCAATTTTCTAGTGGCATCGCGACTTTCGCATTGAAGTCGCCCACAGCGAATTTGTAGGACTTTTCTTCGCGGACGACGTCCTCCACGTTATCGTAGAAAGCATCTAGTTTTGAGTCGTCAGCTGCTGATGTTGGTGAGCAGCAGTTGATGATGCTGATGGTCTTCTGAGGTCGTAGTCGTAGGATGGCTAGTCGAGGTGACAGGATCTCATGCGAATCGACAAGATAGACGATAGGTGGGTGGATTACAACACCAAAGCCTCCAAGTTTCGTATTGGAACCTTTTTCCCATCACTCATTTGTCGCATGTCTTTCTTCCTGGACTTCGTTTCCTGCAGAGCGATGACGTGATACTTGATGTGCTCTGCAGCATCGAAGAGCGTGGAGGTCGGCGTTTGTGGAGACTGCTCTGGCGTTGTAGGTGCAGAGCAAAAGCTGTCTCCATGGCTTGTCGTCCGGGCAGACGTGTCGTTTTTGTGCAATCCAAAAGGTGCCCTAAGGGCCCTGACATCGTTCTTGCTACCACCCGGCGCCGTAAGCAGGATACGATAGGCGAGGTTTCTTTCTATTCTTCTAACTGGAGGAGTAATAAAATTTTCCCCCTTCAAGAGCAGACTTACTAGGCCTACTCTTGATTTCCACGGGGCGATCGCTGACCTGAATTTGGAGCGGTGGGGCACCGTCAAGTGACCAGAGGAAGTGAGACGGTGGTAGACCTGGCCTGGCCGGCTCTTAGCTGGGCATCCGGCCGAAACCGGAAACGTCGAACTCCTTCACAGCTTGAGACCTTGCCGGAGCATACACTCGGCTGTGCATCGCCGTTCGACACCCACTGTCACCCCCATGCCACGATGAGGCGTCCGACATTGTGGGGTGGGAGGGGGGAGGGAATTCTCAATAGCAAAAACAAAAGCAGGATTTCAGCTTTCGGAGGTCATGTTCATCCTCTGTTGAGTGCTGCTAAAAACTACTTTTCCTTGTCTTACGATTTAGGAAACATGTACTACAAAATGTGTCTCGTTTTGGTCTTACTGCATTTGCGCACTGTTATTTGGTCTTTTAGTGAAGCTTATGCAGCTTGTTCTGGTAAAGCAGCGGATTACTCTTGCATGACGCAGTGCAATGTGAGTCACAACTTTTCAGCGGTTCGAACCTGTAGAGTGCAGATTTACTATTACATACTGCATGCTATTACAGCGTGTGATTAGTTATTGAGTCAGCTCCAACGTTAAAAACATTGTAGCTTGCAACGCGTGTTCGAAAACAAAGGTACAAAAACCAAAGATATCCGATTATGAGGACACTTAATTATGAATGATGTTTTGTGTATGGAAGTTGAATTG
Organism: Cylicocyclus nassatus; assembly: GCA_958299035.1. NCBI lineage: Eukaryota > Metazoa > Nematoda > Chromadorea > Rhabditida > Strongylidae > Cylicocyclus > Cylicocyclus nassatus. Next base: position 24,377,680 of record CATQJL010000001.1, read on the forward strand.
TTGCACTCAATCGCAATCCCTTACCACGCTGTTCTGTTTTATGCATCCAAATCAACATTTGAACTATTCGTCCTACATGATTATTTACATGAATCTATTAGATTGCTTCATAACTCTTTTCCAAATTTACCTGCTTTCCTATCTTTTATAGTATGGTTTGGTTATGATTCGCAGAGCAAAGTAGTTCTGCAAGATGACCAACGTCCGCCTAAATCGCATTTTAACTAAAGTATGAAGCAGAAGTGACGGTAGCTAAAAACGAGGTGAAGAATTGTAATTCCGTCCCAACGCGTGAAAATTTTTCAATTGCAAATATAGCTCACACATTAGACAATCAACTCACAATTTCCCTGTATTCTCCCCTGTTTTTGAAGAAAAAAATGATTAGAAAAGGCAATCTTTGTCCTTAGCAGTCCTGGGCTTCTCTCACCCACTTAATCATATCGCATATACAGAAATACAATCATACATTTTATACCCTTTTGAATTCACAAAAAACTACTGGTTCCGATGAAACAAATTATGAGATAACCTAATATACTACTGCAAAAGGCTTGATGCTGATGTCAGTCCGCCCTCCACACACGTGCAGCTACCTGATGATGAATTCCGGAAGAACGTAGTCTGAAGAGGGAGGGGGGGGGGGAGTTACTTTTGTATTCTAAGTACAATTGAGAGCAGTGCGTAAATAAAAACTGTTCTTGTGAGTGATCTGGTACTCCCCCCCCCCCCCCCCCAGCCTTCCGCTGCACTGTGCACATAACCTTTGATTTAACTGGCCTGGCACTATTAGGGCGGGGTTTTGTGATCCAATTGAGGCCTCTCGCGCCCGGGACGCACCTGCGTCTCTCTCGCGCGAGTGCTCTCTGATCACTACCTAGTCTTAATTAGGTCACGAAGCCCCGCCTTTGCCGATGCCGCCAGCTGAATCAAATGGTATTTGTACGAATTTGGAATCATTTGCACAACTCTGCAGCAAAATTTTGAATCCTTTTGAAGAAAACAAATTGTACAAGCTTCGGTAAACCTCTGCGTTGACATAATAATACGGCGTTAATGCTATAAAATATTATTTTTATGCTTATCTGTTTGGATGGCTCTTTCAGCTATGATCCTATTTTTATGCAGCGTTTGGAATCAAATCCGCAGAAGTAAAGCTTTGATAGTTTTTTGTGCAGCATTGTTTTGGGCCATCATTTGTATACAAGTTCGACAAAGTTTGATAATTCATAAAACGAAGTGCATTCGAACAAAAGTCAAAGCTGTTATTGCATAAGCATTTAAGATATACTCGATAAAAAAAACAATGGCTGCGAAGGTAAAATGTTAAAGCAGAATGTTGGCCAAAAATTATGTTGTCAATGCAGATACGAGCCAGAACATAGCACAAATAAACGTCAGGCTTCAGAATATTCTTTCTCACTTGCATAAGAGACAGAAGCGCAATGATAGCAATAGAAGGGTGGCTCTTAATTTACTGATTAGAGAGATTGTCAATGACATTTGTCTTTAGCTGTGTTTATTTGGACCTGGCGCATTCGTTGACTTCGTGTTCTCCGTACAAGGATGAATTTCTGGAAAAATTTCTTAATTGAGGCAAATCAGCCTCTTCAAATGGCAGGCTGGGCTAAAAACGCCAAAATATCAGTTTAAATAATTGGAATCCATCTTAAACAAAGGTGATTCTTATTAAAATTCTTTCAAGATTTTGCCTTGACGGACTGATGTGTGTAAGTCGAGCTATCACGTGCGAATAGGAAGAGCTTGAAAGCTTCGCTCCAAGAAAAAAAAACTTAAAACGAACAAAATTTGCAGTATAGATCTTCCAAACACCAGTGTTGTAGACGCATACTCTTCGATTACGTACAAAATTTGAATATATTTTTTAGTTTTTTCAGTCTTCAATCTAACAGAATAAATTTGAACCAATTTGAACAAATAGGGAGGATAGTCGCTAAGTTTTCTAGCTTCATCTACAATAGAAAGGAGGGCGTGCAGGATCCCCCAAAGACCCGCCGCTTCTTCTCTAGGTGCGCCTTTAGGAGGCAATAATCCCTTCGCGCCTACCTCGCGCTTATGTCGCACTTGTCTCGCACATACCTGCGATAGTTCGCCTACAGACAAGCGTCTTGTTCCTCCTGGCTTTAATCAGAAAAGGTCATTGATTGAACGAGGATTTTTCAATGATAACAAGATATGAAGATGTGAAACTTTCAGTATTCAACAAACGGGGGCGAAACACTAGATAACCTCAGTCGAAGTAATTAGAAAGGTTGTTGTTTTCGTAGTCTGAGAGGTCACCGCAGCAACGATTTATCAGTAAGAAACAAAAAAAACGAAAATCAAGCAGACTGATAGACAAATATTCGGTTGGCAGAAGTTTTGCGAGTATATTCGTTACCTCTCTTTTTGGTTGTGAGCATTCATCTTTGGATATAATGTAGATTAGGTAGTATAGAAATTGCTCAAACAGCTTGATTTTTGATAGCGAAGCGGGGTGAAAGGGGCATTTTGCGAAAGCTGACAAAATTTTGAGGGTCGGAAATCCAAAAATAAAGTCGTTCACAGTACGAATCAAACGCATCAAGCCGAAACTAGATCATCAGAGACTCCTCAGAATCTCGATAGGTCTCGGTTTATGCATTTGATTTGGACTGAGAACGGCTGTATTTTTGGTTTTCGGACCCTTAAATTTCGAATTTGGCAAATCTTCGAGGAAAAAACAGAATTTTCCTCACTTCACTTTTTTGATTGATTTCTCTCTTAGATGCCATGTTTCTGCGAAGCTTCCTTCTGGGAAATTGAGCTTTTTTATTGCCAAATTGAATACATCCCGAGCTGCAAAATAATTCCTACCAAAACGATGCAGACTCAGATAAAATTCCTGTTAAGTATGTACATACTCTGATGTCATTCGTATGTTTTCAAGTGTTTCCTGGCCATGCTACTGTCCACACTTTTTTTCTTTCTCGGCTACCTTTCATTAATAATTGCGAAAAGCTCATAACTTCCTTTGGGGAAATGCTTCGCAGATTTAAAAGTCAGCGTTTCGAACTCTATATATTGGTATGCATCAACTTCCAACTTGCCACTTCAGCCAGGTAACTCCTGGCAAGAGGCACTTTCATTGTCAGTCTACTTATTGATTATTAGTTCCCACAGTTTTTTTCTTTCTTGTTATCATTGAAGAATCACTGTTTACGAGGTGAACCTTCTAATTAATGCTAGGAGAAACAAGACGATTGTCCGGAGGGGAAATCGCAAGAATGCGCGAGACAAGTGCGAAGTAAGCGCGAGGTAAGCGCGAAGAGATTATTGCCTCCCAAGGGCGCGCCTGGAGAGCAAGCGGCAGGCCTTTGGAGGATCTTGCAACGCCGCCCAATAGAAATTACGCTTATAGTGACTGTATGAATTTCCTTTTTTGCAGCAATAATGACCTTTGTGCTTGCAAATAAGAAAATTTTGAACCGTTGACTTAAAAATGTATGCTTTTGTAAGTGTTAAATACAGCGCAATGGCAAGTGAAGTGCCCTGCGGAACACGAATTGTATGGGTGGCTGAATGACTGAGCTTTTCGGTAAATTTGGGACTGATTAGGATGTGTTCAAATACTGTTTACTGTGACTGACTAATTTTTAGGAACTGAAAACTCAGTGTAGCTGTATTTCTGCTTGGAATTGTAGAAAGTGCAATCTTTCTCAAATTAGGAACTAATAAACGCCACACTCCAATTTGCTGCACAAGTTTTCTTTTTGTCAAGCTAGACCGTTGGTCCGGTTACGTGTGGTACGAAAACAAATGTTGGTCTTGAAGATCTGGCCCCGCTCTCAAGGTCAGTGTACTCTTATTCGAAATCGTACCGATAAAGCCAACAAAACAGCAACAGCGACTGAACATCACTATGTAGATCATCTGAATTATATAGAATTAAGCTATCCTGTCTTTCCAAAATATTTTCTACGAAATTTGGATAAAAATCAATGGTTTACAGCACTGATTAAAACAGTGTGACGGCATTCAGTTGCTTGTCCAAACAGTAGAAGCACAATTACTTTTGCCCATTTGCATATAAACTACAAATGGCAGAACGTCAGGTACGGCAAATAGTGTGCGTAGATGTATGGATATTGCCTTTATTTCTTGATGCAGATAATGCGCAGACAGCGTCGCCGAGCTCCATTTTTTGACTTGAACAGAAAAATTTAGCAAAGACTCCTTTTCGATCTTTTTTTTCTTTGATTAGGCTTTTCAAAGACAGCGTCCCAGCACAAACTCGGTTTCTAACGAATTCGTTTTCCTGAGCTTATCCGCAACGCTGAATCGGAAAGTATGTCGGAGGTGCGCGAAGTCGGGGGAAACGAGTTTTTCCAAAGTCTTGCAATAATTTGGACTGCTGCCCCAATGACCTAACCGTGAAATGCGTACGCTGCCCTAGAGGAGTAGAGAACCATATGTCGCTGAAAGTATACAGGGTCTCGCGCGGAAAATGCAGCAGATAATCTGTGCATGTGTGGGAATGTGTATTTATTGCGGATATCCGGCGGGACCTCCCTTTCGACACTCAGGTAGTCTCCTACCCGCCCCACAACACGCATCACATATGCAGGCTCTTTGAGCGGCTTTTTATGCACTCGATAGATCCCGTTTTGGCTAAAATGTGGACAACGTCGCCGAGCTTGTTTTTTCTACATGACAAATATTCTGCAGTCCAATTTTGAATCGTGGATGGCACACTATTCTCCATTCAGTCATGTCGATATCAAGGTTAAAGACAAATATTTTATAAACTACAATTCGTTTATCATTTTTGGTCATACCGCACTGAATAAGTCTGCGATAGAGAAGGTGTCGGGCATAGCACGAGATGCGAAAATGAAATTTAATTATCACATGTTATCATAAACCGACATCGTCGTTGTCTGGACGTGAAATTTGAACCGCATATTATCATCAAAATATATACCGATTCTAGGCTTAGTACATCGCGACCGTTTCCAATCGCAAGGTAAACGAGCTAACAATAACTAAATTGCCAGTGGTTCACTTTTCTTCTTTAAGCATTACCGAAAGTCAGTAGGAATTTTACACGAGATTTGGACGAACATTTCTTATGGAGCTTTGACAACACATTTACAGAAAATCGCCTCTTCTTCCTATACTGTAATGGGATATTGCTAAACAGAAAAGAGCACCTAATTGCAGGGCATCGAGCGAGGAGATATATATATCACCAAATCTGCGAGACTGCCCTGTGAAAGAAGTTACAGATTGATTCTGCAGATTTTGCCCTGAATACTGTTGAATATGCTTGATGATCATCAGTGGCAGAAATGTGTTTCGAAACGCAATCATAATGGTAACCAAAGTTTGGCGCTTAGGAACGTTTTTTTAGATAAAACATCAAATTTGCAAAAACGCAAAAGCGACGAGGACCTACAAAAGTCGAATGAACCCTGTATATTATGACTGAAAGCCCAGCTAGTTTTATAGCTAGGCTATCAACGCCTCTATCATGGTAAACCATTACTCGCTTTGGTTCCACTTAGGGCACAAAATGTAAATGCAGAATTCCGTGACTTCTTTCGCAAAGTGTTTTGCGGATAGAGCAGATGTGTTATCAGTGCTTTGAAGGACCTTGTTCACATCACCTTGTTGAAGGCAATGTGACTTGATACTCTCCCCTTGTAAGTACTAGTGAATGATAGAACTTTGGCTTCGTGTTGCCGTTACAAGAGTACGCAGCTGTAGCAGTTCACTTGTCGTGACTTTGCTTACCCTCTCTTATTTGAGCAAGCTTCCATCTGATGAGAGTACATTTGAGCCCAGAGCCCAATTCGGAAAAAGTTTAAACAGCTTTTTCAACTGTAAACGCCATTCACTGGCTTCTCCTGACTTTCCCAATCTTTCTTTACCATAGAGTTTCTTGCAGTATTTTTCTTTTGACTCATTTTTTTATTAGGTTGTAAATATAGTTCCCGGACAGTTTTGGAAATTTCATTCTAAGATTCGTTTTTTCTTCGCGCTCAATTGAATCTTACGATAAAATTTCACATGGTCTGCAAGAAAGCTCATCGCATCCAATTTTTATAATTGTTGAGCCGTAACCTACACATCAAAATAGGAATTCTGCGCAAATATGAAAGTTTCGCAATACTTCTTTTGCTACCGTTTTTCGTAGTGAATGAATAAAACTAATCAAGAGTCGGCCACTCTGAATGAGGCTGTCCACTTCAATACCGCAGCTGTGCTCGGATTCTACAGTACGCGCACAAGAATTACAAGCTCTTAGAGTCGCTTTTACCCGAACTTAGTAGTTAAGAATTTGCTTCATTTCGTGAACTTGGGAAAAAGGAAGACTGCAAACTCCTTTACTCGAAAAATGGGGCATTTTCAGGGTGCAAAAGTGCTAAAATTTTAGATTTTTTCGAGAAATTTTTTTACAGTCTGTGCTCCAAAATTATGACACACTCTATAACATCCCCAGAAGAATTCCACATAACTAACGGATATGAGCTTCTCAGCTCTCTTCTTGCCTGAAAAATTTCTGCATTAATAGGCCGAATTTTGAGTCCACTTTTTTCTCCACATGCTTGTGGCGCGAAATGACCACGCAATGAAACGCTGAGGACCCAACAAGATAGGCAGACCTTGTAGACGACATTGTTTTTGCAGCAAAATTTGAAACTCTCAAAGAGGAGCGGTCTGCTTGAAATTATAGCCATTTGAAAAAAGTTTCGCAGTGCCCGAGAATCCTTTACAACCTAATACTAAGAAAAAGTACTGTCATTCCCCCAGCAAATGCCATTCCTAGTCAACTTTTTTTCCACTTCTGTTCCTCATACTTTTCACGATCACATCACACCCGGAAAGTTCCTGTGAATGAACGAAGGTCTAATTGGGGCGAACAATTCTGCGGCGCGGGTGGCTCTTCTGCTGCAATGCTCCAAGGGTCAAGCGTGTTGACGCGACCCGGGACCCTTTTTACAATCCACTCCCTTCATTGAAGGCACCCATGACGCTCAGGAAAATGCAAAACTTTTTCCGATTATTTGATCCGAATATTCAAATATTAATATCTGAAATTCGAAACTTTCGAATAGACTATCGAATACTATCGAAATCAAAATCAATGTTCGGCCTTCGAATGATTTCGAGTACGGAAAAGCACTCAAGCTCCGGATGTTATTTATTTGACCTTTAAATGTTATTCGAATAAATGCATGTACAATTCATGATGAAGAAACGGCTTAGGAAGGGAATTGCGAACTTAAGGAAACCATATGAATATATACACATTCCAATGAGAGTTTTGGGCTGATATACATGGTGTGCCAACTATGTATGCATTAGTTAGCTTCCCAGAAAAGAACTCCAAGTACCACTCTGTACTACAGCCTAAAATTGCTATCGAGCGAATCGTCGAAAGCTCTTCATTGTTGTAGGATCATCGTAGTATCTGAATATTTTATGACCATCGATTATTTGACTATCAGTTAGTATTCTAGAATTGAGATTTTCGAGGCTTTCGAATGATTCGAAATTGAAAAATCTCGAATATTCGTCTATCGAGTTTTCGATCATTTTCAAATAATCATTCGATCTGGTCTAAAATATAGTACTCATCCGTACCTACCCCCCCCCCCTCTCCTCCTCCTCCCATGCCCCTACCCCATTTATAAGCTTTTGCGTTAGCCTGCATTAATGAATGTCAGATCGACTAATCGACTAATAGGGTGTCAATACTCCTCAACTAGAAATCATATATTAAAGGAAGAGAAATCTACCTACGAATTGGGAGATAATGTAAGTGATGGATTGCTAACACCTTACTGAATACTCTCACTGCGGATAATTTCTGTTACACTTTGATTTTTATTTCTCAAAAATCTACGAAACTTTCGAAAATTCTTGTGTTTGAGGAGTGTTGACGGGGTGCGGTCTACCCGCCGGTACTATCAGATTTGTGGTCCGTGCGCAAACACCCACTTTATCGATGGGAGTACGTTTTATAGACATTTTTATCAGCGGGCTGGCATTGTTCCAGGTGATTGGGAAGGAACTGGGCGATGTAGTATTCGGGCAACTTATGGTCCATAGTTTTTTAACGAATGTGGAGAGATGGCGTCCGCACATGATCACATGAGCTACATGTTGCGCCATGACAGCGCATATTCGCATTTTAGCATGAAAAACAATTTTAAAAAATTTACAAAAACCATCCAACTTTCCCGTGTCAAATCCTAAACGATGCATACGAAAGAAATAAATTTTGACGAAATTTTTGTTTTTTTATTGCACTGGTTTTCATTTTTCTGCACCATTCATATTGTAGTGTACGCCGTGCCGTGGCCTATATATGGGCAACTTTGAGTACTCTAGAAAACTTCTAGAATTTTTCAGAACTTCACAAAAAAGTGTAACAGAAATTATCCACCAACCTAATAATTTGCAACCTGCGTAAACGCTGACTATAAACATGATGAGATGAATTAATAGCTTAAAAAAATTTAGAAATACGGAGCATTTCATTATTTCAGATAAGAAATTCTTCTGCAATTCATGGCATAACCCAGGGTGCGTGTCGTTGCGTGTGGGTGCCAATTAGAAAACGTCGCGCGTGGCAGGCTGCCAGTAACCTCAAGCGGAGAACTCGGGCCAGCTTGACGCAGCACACAGTTTCTCAACTTGTTGAGGTTTGTTGAAAACTCATTCATATTAGTGACTGTAGTGTAAGATCATTATGATTATGAAAATGAGAACGCTCTGCTATAATGGGTCTATTGTTTGATGCCCGTAAGCGACCTATTTTTTGCATAAAGAAAAATGCTACTTTTGAAGAGTTAAAGATGTATGTGACTGAAAAAACTTATTTTCCACTTGTCGCACAGATTTTAACAAACCCATTTAAGCGCCTTCCCGAACAATGTCAAAAACGTGCATGAGTAAGCTACTTTGAAAATACGTAACTAAAGTTCCCAGGTAATTAAAGGAAAAAGTTACACCATTGAGGAGCACATAGCTCAAAAAAATTTAGATATGACTCTAGCCAATTTAGATGCAATTCTAAAAATTGAACATTGAGATTTTTGAGCAAATTCTGGAACTCGTTGGGGACGCAACAAAAGACCCGAAATTCTTAAGATAGAAGGTACGACCCAGATACGACTCTCCCCTCCCTTGTTTTTTGTTGTCATACATAAAAATTATGAGAAAATCCGCGGGCCATATAATCGAACCATATTTTGCCCAAATATAGCAGGGCATCTCCAAAGTACAGTAAAAATTGCGTGAGCCTTATGGAAAACATTACAAAAACGTTCATTTGTTGGCTAAGATTTGCGTTTGTCGAGTTTGCGATGCTTCAGAATGACTTTGGAAGCAGGACTTTTCGGCAATCAACAATTCACTAAACTTTCCTTTTGAGCGTTTTTTATCCAGACTCTCCCCTCCCCTCCCCCTCCCCACCCTAACGACCCTCCCTCATCTTGGGTGTCCCTCATGACTTACCGTTGCGACAATCGCATCGCATACTCTACTTCGTTCCAAAAACTGTTGTAATCATTTTCGTAATAAGTTCAAGAATATTGTCGAAAATAATACATGTCAGTGATTGGTAAATAGAATGAGGCTCGCATAACCATCTACATGTTAGGTTCAAGCGTATTGAAGCATTTTCAGCCGTAGCTGCAGCTTTTATCATTATCCGCAACGCATAAGTATGCTCTGCAGTTGTTAGAGCAGCAGGTAACTTGCATCAAGCCTCACCTCTAACACTTTTTACAGAACTTACAAGAGCTTAATGGGCCTAAATCCTCACTTTGAGTCTATCTTCAGATCAGCACTAGCATACTGCTTTGAAAAAGGAGAACATGAGTATGGCACTGACAGCTGTACATGTGCACCATAATTATTTACTTCATCCACCTATCAACAAACTTTTACGAATTTCGAATCCTAACGCTTACTTAATCTCCTCATGATTATCTCGAGTCCGCATTTCTTCTCCTCTACCAGCCAACTATAAATGTCAAAAAATTTTTGAAACATGTGACTGAATATCAGGCTCATGGCAAATACGAGTAAGAGATTATTCAAGAGGATGTCTTTTTCCTTGAACAACCAGTATCTTTCCTTCTTTTGAAAGACACAATGTTATGTTAGGACGCTCCATAAGCTTGTCGAGTTTACATTCTCGTCCCAAACTTTTTTTGAGGAGCAACCGATCTGCGACAAGGTGCGCGTATCAATGCGAAGAGCTGAGCATGTTCACTCATTCAAATCTATTAAATTGGAAAACTGGGCTCCGATTTCTCAGCTTTCCAAGATGGATTCCTCAGATAGTCAAAAGAAGCATTTCCAACAAGGAGCATTTTTCACAAAAGAAGCGTTCTTGTATTTTGCCAATAATGCACAATTTTGTTTGCATGACCTAGAACATGAATGGATCAGATTGCTTTAGAAGGTCAAGGAATAAAGGGTGTTCCCAAAACAAAACTGTGAATAAGACGGGCAGGAAGTTTAGCATTGTAAAATCCTGAACAAAAAAGACGGACGACCATATTCTACGCGACTCAAGTCTGAATGGGGCCATACTGCAGAAAAGGCCCAAAAGGCAGGTTTAGCGAATACATGCGCGACAAAATAAGGCACCGTAGGGCAAGCGTTATCAAAACTACCCTCCAATACTGAGCTGCTCAGACAATCGACCGGACCCCTCCGCCGGACAGTCCGAATCTGCCAGAGTCGCGCCGGACCCAGTTGACCAATGAGAGAGGGGCAAATGGGCGGTCCGTCGCGGTGACATCACTGGCAGGCAAGTGGGAGGCTTCTCCGGCCCTGCTGCAAAGGTACGCCATTTCTCCGGCGCGACTCTGCCAGATTTGGCGGACTCGCGTCGGAGAAATTTGCCCGGCGCGAGTCCGCCAGATTTGGAAGAGCCGCGCCGGAGAAAATCGGAGGGGTCCGGAGCAGAAATGGGAGGCCTCCGGAGCAGAAAATGGGAGGTATCCGGAGCAGAAAATGGGAGGTATCCGGAGCAGAAAATGGGAGGTATCCGGAGCAGAAAATGGGAGGTATCCGGAGCAGAAATGGGAGGGCCCCGGAGCAGGCTGCGTATCGATTTGGCGCGTAGCAAGCAAACGTCTAACTCCACGGTGATGAGTCCTCTGTTTACGCTCTTTCTCCATATTTTAGTCGTCGTTTCTTTGATTTTGTTGGTTTTCCGCGTTTCTTTACCGTTTTTTTTTTCTTTTCCGCGTTGCTCTTCGTCGCGTTGGCGTTTATGTTGTTGTAAGTTCCTCGTTTTCAGGTTTATGTTTCAAATTTTCGTGCGGTTGCACTCAATCACTCTCAGTGTTTGGCTCTTTTCGACTTGCTGAGACATCGCAGACTATTGATGGAGTGGTTTTTGTGATTATTTCTGGATTTTCGAAACAATGAGGTTAGTTGCGCAACTTTCAAACCAGTGTTTACTAGCCAGCATGGAACGAGGTCAAATTTACCCTGTATTCTTACCTTAATCCAGAGCATTTGCATCACCTCAAGGTAAATACTGTAGAGGAATTCATCGCACGTAATAGGCGTCACTGCGGACGCTGTCGGCGTCTCGCTTGAGCGCTCTTTCGTACCTCTTGCCGTCTGCTGTCTCTCCCATGCACGAATTATCTTGGTCGGACGCAATGACGTCCAGTCTGTGCATCTGATAAATCGCCTATACCTTTAGTAGTGTAAGCGGGTTGATGGCTTTTTGGATCGATTTATACCTCAGATGTGTCTTATGCAACTCGAAATATGCGTAATTGATTGTGTCTATCTTGTGCATGATTACGAGTATGCGCACTGGAAGTATATTTTAATCCTTAATATATGTTGATAGATACGGACGCAGAGCCTGCTGTTTTGATAGAGGTTCTCGTCACATCTTTATACCAACTCAAAGAATCTTTGCGCACTTGAACGTTTTATTGCACACAATTCATCTTGAGGATATCTCCCGTAATGTCATCATTTCATTATCATGACATTTCAGGACACGGGATCCTGCCGTACTTGCCAAGTGCGACGTTATCGTTGACGTGTGTATACGATCATTCGGAGAAACGATACGACCATCACCAATTGTAGGTCTTGCTTTGCATGCTGTTAAGTTTGAGTCTCCTACAGTCATGAAGATCACACAATTAATGTTAGTAATTCCATAATCGTGCTGTTTTCAGAGAGTTCAATGAGACGATGCAGACATTTGGGCCTGGATTCTAACTCTAGACTCAATTCAGCTGGATTGATCTAGGCTCATTATGGAAAACAACTGATTGCAGAGGTAAGCATTGTCAGTCAGGGTTAATCTTTCTTGTTCAGTTTATTATCGTCAGATACTTGAATCCTTTCACGACGATAAGATGGTGTATATATTTTTTCGAAAGCTTTACGAAACGTTTGTCGAAGCCATAGATGCTATCGATAACGGCATACCACAGTATGATGGCACACCCAGGTAAGAGCCTTGTCAGTATCCATTTATATCTTGCTTGAAGTTTTATTTTTTTTTCGAATAACGTTTTGGTTGAGAATCATGCTTTAATCATCAACATATTGTATGGTGATTTCTTCCTATCTATATTGATTTGGCTGTGGTTTTGCTGCTTCAACATATGACTTTGAAAATATCAAACATCTGAGGCGGTATGCATCAATCTCCCGTTTTGAAAGCGGGCGGTCATCAATAGTAAAATGATTGCCCGGCCGGGTTGGCCGCCCGACCCGTAATGTACGAAGCTGCGGCCAACCCGGCCGGGCATTCATTTTTTATTGGAAATGATCGCCCGCTTTCAAAACGGGAGATTGATGCATATCGCCCCTGGTGGACTTTCTGGTCGTGTCAATCATGTGAGTCCCTACTGGAACGAAACTGACCCCAAACCCGACGAGAGGTTTCAACAAGCTATAGATCTTGTTGGAGGTTAGTCTGGGTGAACCGCAGTCAAGGTTTTGGCTGTTTGACATCACCCATACTGTGTTTCACCTTTGATTGCATGTTTCTCGCGCAACTGCGTTTGTGCGGTGAGAGTCGCGTGGCGGAATGTCTTGAGTCAGCACGGTAACGCAGGTCATGCTATCATCATTTATAGTGCAGCTTTGAGATCACGCTAGATTAGGCGATTTTACAATGCTGGTTGAGGAGCTTTCTAATCTCTGCGGCATTGACGGATGCATACAGTCTGCCCCAATCCTAACCAGGCCAAAATCGGCATGGCGGGAGTCCGCGCTGCGAGGGTTTGGCGCCACACCTGCGCCTAGCTAGTCTGCTCTCTCCTCGATCTGTTCACTCTCTGCGACAGCGCGCATATGCAGCGCAATCCCCTAGCGCTGCGAGCGCGCAAATTCAGCCGACGGTTCGGCCTGATCCCGATTGAGGCAGACTGTATTTGTGCACGTGACAGGTACATCTGAAATTTCTCATATTTTTTGCCAATTTCTCCATTTTGTGGTATTTAGGGTTTATCGGAGGTAACAAGGCATTCCAAGGAGCTCTAGCTATGGCAAAGAAGGCGCTCGAAATTGGAGATGCGGAGATTTGTGTTAACGTTGCATTTAAGTAATGGAGTGCAAGAGCATCGTGCTTTTGCTGGCCCAACAACTTTGGAAGTATCAGAATGAGAATTTTTTCTTCTGGATGATATCCCGAGTGATTTGGATACAGGGATCGGTTCATAATATTTGATTGAGTTGGTTGTTTGGAGTCAGGATAACGATAAATGTTTCAGCTAGCAGCAAGATCTGAAAATGGACAGGAGATAAAGAAAATGAAACTGGACAATGAGCAAGCAGTGAGCAGTACTGAACAAGCAGTAAGCAGTACCGTGGAACCTGCTCATTAGGATAGTTTCTGATAGAGAACAGAAATCTTTCAACTCTTCCCTTGTCTTTACCTCATCACAGCTGCATTCATTTTTCTTCCCACCGTCGTGGTATCTGTATAGTATTTCTTGTTTACTAAGTATCGGTCATGCCGTAGGACGCTCTCGTAGTCGAAATATTGTTCAAGTTGCTCTTGCTATATTCTCTAACTGTGATTCTCTGTAAAGTATGGTGATTCCGTTTATCACGTCGTATAACTACTTGTCGAGTTCTAATTCAAACTGTGTCTACCAAAAACTTCCGCCCAAATTCTTGATTATGCTAATTTTTTCTTCGATCATGAGTAAACTATTAATCGGGTGTTTGCAAACTTGGGTCGCGCTGAACTCCTACTCGGGGGGGGGGTCCTATTCGGCTAATTTGGGTGGGGTTTAGAGACAAAATTGGGGTTTGGAGCTTAAAGGCAGCGTCCAGGCAAGTCTGGACCTATGGGGATTTTACATGGAAAGTACTTTTGGGGCCCTAACTAACCCACTACCCAACTGGCAGCTCAGGTAGTGCTGTAACGCCTGACATATTCTGCTCGAAACTGGACCCCGCGACCGTGTTTCGCATGGATTCATGGCGCAAAGCGTGGATCCTGGCGCGAAACTGCCATGAATCCATGCGAATACGTTCGCGGGGGTCTGTTTCGAGGGGAATTCCGCCATTAGAGCACTACCTGAGCTGCTGCTTCGGCAGTGCCTTAGTTAGGGCCCCAAAAGTACTTTCCATGTAAAAGCCCCATAGGTCCAGATCTGCCTGGAAGCTGCCTTTAATTAGGGCTAATTACAGTATGCCGCGGCAGACTTGCGGAGCACAAAATCGGGGGCTCCGGCGCACAAAATCAGGGGGCTCCGGAGCAGAAAATGGGAGGTATCCGGAGCAGAAAATGGGAGGTATCCGGAGCAGAAATGGGAGGTCTCCGCCGGAGAAATGGGAGGGCTCCGCCGGACAAATGGGAGACCCACCGCTGGGGAAACGCCGCGACCCTGCCATTTCTCCGGCGGAGGGGTCCTATCCGCTGCCTGAGTGGAAACTGCGTCAGCATTCAATGCGCTTCTGAAATCTTGCCCTAGAAGATCATCCGCTTTGGGCTACGGCAAATCATATGAACAAGGTTTGCTGCGATTCTACAGGCAATCTCAGAGTTGGAGAACTTTCTTGGGACCAAACTCTTTGAGCTTTTGCAAAATTCAATTGAAAATATGACGGAAAACGCTGTGTGCATATATACACTATTGACTGTAATTTTACAAAACTCTGTCATTCCGATAGTTTATGAAAACTTCACAAACTTATAAGACGACCTATTATTACAGTAAGGTATGTCCTACAAATTGGTCCTTCTTATCGTCCTGCTCCAAGTGTGCGCTGTATGCTCTACGGGTTGTTGGGATTGGATTAAAGGATGTTTCAAAGATTCGAGTGACGATCGTCGCGAATATATGGAAAACTATAATAGGGTTGGTTTCAATTTGTTGAGGTTGTAAAGAAGTATCAGTAAGTATATTATTACAGTGCAAGGACCAATGTAAGAAAGCACATCCACATCGATCACATCCTAAAGATAAGAATAACTTCAACGAATGCCTCGAGAAATGCATGAAGAGATGGAATAATCGTGAACTCGAGCATAATCGCCGCAGGAGACTCTGATGCTTATATTGAACTTAGACTTGATATAATTATAGCATCGTGCATATATCTCTTCCATCCATTTAAAAACCACAGCCACTTGAACACGACAAGCACTTTTTACTCTTCACATTAATAAAGGATAAAGAATTATAGATTTGGCATTTTTTTACCCCTTTGCGGGCATGCACCGACGCACTTTATTTCATAGTCAAAGAGGCTACCGAATCTGTGCATGCCTATTACAGGTGATTTGAGAGGACCATCCACCAAGTCAGTGCTTTTAACCTTCCAAATTAGTTTGGTACCAATTTTCCGTACCCGAAGGATAAAGAGCTTGGTTGGTCCAAAGAGGCTTGGTTTGACCTGGTCATAGATGTGTGTCTCATGCCACTATGCCACTTTCAGTCTCAGTCTGCACATTAGTAAGCTCAACATTGTTTCAAAGGTTTCAACATTCCTCATACTTCCTAGATTAAGAAACACTGCTATATTGCACAAGCATTATAGAAGCTTTGCAAAAAAGTTCTTTTTTACGTCACATGTGAGCAAGTGTGCAAGGAAAAGTAGAAATTATAGGGAAAACAGAATATTAATTTTGCGGTACGAGTGCCATGCTAGTGCGGAGAGCAAATTCAGCGTAAGATGTTTTGGCTTACAAGGGAGGTGTTTTCGGTCGAAGTGGCCCTTTCACATGAAATTGATACGACTATAAAGAGCATCAAACGCTGATTCCAAGTCTGTCTTCATTATCTGCCGAGCGCCTCTAGACGTCGAGTTATGAGCGTCTTTTGAGTTGAGTAATTAAATGCATAATTAGGACAATATCATCAGATTTGCTCAAATGGTCCAATGTGTATTATCAAAGCACTTTATTTGAATAATGCCTTCTATCTGAAGCACTCATACTCAACACTGCTCTATTTGAGAGCTGAGAAAACCGTAAAATTTTAATTTACTTAAATTATGCGTTCATTTTTCGCACCAAGAAAATATTCATAACTCGACGTCTAGAGGCGCTCGGCAGATAACGAAGACAGATTTGGAATCAGCGTTTGATGCTCTTTATAGACATATCAAATTCATGTGAAAAGGCCACTTCGACCGAAAACACCTCCCTTGTTAGTTGGACTTCGAGTAATTTGCAATGAGAGTAAAAATACTTTTTTTACTCATCTAAGGCTACCATACCCTTCATATTCTCTCCCCCCCCCGTGTGCATCCATGAATCACATGAGTTTTCAAAAATTTCTTACTTCTCCTTTGATTTTTCGTCCTGTGCATACGAATTTTGCTCTAATCCGTTTTCTCCTGTAGCTGATTTGTGGACATTTGTTCGGTAGAAATTCAAACATCCCGCGCCTAGTATCGTGTCACCTGAAAGCAGTGGTTCTGTCTGAAGTTGTTTTGGAAAGGAGTGGCTGAGGATATGGCAAGAAGTTCATATGGGGGTATATACGCATATTTCCGACTTCCCTTCAGCAACAATATTTAATGGTAGAAACAATCGTGGCTTGTTCAGCATTACCGCATTTGAGCACTGACTTTGAGAAACATTATGCGAAAATGAAAGATGCAAATACATGAGGCTTACGCTGAAAGTGCTTGCATAGAATGTTAATACATTGAACACTACTTCAGTACGCTCGTGATGTCTTTCCGCTTTTAATCATATTTGTGAGAGATATTCCGTGCCTTCTCGTTTTTTCTCAACTAGCAGTCTTAATCAAATAATGAAGGTGAGTCGGTACGTGGCAGGTGGAGGGTAGAGCTTCGATCGCTAATTGAGTCCGAGAAATGATCAAAGAGCACGCTCGCGGGAGAGGTGCAAAACTCAGTGCCTCACTCACCACCCGCCACTCCCAGTGATACAGAGGGTAATTAACTTTAGGTCTTCCGAAAAATCCAAATTTCATCCCAGAAAGGCCTCTTCGAACGATCACTTTTTTCCTTGTCGACTGTGAGTATTTCTGTTTACTGGTAGGACATCCACTGGCGTAATTAATAAGGAATGAACTCTTCTTGTGCCGCCCGCCCCCCAGTCGTGTAATGCTTTCTGATTCTCTGACAATTTCATGAGCTTCCTAACCACGGAGGGACCCAAAACTGAAGTAGCTATTCCCAACAAGCTGTATAACGTTAGATGCTCCACGGAACGCTGTCTTCAAATCGCTTTCCTTACCTGCCCAGAGTCATATAGACAAAGATGAGCAACTCTGATTAAGGAAAAGGTATATAAAAAGCACACTTCAAAATATAAATTCATGATATCCCATGTTCGGCTTTGAATGAATCTTGGCATGGTGATGAATCCTTATGTGCAGTTTTTAAGCCTTGACCAAGATTGTTACAACTCTTTTATTAGGCTTACGTTTCGGCTGATTCGCCTTCTTCAGAGCCTAAAAAGTGAGCAGTAAATGAAATCTACCCTCCAGTTGTCCTATCGTCAATATCTTACCCAGAGACACCACCGTACGTGAGTCAGATCAACACCACTTTGATATCTCTATATCAATTCTGTCGCGAGAATCAGAAGTGGCGGCGCGAAAAACATTAGAAGCCTGCTGGATTTCCGTTAGGAATCCAAAAATGAATAGGAAAGAGGAATGCATCGCCATCACAAACGAACTCGCGCCGTTCCTGGAGTTATGCGGGTTTGACCAACACCCTCATACCCAGGTGCCGTAGCTCATTAGTCACTCAACGCATGTCAGTGGTGGTCTGCAGTCCTCACTCGGCAGGTTTAAGGTGAGCTGTTTATAGGCATTCACAACTTTCCCTTTTCCTGTGACGATAGGACAACTGGAGGGTAGATTTCATTTACTGCTCACTTTTTAGGCTCTGAAGAAGGCGAATCAGCCGAAACGTAAGCCTAATAAAAGAGTTGTAACAATCTTGGTCAAGGCTTAAAACCTGCACATAAGGATTCATCACCATGCCAAGATTCATTCAAAGCCGAACATGGGATATCATGAAGACAGTACCAGCCGAGTACTTTCGACTTGTAAAGGAAGTGCTATCGCTAAGACAGAAGATAGTGTCTACGAGACAAGCGACACACTTCTTGCACCGCTGTCTGGACCACCAGTTAATCCCAAACTTCATCAAGAAGAAGCGACTATACCAGACATGCGGTCTTCCAAAAGACAGCCGGCAGATACATCAATTCGAACTGCAACTCCTACGGACGGCACTGAAGACCAAAAAAGATCATATGTATACGTTGACTATGAAGTGCATATCAAAAGAATCGAGTTGTCAGCGATTTCTGCCGAGTAGTCTTTGGAAGGGTATAGAAAGTGAGTCAAAGAGTATTTGTGATTCTATTCGTTCCGTTGTCAAATCAAAATTACAGGAAAAGTTCGATAAGTTGTTAGAAAACCAGTCACGAATGCCTAATATCTTACCCAGAGACACCACCGTACGTGAGTCAGATCAACACCACTTTGATAATATCAGTGATAATGAGCTCAATCCATCGCGAGTGACTGTGATTGGCGGTGCGACATTGTCAGCAAGTGCGCGTTCTCTGCTCAGTTTGGGACCATCTTTCTCGCCTACGCAATCGATGACCCCTGCGGTCGCACGAAAAATTGTGGGGAGCCTGCAATATGTCCAAGATCGCCTGCGATATAAGGCTAAAGTGGAGACGCAGCAAGTCAATCAGCGATCGATAGATACAGCCATGCCGGTGGTGCCATGTATTTTAAACCGCAAGAAGCAATGCCCTCAGTAGATGCCGCTTTCCGGGTTTTCGCTACCTCAGTATTCAGCGTACTTAGAACACATATGCGCATGCACCAAAAATCGAATCTTACACCAGCGCAAATCAGGGGTCTCAAGGAACTACGGGATCTCGTAAGTACAAATGTCATCAGAATAAGCGTTAGCGATAAGGGAGGTGAATTCGTCATCATGCCTAGGGAGCTAGAGACCGCAATTACTAGACAGCATTTACAAGACGAAACAGTATATTGCATATCATCCGAAAAGGAATTCACCAAACAGTATCGTAAACTAAACAGGCTCTGGGTGGAAACAGCGCGTACGGCGGGCCTCGCTAAGAACATTATAAAGCGACTCAAGTGTGACCTACCAGTGTGCCCTGTCCTCTACGTTCTTGTAAAAACACACAAAATACCTCCTGACCTGCTTACCTCTATGGATCCTACGGTTTTTAAAGTTCGACCAATTATAAGCAGCGTTAGAGGACCTACGGACAGGATTGCCTGGCTCCTTAACGTCATTCTCACACAGTTGCTGCGATATGTTCCCGCGCATCTTACTAGTACAAACGCCCTACTAGAACGCTTGCGTACTACACAGTTCAGTGACGGCGAGGTCATTGAATCCTTTGATGTAACATCATTATATACTAATGTGTCAAATTCCGCTGCGCTGCAGGCTGTATTCGAATTGTTAAGTGATAACATCAACAGCATAAGCTTGTTCGGCTTCACAGTCCAGCAAATAATGGTGCTACTACAAGGATGTTTAGACTGTTCAATTTTCCGCTGGTCAGGGCAGTACTTTAAACAACTAAGGGGACTAGCCATGGGGCAACGCTTGGCACCTGCCTTAGCTATAAGCTTCATGTCCAAAATAGAAAATTGCGTAATTTCCCGCGGACTTACCCTCTACTGCCGCTACATCGATGATTGTCTCATCGTTTGTCCCACACAGGCAGAAATGGATGTCTGCTTCGATCTACTCAACAAGCAATCAGCTGACATAAGGTTCACCAGGAAAAGACCAAAAGACGACTGGTTGCCATTCCTCAATGTTCAGATAAGCCTGAATAGGAGGGAATGTAAAACTAGCTGGTACAGGAAGCCCATTAGCAAAAATATCTTGATACACTACTCTTCTGCGCACCCTATCCGTACAAAAACCAGCGTGATTGGAAATATGCTTCGTACGGCCAAGAGGGTGTCATCTGATGGCATTCTTAAAGCCGCATCAGTCAGTAAGGCACTCCAGATTGCGCAAGCTAACGGATATGAGCCCAGAAAAGTAGTGCGGCGCGCGGTCAGGCTGCAGAGGGGAACCTAGTGATAAGGTACCGTTTTGTTTCCCCTTCATCTCGGACAGGCTGAGCAGCGCAATTAGGACGTGTGTGCGAAAGGCAGGCCTGCGGGATTTGTTGCGAGTTGTCGAATTGCCTCCCCAAAACCTAAAGCGGCGCTTAGTAAGAAATAGAGCATACGATAAGGCCTGCACAACAACAGATTGCGTTATATGCGCTACCAATAAACAAGGGGACTGTATGTGCGCAGGTGTGATCTATCTCTTGACTTGTAAATCATGTGGCGAGGAGTACATTGGCGAGACGGGTAGGCCACTATGTTTGAGAATCAAAGAACACATGGACGGGATGCGTAGATCGAGATTATCCACGCCCCTAGGCACGCACCGTAAGCAGCGCCATCAAAACTCAGAATTTGATATCTCTATATCAATTCTGTCGCGAGAATCAGAAGTGGCGGCGCGAAAAACATTAGAAGCCTGCTGGATTTCCGTTAGGAATCCAAAAATGAATAGGAAAGAGGAATGCATCGCCATCACAAACGAACTCGCGCCGTTCCTGGAGTCATGCGGGTTTGACCAACACCCTCATACCCAGGTGCCGTAGCTCATTAGTCACTCAACCCATGTCAGTGGTGGTCTGCAGTCCTCACTCGGCAGGTTTAAGGTGAGCTGTTTATAGGCATTCACAACTTTCCCTTTTCCTGTGACGATAGGACAACTGGAGGGTAGATTTCATTTACTGCTCACTTTTTAGGCTCTGAAGAAGGCGAATCAGCCGAAACGTAAGCCTAATAAAAGAGTTGTAACAATCTTGGTCAAGGCTTAAAAACTGCACATATAAATTTATGATTGCCTTAACGTTGGGGCGAAATATGCAGATAGATGATTTCAACAAACTTACTTTCAGAAACTGAAGTACTTGAGCGGGAAAACATTTATTAGATTAACTTTGCGACACAACACCAAGAACACATTGAAAACACCTACATAAGGGGTTGTCTGCGCTAAAAATCCAGGATGGGTACGCCAAAGGTGGACAGTGTGTGCAGTGACAAACATGATCATAAGAAATGAATTGACTGTATCCGGTGTTTCACAGCAGGTGCATACCAGAAAGCCAAAGCGTAAGAACAGAAAGGCAAACTAAGAGATGTATCAATGTACAACTTGTTTCTGATGTTATTACAGCAGCTGCGTTGTACCTATAGCTATCAACTCAAGTATCCGATTCCCATTGGATACAAGGAAACAAACTATAATAATATTGGATTGTAATACTATCTTCTGCGATATTTTGCCACACAGGTTTGTTATAAGTATTATTTATTCAGCCTGACGTTTCGGCAATAATGCCTTCCTCAGAGGCCTGAAAGATAGTCTGGCTCAGTATTCGCTGCTTTATACGACGCCGTCCTCCACTTGCTTCATTCAATTCGTTCTAAGTGGACGGTACTGAGTCCTCATGCTACGGCAACTCACCAATGTCAGCAACGCCGCTCACTTACGATCCACCCACTGATGACAAATGACTGAACTGTCACACTAATGGACAGCTTAAGTAGTCGTGGGTATCTTACAGTTGACAATACGATATGAACGGCATAAGATCGCTGGTGATAGATAGCTGTTCATTCTTGCCGTTCATCTTTGGCTGACGCGAGAGGATGAACGACGCTTCCAGTGCTTTGCGAGCCGCAATTTTACTTTCATACGCCAAAATCGTGCACTTAACGCAAAAATCGTTACCGCCGTGATCTGCTCTATGTTTTCCGAGTGGGCTCATTGTGCTCCCCCGTTTCTTACTGGCTAGATGTTCGTTAACGCGGATGCTGAGTAAACGCCCCGTCTCTCCGATATAGGTCGCATGACAATCCAGACATTCGAGCTCGTAGACTACGCCAAACTTAGCACAATCCCCTACTCTGCCATTAGGGCATACAACGCAGTTCTGTGTGATACAAGCCGTATCATATAGACGATTACGTACTAGCTGTCGCTTGATGTTGTTTGCAGGAATGTTTACGAGTACAACATCTTGGTTCAGCTGTGCTTGTATGATACACCGTTTGAACTCGTTTGTGACCCTGTCAGAGATGAATGGTAAACTCAAGGGAATCATGGCTCTAGTTTGGTCATGTTGCTTACCATTAGGTGTTCTTTCCGAATGTCTGGATCTTGCTGGAAGGTAGCCGTTATTTTCTGCAACCTTTCTTGCGAGCTTGAGAGATTCTTGTTTTTCTTCCTTTCCGTTGCAAACTTCTGCGGCTGTTTTAAACATGTTGCGCACAACTGCTCTTTTGACCGCGACCGGATGACCAGATTTGGCGTGTAGAATTTGGAATGCTCCTTACGATACCATTTCACGCGGACGTTGCCATCTGATAACATCAGCTGTGTGTTAAGGTACGGTAACCAGCCGTTTCGGGGTTTCTCTCTTGTAAACTTTATGTATTGCGATTGCTCGTTCAGTACGCGAAAACACTCGTCCATTTCGGACTGTGTTGATGTTACGATCAGACAGTCATCAACATATCGACAATACATAATTGGACATCTGGATAACACCGGTCTCTCTATTCTGCTCATGAAACAGATAGCTAGAACAGGTGCTAACCTTTGTCCCATTGCCAGCCCTCTCAACTGCGAGTAGTAGACTCCCGACCACTTGAAGATGTTACAGTTGAGACATTCCTTGATAAGAGTCATAATACGCGCTTTGCTGAGACCATACATCGATATGGAAGATCCATAAGCATCAATCATCTCAGAAAGATGATTGATGATCATGATCAATCATCAATCAATCATCAATCATCAATCAATCATGATCAATCATCAATCAGCAAGATCCAGACATTCGGAAAGAACACCTAATGGTAAGCAACATGACCAAACTAGAGCCATGATTCCCTTGAGTTTACCATTCATCTCTGACAGGGTCACAAACGAGTTCAAACGGTGTATCATACAAGCACAGCTGAACCAAGATGTTGTACTCGTAAACATTCCTGCAAACAACATCAAGCGACAGCTAGTACGTAATCGTCTATATGATACGGCTTGTATCACACAGAACTGCGTTGTATGCCCTAATGGCAGAGTAGGGGATTGTGCTAAGTTTGGCGTAGTCTACGAGCTCGAATGTCTGGATTGTCATGCGACCTATATCGGAGAGACGGGGCGTTTACTCAGCATCCGCGTTAACGAACATCTAACCAGTAAGAAACGGGGGAGCACAATGAGCCCACTCGGAAAACATAGAGCAGATCACGGCGGTAACGATTTTTGCGTTAAGTGCACGATTTTGGCGTATGAAAGTAAAATTGCGGCTCG
This sequence comes from Cylicocyclus nassatus, assembly GCA_958299035.1. Taxonomy (NCBI): domain Eukaryota; kingdom Metazoa; phylum Nematoda; class Chromadorea; order Rhabditida; family Strongylidae; genus Cylicocyclus; species Cylicocyclus nassatus. Next base: position 24,401,575 of record CATQJL010000001.1, read on the forward strand.
CAAAGCACTGGAAGCGTCGTTCATCCTCTCGCGTCAGCCAAAGATGAACGGTAAGAATGAACAGCTATCTATCACCAGCGATCTTATGCCGTTCATATCGTATTGTCAACTGTAAGATACCCACGACTACTTAAGCTGTCCATTAGTGTGACAGTTCAGTCATTTGTCATCAGTGGGTGGATCGTAAGTGAGCGGCGTTGCTGACATTGGTGAGTTGCCGTAGCATGAGGACTCAGTACCGTCCACTTAGAACGAATTGAATGAAGCAAGTGGAGGACGGCGTCGTATAAAGCAGCGAATACTGAGCCAGACCATCTTTCAGGCCTCTGAGGAAGGCATTATTGCCGAAACGTCAGGCTGAATAAATAATACTTATAACAAACCTGTGTGGCAAAATATCGCAGAAGATAGTATTACTACAATGCCCAGGTTTTACGAACAGAGAACATATGAAATATTGGATTGATAATGGCATTGACATAGAAATATAGCTATGACGGTCAATTTAGTTAGAGTTTGGTGTATCTTTAACTCTAAATTTTGTCATTTAGTTCAAGGAAAGTCTGTATGTTTATGTTCAGTTTTTAGATATTTTTAATATCTGAGGTCCAAAAAAATTTGAATAATCAAAAATAATTCTAAAGTGTGTGGCCGTGATGATGAAGTTTTACCAGAAAATACGAAATTCTGTCAAAAACAAAGTAGTAGCAACAAAGTAGTTTGTTCTATAATTTTTCATAGGAAATATAGAATTCTACATACTGAAGGGCCGATAAAAGTTAGTGATTGTGAGCTCCAGCAGATGAAGGGCTCGGCACAAACTGGAACCAGGAAGTTCCTTGAACAAAATGACCTTCGAAATTACAATGAACACAGAAGTGTGTTAAAGTGATACTTTCAAAACTTTATCGCTTACGGGGTCCCTTGGCTATCGCAGCAGGATTACGCCACTAATGAACTTTTAAGAGCTATAAAAAAGTGCAGAGAAAGGTCAAAGATACAGGGATGCGTAAAGATTGGGTCTAGCTTAGCGAGTACCCAGCTGATACGCTTTTACTTGATTAGCGGAAAAATTGAGCATGGATTACACTCGCATGAGCTTTTGCAAGTTTCTCAGTTATATGGTGCATCTCCCAGAATTGTTCTCGTATGAATCATCAACGCGGCTACCTTTCGATCATTTTAACATGTCAACTTAGCACAAACGCCTTGAATTTGCTGGAGTTAAGCTGTTAAAACAATCGAAAAGCAGCCACGTTGATGTTCATATGGAAATAATTCTGGACAATGCACAATAGTTCGAGTCCTCACGACGCCAAATGTGGTGGCATATCAATGCGCGTTGGTCATGAACAAGGCAGTTGTTTGTTTCCAACGCCAATTTGTTTCCCATGTGTATGAAATCGTGTAAGTGCATGCAAGTAGTGGCCCTGTCTTGGCTTGTTCGAACCATTGAGGATGTTCAAATGGATCATTCTAACGTTCGGTGTTCCTCTGCGATTTTATCTAAGGCTTGGACAGGCACGCAAAAACCTGCTTTTTCCCTCAAAAACAATGCGCAACTTCTCGTTAGTTGTTTGAGCGTAGTCCAAGATAGGTACAGAACTTTATAGTACAGAATACAGACTAACCTTTCGGCGAACTTGCCTTCTTCAGAGTTTGAAAAGTCGAAGATACATAAGTAAGCTATCCATCAAAGACCTCGTTCACTACAGAAAAGAGCCCAACCCCTAAGAAAAACAACAGCCTTAACCAAAAGCAAGACTAAGCTAGTGCCGACCTTAGCAGCTGATAATCTGGTGGTTGTGTTTCGAATTCTGCACCCTTCAAATGATCACCCTGGAGAAAGCCCATTCCTACGAGTTTGCTCCCAAATTGCGTAACATGTGCAGTAAAGACTATGACTTCAATGAATTTCGCCCGAAAGGCGCTTATACGGCTGCGAAGGAGCATAGATCGTATTGAGACAGAAATTAGGAGGGGGGAGGGCGGTTGTGTGCCACATCTTTTGCTCGAGCCCAATGCAACTTTTAGTACACAAAAAGTTGAGGATAACCACAGCTAAACAGTAATTCGGGAAGAGCGGCAGGAGACGTCGTGAATTCAAAGGAATCTTCCTACAGAAGATTTGACTCATTCTCAGACAATCGATCGGACCCCTCCGCCGGACAGTCGAAATCTGCCAGAGTCGCGCCTGACCCAGTTGACCAATGAGAGCGGGGCGATTGGGCGGTCCCTTCTTGTAGGTCGCGGTGACATCACCAGCAGGCGAGTGGGACCCTTCTCCGGATCTGCTGCAAAGCTACGCCATTTCTGCTCCGGAGGTACGCCAGATTTGGCAGAGCCGCGCCGGAGAAATTTGCCCGCCGCGAGTCCACTAGATTTGGAAGAGCCGCGGAGCAGAAAATCGGAGGGGTCCGGAGCACAAATGGGAGGCCTCCGGCACAGAAAATCGGGGGGCTCCGGAGCATGAGTGGCAGACACCCCGCTGGGGAAATCCCGCGGTCCTGCCATTTCTCCGCCGGAGGGGTCCGATCCGCTGTCTGAGAGGATCTTCAATATTTCAATATTCTCATATTTTATTCAAAATGCAAATATCTGCATGTACTCTAATCTATTTATTCTAAGGTGCCATTCATAAAACTAGCTTACAGCTTTACTCAAGAGCAAGGCTGAAACGCCGAGAGCATCCATTTTAAATAGTGATTATTTCTCTAAACTTTCTTGTTCTTGAGCTGGTCGTCGCAGGAACAGATTACTCGGGATAGGATAGAGGTGATGCAGCAATAGGCGTTTCTCGATGTCCTGTAGAGACCTTGCTACTGTAGCATGTTTTTTTGCCTTTTTCTCTTTCTTTTATTTCAAAGTACCTTGCCGTCTCTAAGACGTATAAGGAAATGCGTGTGATGAATGTGCTGTTGAGATGGGAAACAATTCATTTGACATTTCAGTGCAAACACTTCATCTCAGCGAACATGTGTGGGACAGAAATTATGGAGGGATGGAACTTGGCTCAGCTGTGGAAAAAATAGCCTGAGAAGAGCCGTCAATCAGACGCGCAATAGCACACATAGTCAAGAGCCAATCTCAACCATGCTGAAAACCAAGCCCACCAAGCCATCAACTTTTGAAAATTATTCAACACAATATTGGATGAAGCTTGTTCAAAAAGCTTGTTCAATTATTCTCTGACTTAGAGGGAAGTTGAGTTGTGATGTGAAAGATTACGATACCGTAACGCAAACAGATTTGGTTAATTTCTACTGAAATAAACTTAAATAAGATTGCGACAAAACTGACGATATGACGTCATGCAATATCCAAAAGGTCATATGCTACTCGTTTTTGTAGGCAAATTGAATATATTTAGTTATGCAATTACAGTCGAGTAGATTTCCTGCTTAATATAGTGCTCCTGCAGACGCGACAACGCTGGGGCGTCAATAATTGCCTGACAAGTTGCCTACACATTCCCGAGCTAGTGTTTTCCAAAGTTTTCTTTGCTTATTCTATGCTTTTTAGGTGATTCGTTGCTGATAAAGAAGAAAAGGGTAAGTTAGTAAGTTTCTGAGAGTAGTTCCTGTTTTCTGAGATGTTTTATCATTGCGTATTCACAGATATCCGCGTGGAAGCAGTTCGCGTCAGCTCCTTTTTCTATTTTTTTGTTACTCCATGTCTCTTTCTTCTTGTGAGGTACTTCTTTGAACGCTAGCGGGTTTTTACGATTGACTTATTGTCTTCACATGAAGTACTTGATTAAAATGCTATTTCTTATGGATGAAACCCGAAATTGCTGCAAGACAAGCCAACTAGCGTTCAAAGAAACGCCTCACAAAAAGGAGGAGGTTTGAAAGAAGAGGTTACAGAAGAAAAGGAAATGACAAAAAAATAGGCAAGAAGCTGACACGAAATGCTTCCACGTGGATATCTGTATGTGAATATGCGATGACAGGACTTCTCAGAAAGCAGAAAATACTCTTTGACTTACCCTTTTCCTCTTTATCAGCAACGAAACAACTGAAAGGCATGAAATAAGCGAAGAAAACATTGGAAAACATTAGCTCGGGAACTCGCAAGGCATTTATTGACGCCCCAGCGTTGCCGCGTCTGCAGGGACACTATATTAAGCAGGAAATCTACTCGACTGTATAATTATGCTTCCTGTGGTTTGTTATTCTAGGTTGGTAAGAAAGTTCTCGGACATTGCCTTTATACAAAGATAATGCTTCGATGCAAGCACCAATCAGTGCATGCTGTACATCACTGGATAGAGGAAAGCAAACACTACAAGACCGTACTAATCACAACCATGACTAATGAATCCTGTAAAAATAGAGCAGAAAATTCGAAGACATAGGATTTTGACAGAGCTTAGAACTCCACCTTCCGTAAACACTGTAACACTCGCAAATATTCCAATATATAGCAGACATGAACTCACATGCACTTATGCAAGGTCTATATGGAATTTGAGCTTAATTAGCAGGAAAAATGAGATAATCGAAAAGTGGCAAACTCCGCCTTTATTGACCCTAAGCTCCTCCCACCTGCACAAATATAAGCCGCGTACATGTGAGAGTGCAACTACAAATTTTCGCGTTCGTAAATGCATTACAACCCGAGAAATAGCAATTTTCGCGTGAAAATGTCCGAAAACTTTCTTACCGACCTAATAAATAAAGGCTTCCCCAATATGCTTCGAATGCACAACATCAACAACTTTGGGATTTAAGCACTTCAGTAACGTCTCGGTTATGTGTTCAGTGTTTTCACGCGTCAGTGCGAAATTGTTGGGTTAACTCATAACCAGAATAGAAAAAGGTAGCATTTCTAGGCAGCGCAAATGTATTTTGATGTTTGTCTTTTCTCTTGCGAGTTCTTAGCAATTCTTCTAGGTCGCCGATACGCACTCTACATCAAGTATCGATCTGGCGTTCACTTTGAGAAACTTCCACAATTTGTTTTTGTGCCCGCCTTCGTCTAGATCGGCATCAATATGGCATCCGACACAGCAGCGACCAAGTAAATACACTTCCCTCATAACACTTTAAGTCCTCGTTTTGCAAACTGCACACTATCAACTCACTCACGCATTTCTAGGAGAGTACGTTTTAAGCGTAAAATTACCATTCTAGTGCGCTTCTTAATGCTGAAACGGATTTTGGCTTGGATTTGCTCCGACAGTCCCCAGCAAATGCCGAGCTAGTCATTTCACCACTTTCTATCATCCTTGCGTTGACAATGGTTCAGGCTGGAGCGAGAGGAAAGACAAAAGAGCAAATCGATAAAGTTATAGCAAAAGGTAAGAATGCGTTGCTCTGTTGTGTATGCTAAAAGCTAATAACATAGACTTTCGAGACATTTGACACTTCCTTACAAAACCATATCTGTCATTTTTTGAATCATAGAGTTAGTGATAAGATTTCCTGTTTGAGTTCAAAATGATTAAAAGAATTCGAAGTAAGTCGACGGATTATTACTTTATCCCTAATTGGATATATCTAAAAAAACAGTTTATACTTTTTGAGGAGCAAATGACAAGGATATCAAAAACTTTTACTCGTTCCTCTCAAATGACATTAGGAACTCGACAAATGGTGTGCGAACTAATATAGCAAACGCATTCTTCTTGGAGTGAGTTTTATTTTCATGATGCTTCTTCTAGCGACTTTCACTCAGTTTAGTAAGAAATATGCAGTGGCAAAGCAGTATGCTGAAACCATAGATCAACTTTATGCTGCAAAAGTTGAGATCTTGGATTTTGATCAAATCCAAGAGACAGCTAAGGTATTGATCTACCTTCAGATGTAAAAATTAAGAAAAAGTTTTCTCAGATTATCAACGCGTTTGTCGATAATGCTACTATGGGAAAGATCAAAGACTTCATTCAAGAGAAGATGGTCAAGGGTGAGTTTGCTTTTTGACTGCTACTTTTTCATGAGTAACGCTCCAGATGCCTTTTCGCTTGTTGTCAATGCCGTTTATTTCACTGCAAAATGGGAACACGAATTCTCAAAGGAATTTACATCAGACGCAACCTTTTACAGCTCTGAAAACCAGCAAAGAGAGGTAAGAAAATTAGTGCGTAAATTAATGCCATTAGCTTGCGAAGTAGATGCACTTGGTAACACATATGTATGAAATAGTCATGTGTGGTTTAGTTTGTAATGCTCAATTTATCATTTTTCTGTATATGCGAGTTTCTGGAAGGCTGTTTACGCAGTGTTTCTCTATAGATAAAACAGTCATTACAAATGAGCAATGGTGTCAAAATGCCTAGGAAGGGCGGGGAGAGAGTGCAACGAATTTTTTTCAAATTAAAAGGAATAAACATATGCTTTGGAAGTCCTTTGAAAGTTGTTTTTTTGCAAGCTCGTAACGTTGGGATCTTATTCCGGTTTCATTCCAGAAATATCTAAATTTTAGATATATATTAAATTATTCTGTTCATTTGAAAACATGCATTTCATAGCCCATAATAGCCGCTTTCGAGTTTTACGACCCGCTTTATGTTTCTGAATAACAGAAAAGCTTGTATGATTTCTTGCTGACACCTAATGCGATAATTTAGATCGAGTTTCTCAAAGAGTCCGACGAGCATCGGTTTTATACAGAAGACGAAAGGGTGCAAGTTTTGTCACTTCGTTACAAGGATACCTCCTATGCAGTCAACATATTTCTCCCTAAAAAGCGGTGCTTAATTAATTTGATTTTTAAAGATATGCAGTGTATAGATGGGTTGAATGATGCTAACAATTCAAGGTTCGCACTCGATGAAGTGAAACGCTACCTAGATGGTTCGATGGTTCAACAGCTGTTATCCAAACTTAAGAGGACATACGTAACGGTAAATGTTTTTCGATAATGTAATATTTTTAACGTACTGGATGCCTGAGAAGTACGAATTTATCATATAATATTCTATAACTTTTTTAGGAATAATGAAACAACCGAATCTTTGAAGCACAAAAAAGATATACAAATGCCCTTTATTACTATTAAATAACGGCGGGGATTTATAGCAATTTAGCATCACTGCGAATTAGCTGGTGTTGAAAAAGTAGGGTATTATTCAATTTATCTATCACAAAAAGTATATGACTGCTCTTTATCACTGATAGATTTCAGTAGAAATTTCGGCAATTTCGCATCATCGCGAATCAGCTGTTAATAAAAAAAAAATTTCAAAAGCTCTGGAAATGTGCGCATTGAGGCTAAAAACACACTAATCTTATGTTAGCATCGAACTTTGTAGAGACTTATGATGCTTCCAAAATGGTCTTTCCCAAGTAAAACTCTAAAAGTCATTTGTATAAAAATCTGTACTTGAGGTAGCAACCTTATACCTCAGACGTGCTACCTAGCAACCTGCTACCTAGCGACCTGCTATTTGGTTTAGTTGAATCGAATCATTTTACAGTCTTTGAATCAAACTCGGTCTTTCAAAGTGATTTTCTTGAGAAACTGTCAAGATCTTGAGAACCCAGAGAGTTACAACGAACAAACAGTGCATAAGGGCTCTGCGTGATTGCGAGAGTCGGTGAGATTGCGGCTATTGCACAAGCAGGGTGATACACTTCAATAAACTCGTACTTCTTAAAATCATTTCAAGTAGTTGAAAGTAACTTCTGATAGCTGTAAAACGCTTGACAGGAGAAGAAAAACTAAGAAAGTTCAATGTGCCAGTAATGGCCGCAACCTCACCGACTCTCGCGATCACGCAGTTTATACATGCATTCCAAAACACTTATAGAATCTTGTGGCTCAAATTAATGAATGCTTTTTGAATTAGTTTTTTTAGATCTCCATACCAAAAATGAAAATCGAAACCGATTTCAAACTGAAAGAAGCACTACTAGCAATGGGTGTTACCGAAATGTTCTCCAAAAAGGCCGACCTTACTGGCATCACAAGCGCGCCTCCACTGAGAGTGTCGGATGCAGCACACAAAGCTATCATAGAGGTTGATGTTAAAATTTTGATGCAAGCTAATATCTGAAGCCTTATTAAAGCATTCTTGAGAAATGATTTCCGAACTATTTTTAAATTCATTTAGGTGGACGAAGAAGGAACGACGGCGGCTGCCGCGACGGCTTTCAAAATCGTACCGGAATCAGCTGTAGCGGATGAGTCTATAAAGTTTATCGCCAACCATCCTTTTATATTCATACTAACAAAAAACAAGCATCCCTTGTTTATGGGACAGTTTGTATAAAGAATGCAGTTAAATTTTTTGTAGTACTTGAAGTTATATAAACCTATTGAGCCCAGCTGTTTATCCATGCGACGAAAAGCCTTCAAATTCATTACTAAACTTATCCTTTAATCCCAAATTTAACAGGTCTGCTTTTCAAAAAGTTAGATATAAATGCTGCGCACGATGGTTCCTTCAACTACCTTAGGTCTGTTTTGAGAACGGAGAGCGCAGTTAGTGCGTGATAGTGAACTTCCTTGAGTTTTTGCTATTTGACCGAGAAAACAAGAATGATTTGTAACGCTGATAAAAATAAAGATTCATCCAGATTGCACGTAATTATAATCGTAAAAAAGCTAGGTCAAATTTAATTCATTACGATCAGGAAATACAACTTGCCTAGGAGTCTTTGACATTTGACATTTGACATAGCAGCAACATGTAACAGGGCCTTCAAACTAAGAAAGCGGATTGAGGGACTTTTACATCTGCAAGAATTGGTGGCTTATGATCAATATGCTCTCAAGAAATTATCTCTGCCCCATCATCTGTTCTCCTATTCGAAAGCTGTTGTTTGAACTCCGGGAACGTGATGGACTAAAGGGCAACACGGTATAGAAGTGCGGATATAGCTGATTTAACTGTAGTTTTTCTCTTTATTTAGGTGAGTATGTTGAACAATGCTTTGTCACGGCAAGACCGACTATCAAGGAAAAGGCTATTTAAAGCAGTCTCTTGAAAAGTAATTAAAATTACCTATAGGCGGGTGCAAAAGTTTCGTCAATTTGAATTAGCCCGCAAATTCCGTACAATAAAGATAAGCAAAGCGGCTGCCATATTTACAGTGTGATTTGTCAAATGAGTACTGAGTTACGCTGGAGATTAAAACCTTTCGTTTTCACCATGCCTATTTCTGTTAAATTTCAAAATTTTTATCTGAAATTTTTGGGGCAGCAATATAGCTTTGATAGCCAGCAGATAGGGCAAACCCTTTGCCTGCTAAGTCATTTTTCGTATTTCTCCAGCTTCTCATTCAGAATTTGCTGAATAATTTCCTAAGTTTCTTCAGTTTATGAACAAAACAAACACCAAACACTACAAAGTTCTAAGAATACTGAAGTTTGAGCTGATAATTACTATTAGTATTCCTTACAAAGAAAATAGTCTCAAAAATGAAGATTTGGAAATCTAGGGTGCATCAGTGCGCACTCCTGAAATTCAAAAATACTGCGACTTTTGCCTCAAACTTCGTGTGCCTCGCCAAGAACAAACACCTGTTAGAAAGAGGAAAAGAAGCTGAATGAATGGTACCTGAACTGTCTACCATATCATGTTCTACGAGGTTAGTAGACCAATACAAAGTTTGATTTTTTCAAGAAATATGTTTAAAAAATTGTAAACAAGCAAGAAGATACAAAAAATCGCTTCATTAGATTTGCTGTATCTGATGGGCGTTTATTGGAGTAAGAATCATGTGTGGTACAATAATGATAGTCGTAATGTATTTCTTCCTATGTTCGCCGTAATCTATCAGTTAATGTTCGTAAGTGGATTTCCAATTTAAAGGACTTGTAAAGCAAAAGGATGTGTTTACAGAATCTCTTCACAAAGTCGCATTTAGGCACAGGTTTCTCATTGCAGGACAGTCCATTTACGGTTAGTCACATATACAATTTGATCTCGTGTCTTTTCTACGACACAAGTTTGGTTGCAAAATAAGCTTTCGATTCTTAATTCTTTCTTGTTTTTACCACGTTTTGCAAAAATCAGTGTTCTATCTTTTGAACTCTCCAAGTCTTTTCAGGCTGCCTTGTTTGCAGCATATCCAGCCTTCAAGAGCGTACCTTACCTCGACTATTTGATATAATCGTTCACAAGCTTTTGCGTGCTATGATGAAAGCTCTTGCCCACTTGAATCCTGTAATTTATAGTTCGCATTCAGTGGAGTTTGTTCTTATGATTACCCTAAACATCGGTTCACCACTTATGAAAAGTGATGCTATCTCGATATTTGCACAAGAAGTTCAGATTTATTTAGAACATAATTTTTGCATTGCGACTTGGTTTAGCTAATGCTGAAAAGAACTATTTACTTGCAATTTGTCTTTGAGGACTGCACAATTCTTCTAATATTGAGGGTGCATTCATATTAGTTTGTAAAGTCTCAGCTAATCCTGTTGCTACATGCCGGTTTGTTTTACCATAGTTCAGGCAGAAATTGGAACGGCCATTAGCGAAACGGTGAACGGGCATCCGCCAATGGCTTGCACCGTTTCGCTACTACAGTAGATGATATTAGGCCAGGAAATCATGACTGCTTCCCCTTCTCTTCCTGCTTTGGTTGGCAAGATGCCAGCGCTGTAAGCTTGAAGTCCTTGAGCATATAGAGATAAGAGGGCGTGTAGAACTTCGACAAATTGATGGCTTACGCCTCCAAAAATGTAACAGTCGTAATGTGAAAGGACGCTGCATCAGAGCATGTTTGTATGAATTCAAGTATTTATTGTAGATGTTTTATAGTAATTTCGAAAAACAAGCAGAACTTTTGAGACAACCTAATATGTGTACAAGAAGAGTATAGCAAAGCTCCCGCAGAGCAAGTTTGCAAAGATTGAAACTATTTATCTTCCTGAAAATTCAATGAAAATGCTCCAAAATTGTACTGAGGATATACTACAGCAATGCTAAACATGTTTGTGGTAGAAGTGAGTGAAATTTCAAGATGTCAAAATCTTCGATGAACCGCTGCTCGCGAGCCAGGGATTATCGAAAAAACGAAATCTTCAGATTCCATTTCTTCTGTCGAAAATATGCTCAGCAGTATCGTAGTATATCTTTAGTGCATTTTGCAGCGTTTTCATTGAGTTTTCAGGGAGATAAATGACTTTGAAAATGTGAGGTGATCCCCTGGGGATCCCCAGGGGATCATACGAAACAGTGATTATCTAATCTTGTATGGCAGTGACCTGGCATCCGTTATTCGCAGGTATCAGTGTATGAGAAACTTCATAAGCAAGATAGAGAAAGAAGAAGAAAGATATGTAGACTAGCAAGATATGACGCTTCCCCTCTCAGATCCCCTCCCCTCCCCGCGGGTATGTACATGCATACGGGCCTAAGAAGGCAAGCGTTTTTAGAGTTATAAAAACAGTGTGGCCATAGCTATAGACCACGCTAAAAATGCTGTAATTTGCCCTCTCTTGGACGAAATTGCCTAAAAAACTACTAATCGTGTGTAAGCCAACTTCATACCACTTATTAGAACCCAATTTCATTGATTTCAGCCGGAGAAAAATACGGCTTATAAAATTATTGCAGCCGGGGCTACAAATTTATTGCAACACATAGCAAGCAGCTTTCAGAATATAACCAAAAACAGTAGCTTTCGCCACGGTCAATTTTAGCTATTTTTTATACCTTTATACCGAACAAATGGAGGAGTTAAACATAAGGATAGAGCGAGCCCTACAGGAAAAGCAATTGTTCTCTTTTTTTCATAACTCGTTATCTTTCCTTAAAAAGATCTTTATTGCTACTTTTTATACTTGGTCAAATCAAACATAGAAGATAAAAAGGCGAGCAGCTTGGGTATCATTTAATGCAGCTTTTCTCCCTCTAATGGTATTCTTTCTTTTCGATTCGTAGAATGTTCGGGGATAGAGTAATCATAATGGCTTCAACGCTTCCCTGGCTGTACCCGAATAATTCGAAATTTTCTGTTTCGATTTCGTAAACTGTCATTTGCTTTATAAAGTTAGCGTTGAATCAAAATACCATCATTGGTGATTGATGCGTTTGTATCTGAGGTACGCCTGCTAAAATTCGGTGGTTTTAATTGAAAAATTTTGAAAAACTATGTCAAGCGTTATGGAAAGGAGAATTAGTACTGTTCTCTAGGGTTTGCTCTATCATCGCTACTTAAACCTTTTTGAATCTCTCTGGCAACCCTCCCGATGATTTTAGAATGTGAAATTTGACCATCCCAGAAAGCTCGCAAACTTTGCTATTTCTTGAGAGCTCATTGTTCGTGTTGCAATGGTTTTACAATCATCAAAAAAAAGGTTGAAACAGCATTGTTGCTGAGGAACATATTATTATTTGCTCTTTCAGATAACCAAAGAGCTCACCTTTGTATGCACCTAATAGAACTTTCAAGGTGTATCCATGCATGTGCAATTTTCGGCTTTTCTTCATTTTCAAAAGTTTTGGACCAAAAGGTTACTTAAAGGCAGCGTCCAGCCAAGTCTGGACACATGGGGCTCTCACGTGGATAGTAATCTTGGGTCCCTAACTAAGCCACTGCCCAACCGGCAGCTCAGGTAGTGCTCTAACGGCTGAGCTATTCCCCTCCTGGACTCCGCGTATGCATGGATTCATGGCGCAAAGTGTGGATCCTGGCGCGAAACTGCCATGAATCCATGCGAATACGATTGCGGGGTCCAGTTTCGAGGGGAATACCTCAGCCGTTAGAACACTACCTGCGCTGCCGCTTCAGGAGTGCCTTAGTTAGGGCCCCAAAAGTACTTTACACGTAAAATCCCCATAGGTCCAGATCTGCCTGGACGCTGCCTTTAAGCTGCGTGTCAAACATCGCATTTTCAAATAAGCTCTCTCATTAACTCAAATAATGGGAAAGTTCTGCATAATAAACTAATCGTGAAAATTTTTTTTGAGAACTTATCTAAACGTATTACGTGTCTAGAAACTTTACAGTACTACAGATTGGAATGACGTTTGAAAAAGCCTGTCTCACTTCTCCAAAGCGATCCGAAGCGCCGCTCGAAAGCTAGTGGAAGAGTAGCAGTAAGTGCTTTCAGGATATATGCAAAAAGCGATCACATTATTGCCTGTTTACTCTTGATTTAAAAACTCTCAGAATCGTAAAAAACCAAAGTGCCCCATTAAGTTTGAATCAACCTTATGTTGGATGCACCTACTTGCAGAAGAGTACAATAACTATTCAGCGTTTCTATATTCGCTAATGTAAGATTACAGAAATGAATTGACCATCTAGCTAACCGTCCCATTACTCTATCACTAATAGCCAATCAGTGGATCCATTCCGATTACTCACAATAGAGAGTCCTACTTTGCCGTAGCTCAGTTCTTATCAAACGAATCATATACAAAACAATCATAAATGCGTGGTTACATGCCGAAAAACCGTCGCTCCTGCCGCAGGGGAAAAAGCTGTTTTTGCTTGGTTTGTATCTAAACTGAGTAAAGCTTTTCTTCAAAAAATTTCAATCTGAGCTTATAAAGAAGTTTTTTCTGGACATTTTCTCGCCTAATATGAAGATACTGCAGTTAGCGCAACGTGTATGTTTGTTTTTTCTCCCTTTGGTTCCATTCCTCATATCTCTAGGTCGTCTCTACGCACTCTACACCGGGTATCGATTAGGCGCTTATTTTGAAAAACTTTCACTGTTTGCGTTTGTGACCGCCTTCGTCTAAATCGGCACTATTATGGCATCGGGCACAGCAGCAAACAAGTAAAAATTTTTTACAACGCTTAACGTCGCAAGACCTCATTTTGCACCACACTATTAACTCATCCGCACTTCTTGGCGAGGATATTTCAAGCATAAAATTATCATTTTAGTGCGCTTCTCAATGCTGAAACGGATTTCGGCTTGGATTTGCTGCGACAGTCCCCAGCAAATGCCGAGCTTGTCATTTCACCACTCTCTATCATCCTTGCATTGACAATGGTTCAGGCTGGAGCGAGAGGAAAGACAAAAGAGCAAATCGATGAAGTTATAGCAAAAGGTGAGAAAAGCGCTGCTCTGTTGTATATGCTAAAAGCTTATGACATAAAATTTCGAGCCATTTGACACCTTCGTACAAAACCACTGCGGTCATTTTTGACTCATAGAGTCACCTGTGATAAAATTTTCTGTTTATAACCAAAATGATTGCAAGACTTTGAAGTAAGTCGACGGCCTATTACTTTATCGCCTGACTAAATATATATACATTTTAAGGAGCAAATGACAAGGATATCAAAAACTTTTATTCGTTTCTTTCAAATGACATTAGGAATTCAACAAATGGAGTACGAACCAATATAGCAAACGCATTCTTTTTGCAGTAAGTTTCATTCTCGTAATTTCCTTCTAGCGACTTTCACTTGCTTCAGTAAGAAATATGCAGTGGCAAAGCAGTATGCTGAAACCATAGATCAACTTTATGCTGCGAAAGTTAAGATCTTGGATTTCGATCAAATCCAAGAGACAGCTGAGGTACTGGACTAACTTTAGCTGTAAGTAGTGAGCAAAATTTTTTTCAGACTATCAATGCGTTTGTCGATAATGCAACTATGGGAAAGATCAAAGACTTTATTCAAGAAAAGATGGTCAAAAGTGAGTTTGCTTATTGACCGTTACTGAGTATTTATAAATATGCTTCAGATGCTTTTTCGCTTGTTGTCAATGCCGTTTATTTCAAAGCAAAATGGGAGCACGAATTCTCAAAGGAAATGACATCAAACGCAACTTTTCATAGTTCTGAAAATCAGCAGAGAGAGGTAAAACTTCAAATATCATTTTGTAAGATATTATTAATAACTAGATATATTCTCGCTTGCAAAACGGAAGCGCTTGATGCTTTGTAAGTAATGTGTGGGAGATAGCATTGTTGCGCAGTTTTTTACTTTGTGCCTACGGAAGTTTTCGAAGGCTTACACGCAGTGTCTCCTTATAGATAAGACAGAACACCTTTGCAAGTTTTGCAGAAGAAGTTAAAAAGTAAATTTCGAAAAAGTCAAGAATCAAGAGGTCAGAAGCTAGAAATCAAGAAATCAAGTTTTTCCAACTGGTCGATTCAGTATTATGTTCAACTTTCAGAAATAAATCAAAGTCAATTTGACCGTTTTGAAACATGGAATTCATGATTCTCAATCTCTGTATTGAAAATCTTGCATAGCACTTTGTCTTTTTGAACAATAAAAAAGTATTGTATGTTTTTGTTGCGGTCGAACAAATCTATCTATTTTAGAAATTGAGATTAGTCATGCGAATGAGTACAAGTAATTCCAAGAGATAATTTAGATCGAATTCCTCAAGGACGCAGAGCATCGCTTTTATACAGAGGACGAGAGAATACAAGTTTTGTCACTGCGTTACAAGGATACCTCCTATGCATTCAACGTATTTCTTCCTAAAAAACGGTGATTATGTTGAGCTCGGGGTTTAATCTAGTAAAAGCTTAAACGAACATTTCAAGGTTTGCCCTCGATGAAGTGAAACGCTACCTAGACGGAGTGACTATTCTACAGCTGCTATCTATGCTCAAGCGAACATATGTGACGGTGAATGATTTCCACTAATGTCGAGTACTGTAATACTAGGGCTCGTATGTACGTAAAACCCGTCTGGGGAGAGGAAAAATTCTGAGAAGGGATGCTTCATATCTCGCTACTCTAATATCTTTCTTCTTCCTTCTCTATCTTGCTTATGAAGGTTCCCACGCCCTTATATCTGCGCATAATGGATGCCAGGTGACTGTTATACAAGATTGGTTTTATGTCATTTTGTGTGATCCCTTGAGGACCCCCTGATCTCCTGATCCCATCTCTCATTTTCAAAATGATATATCTTCCTTAAAAGTCAATGAAAACGCTGCAGAATTGTACTGTGGATATACTACGGCACTACTAAGCATGCTTTCGACGGGACAAATGGAAGCTGAAGGTTGTAAATTTTTCAATAATTCTTAGCTCGTGAGCAGTGGCTCATTGAAGATTTTGATATTCTGAGATTTTACTAAAATGTTTAGCGGTGAAGTAGTATATCCTCAGTACAATTTTTCTGTATCTTCCATGACTTCTCAGGAAGATAAATGACTTTGAAAATGAAAGGTGATCCTTTGGAGATTTCCAGGGGATCCCCAGGGGATCACCTCTTATTTTTTTCGAAATGACAAAAAAACAATCTTGTACGGTTGTAACCTGGCACCCACTATGCGCAGGTTTAAGGATTTGAAAACCTTCGTAAGCAAGATAGAGAAGGAAGAAGAGAGATATCTAGAGTAACGAGATATGACGCATAACCTCTCAGATCCCCTCCCCTATCCAGCGAGGATCTACGTACATGCGGGCCTAGATGGTCCAGAATATGATTTTATTTTGCAACCTTTAATGACTTTCCTTGTTTATCGGTCAACAAGGTGACTTACAAGGAAGGATTCTTAGTCGAAATGGCCTTTCAAAAAAAAAGCATGTCTTTCAAAGAGACATCGGACGCTGTTTCATTTTTCTTCCTTATTTGCGGAGCGCCTCTATACAAGGAGTTATGAGAGCTTTTGTGGCGAATTGGACACGTATCAAGGAAATCGTTTATAGAAGTCTTGTGAGCTCAATGGAACCTTGGTGATTGTTAAACCTCTCTATGCGGTAAAAAAATCTGCTTGCTACCGTCCGTGCTCGCCAATATTCCATCTGCGAGTTGGAAAGCTTCGCCATTGATTCCATTCTGATCAGACATTTGAATCAAAAACACTCATAACCCCCAAGGCGCTCCGCAGATAAGAAAGACATGGTCAACGTTCAATACCCTTCAAAGCTGTATGTAACTCAACTAAAGTGGGCATTTTGACTAAAGATCTTTGTTTTGCTAAAAATATTTGGCTTTTTCAATTTTCTTTGATACAAAAAATAAAGAATGTTTTTTTACCACCGCAGGATTATGGCAAAGTTTTTCAGCATTTAGCATCACCGCGAATAAGCCGGTGCTCAAAATTTGGCTCATTTGAATGTATTTAGCACAAAACGACAAACGAAACCTCTCACTTAGCATTTCGGCGAACTAGCTGCGGTCGTAAAAATTCCAAAAGTTTACAATGTGTGCTTTATGGTTACCAATCACACTAACTTTAGGATTGAATAGATTTGTGATGCTTTTTCGACAGAAGATTGAAACAAGAATTAGTGTAAGCGTTCTGTGACGGTATAATTAGCATAAGTTTTATCGAGATTGTGAGGTAGAGTGAGGATTTCAAAGGTAGCACGCAATTGACTCTGTTGCATAAATCACTTTAAGCAGCTTTCTTGGGGCAAGTTGGCTCTCATTGGAGTAGAGCCCTTTTTGAAACTTCAACCAAACTTCGACAGCAACTACAAGCGATCGTGTTTGGCACGGCGTAACTTAAATTACCAGTTTTTTGAAGATTTTTGACAGATTTGCTAAAACCTTTGGGCCTAGAGAGCTACCAATGAACAAACTGTTGGTAAGACTTTTGCAACGCCTTATATAGTGTTTAATGCAAGAAACCGCGATTTTTGGCGAGGATTTCTAAATATATGCATTCTTTTTCTTTTCAGGTCTCCATACCAAAAGTGAACATCGAGACCGACTTCAAAGTGAAAGAGGCACTACTAGCAATGGGTGTTACTGAAATGTTCTCCGATAAGGCTGACCTTACTGGCATTACAAGCGCACCACCCCTGAGAGTGTCGGATGCCGCACATAAGGCTATCATAGAGGTTGATGTTGAAATTTTAGTGCAAGCTAATATCTGAAGCCTTACTTAAGCAAACTTGCAAAAGGATCTCTGAACTAAACTTATTCAGGTGGACGAAGAAGGAACGACGGCGGCTGCCGCAACAGCTTTCGAACTTGTAGAGGAATCAGCTGTAGAGGATGAGCCTATAAAATTTATCGCTAATCATCCTTTCATATTCATACTAACAAAAAACAAACATGCCTTGTTCATGGGACAATTTGTTTGATTAATGCAAATTTTTCTGTGTTAGAGTTGATATAAACATGTACTAAGCTCAACTGTTTATCCGGTAATAAAGATTTTCAAGATGTCAAAGCTTGGCCTACAATCCTAAATCGATCGAAATTGCATCATTGAAAATGTAGAATTGCCAAGTTTGCGCATAATGGTTGCTTTTTCAACTACCTTGCGACTGTTTTGGGCACAGCGCAATTCTATACGAAAGGAGTCTTTTAGGATTGATTTGATAACAGTACAGACTTCCTGACAAAGCAAATTTCTTGCCTTGCAAAATCCGCAAAATCCTGGAGATCCTCTTGAAACCGATATATGCATATGCATCCTCCATCAGTTCCTCCCCGATCTCGTAAATTATGGCACCAGTATCGAGGGCAACTTAAGCGAAAAAAAACTAGAATAACTTTCAAGCGACCTAATAGTAAAATACAACTGTTCTACTTTCTTGAGTCTTGCATTATACTTGACGTGCGTAATCATGATCGTAAGAATTGAATTCATCTGATTACGATTGACCTAGGTATTTGCTTATGCGCACTGCAGAAGTTTAAGTAAGAAACTTTTACATCTGCAAGAAGTAGAGGCCTAAAACTAATATACTTTTAAGAAATTACCTGAGCATCACCAATTGTTTCCTTTTGAAACGATGCTGTGTGGACTCCGTAAAACGTGGGCGAAGCCTTATCGCCTGGTAGAAACGCTCATATAGAGCTAGAAACGGGAAATCTTAAAAATTTCAAGTTTATACTGACTCTACATATTAGGCTGAACCCCAAGTTCTATCGCACCATTTTTAAAAGATCGTAACTTCTTATTGTCACTATAATTTTCAATTACAAAAAAACCACTAGGAAGAGTAACTCATGTACTTTCTAATAACATCTTGCTTTCTCTCTCCCATGCTCTGATTGCATAGATAAAACTGGGAAAATGAAACTTGTTTAATTTTGAATTTTGAGACAAGCCCGTTAAAAATTCCAAAACTGTGCAATAAAATCCAAAAGAGCCACTAACCTAGGTTTCTTGACCCCCTCTTTCTAGCTGAGCAGACGCGCTGATCGAGCTCTTAATTATAAAGTTATGGTTTTCGAGAAAAAATGCCAAAAAAATGGTTTCTTGGGAAAATTGATTTTCCATTCTTTCTCAAAAATCATAACTTATCAAAAAAGAGCTCGATCAGCGCGAATTTTGCCCATCTAGAAAGGGGGGGGGGTCAAAAAATCTAGTTCGCCGGCTGTTTTGGATTTTATGGCGCATTTTTGGAATTTTTAACGGGCTTGCCTAAAATTTGAAAGAATTTTATTTTCCCATTTTTATCTCTGCAATCAGAGCCTATGGGAGGGCATACAAGTTGTCATTAAAGGCAGTGTCTCATCAAAGTTGAGATCGCGCGGATCTTCACATATTCTATTGTAGGGACCTCTAAATAGGCCAATGCAATAAGTCCCACTCGATTTGATCCCTTCCATGCTGAAAAATACGCCCAAAGTGGTACGCAAAGAGCGATTTGGTACGCGCGGACGACTCCTTCGGTCTCCCCCCTTACGCGTTTGAACATGTTCCTCCACTTGGCATTCACCTCCCATCTGTGCTGCCACTGTCGCTGAGGCTGAAGTTGGAAGGTACAACTCGTCCACGTTCCTTCCACGGGCTTCCAGAAAACGGGGTTTTTGGGAACTTCGTGCGATTTTAAGCCCATACAGTGCTAGACAAAGTCCGACAGGCTTGCAAAATGCAAAAATCTCGGCGACTAAATTTTGGTGAGACACTGCCTTTAAAAAGTACATGAGTTACTCTTTTCATGACTATTTTTGCCATATAAGACAGACTACCGTGAAAGGAAGAAGTTACGATTTTTTGAATATGGTGCGACAGAACTTTTGGTTCAACATAATAGATTGTGATTAAGTTCGACGAGTGTCTTGAGCAAGCTTTGACGCGGCGAATATTGACTAAGACTAACTTTCTAATCAAGGAATGCTAACAAAAAATTGCAAAACTATTGTATGAATGCGCTTGCATTGAGTGTCAAAAAATTGTTTAGAAAGACCACATTAAACTATGACTTCCACAAGGTTCCATCTGGGCAATCAGCCCTAGCGCCTGCAGAACTCACATTATGGTCTTCAATTGATTTCATATAAGTTGGTTGATTCTAGGAAGGTTCGTAGGCACACTGCTTCCTTTAGCGATGACTCAGGATGAATATTGCGAAACTAGCTTGCTTACCCGGCTCCGCCCGGCCCTGTGAAAACACTGTAATAAAGGTCCCATCCCTTCCCTGTACAGCCTTTCCCTGTGCCCATTTCTACACTTATTTTCCCGTTCCCTGTGCTGTTTTCGAAATCAGCATGTCCACTTACCCCCCTGCGCCAATTCCCAGCCCTGTAGCTCAAACTTTGCAAAAAATCGATAAAATCGATAAAAGTTATCGAAAATCCTGAAAACTAATGTTGTATTCGGAATCCCCATGCTCACATACCCCCTGTGCCAACTCCCAGCCCCGTAGGTGAACTCTGCAAAAAATCGATAAAAATCGATAAAATCGATATCGATCGATGACGAAAAGTAGCTTATAACACCCGCCGGGGCCCAAAGAATATGTGTGCCAAGTTTGGTCCCGATCGGTTCAGAAATGGAATTTTCTATTCGGAACATACGTATATACAGCAGACATACAAACAGACATTCAGCTTTATATATAAGACTAGCGACCCTACGGGTCGCTAGCAAGCGGGTAGGGCACACCCATAAATAAACGTCTTTCATACGTATAATTTCCTCAAGTGAAATTTCAATCTATCAGTACATGTATTGCCACAATCGCTCAAAAGTAACATTTTCAGAGATATTTTCAATAGGAGGAAAGTGGATCATATCGTTCTAAAATTTTGTTTTGCCCCAGTCTTCGCTTTACAGCTTCCTTTCGCAATGTCACTCTTGCACTCACACTTATAATCTGGAAGGAAAAATCAAATTCACCCGGAGCAAAAGCTCCCAAAAGCGAGATTTTGGGAGATTTTCTCAAAATTTGGCGGAAAAGTGGATCATATCGTGTTAAATTTTGTTTTGCCCCAGTCATCGCTTTACAGCTTCCTTTCGCAATGTCACTCTCGCACTCACACTTATAATCTGGAAGGAAAATCAAATTCACCCGGAGCAAAAGCTCCCAAAAGCGAGATTTTGGGAGATTTTCTCAAAATTTGGCGGAAAAGTGGACCATATCGTGCTAAAATTTTGTTTTGCCCCAGTCATCGCTTTACAGCTTCCTTTCGCAATGTCACTCTCGCACTCACACTTATAATCTGGAAGGAAAAATCAAATTCACCCGGAGCAAAAGCTCTCAAAAGCGAGATCTTCGAAGATTTTCTCAAAATTTGGCGGAAAAGTGGACCATATCGTGCTAAAATTTTGTTTTGCCCCAGTCATCGCTTTACAGCTTCCTTTCGCAATATCACTCTCGCACTCACACTTATAATCTGGAAGGAAAAATCAAATTCACCCGGAGCAAAAGCTCTCAAAAGCGAGATCTTCGAAGATTTTCTCAAAATTTGGCGGAAAAGTGGATCATATCGTGCTAAAATTTTGTTTTGCCCCAGTTATCGCTTTACAGCTTCCTTTCGCAATGTCACTCTCGCACTCACACTTGTAATCTGGAAAGAAAAATCAAATTCACCCGGAGCAAAAGCTCTCAAAAGCGAGATCTTCGAAGATTTTCTCAAAATTTGGCGGAAAAGTGGATCATATCGTGCTAAAATTTTGTTTTGCCCCAGTTATCGCTGTACAGCTTCCTTTCGCAATGTCACTCTCGCACTCATGCTTACAATCTGGAGAGAAAAATCGAATTCACCAAGAGCAAAAGCTCCCAAAAGAGAGATTTTCGAAGATTTTCTCAGAATTTGGCGGAAATGTGGAAGCATAGTGAATACTGAGATCGAATGTGAGCGGATCAAATGGTATGCTTCCATAAATAACTTTGCAACAATGTCCAGCTCGCAATTTCAACACCGTTGGCACGCGCTTGCGTCTTTCAACACACCCATTGCAGCAGCAGAGCGTACCCTGCGTGTCGTGGCCTCTCGTTCGCGCTAGGACCTCTGCGTCCTCTTGACCTCATGATCGCACCGTCGCGTCTCTACACAATAAGGCCCCGTTCGGAAACTGGCGTCTATTCAAAACACCCGCTGAAGCATACGTGTGGGCGGACCATCCTCGCCGTCTCGTTTTTTGGGATCGGGTTTATATTATAGGAGAGGATAGCAAGTAATGCTTGCAGTGAGAGCCTTTTTAGTCGAAGTGGCCTTTCCACACAACACCTATATCGCTCTGTAGAGCATTGAACGGTGATTCCAAATCTGTGTTCGATCTCTTCAAAAGAATTTCTCCGAAAAAAGTTATAGCTCAAAAGTCTAGATTTGTCAAGCCAGAGTGGTACAAAATTAACGAAAAACTGTACGAAAGCACCAATGCGAATCTTCACAGGCTATAATAATTAGTACATTTGACACCAATTAGCTTACGTACTTTCAGCTGTTTTTACAGCTTTTCGCTAATTTTGTGCCACTTTCAATGAAAGAATGCGTATAGCGGAAGGATGTTGTTTGAAGAGTGTCTCATCACGTAGTGACAAAGTTGCATTTAGATACGTCTTTCGTCTTTCGAGCCATATACGGTCAGTTTTCTCATGTACACTTCTATCTGCACTCTAATCTATAGTTTGATATCGAAATAACCTTTCTAATTAATAATGCCCTCTTGTCTTCATCAACGCTTTGCATTGATAAAGAAAAACCACTTCTACATGTTTCTATCCCTTCAAGTCTTCCTAGCTTTATCTTGTTTCTAGCATAAAAAGCCTTCAACAAACATTATTTCGACCAATCAGGAATAGATATTAAGAAGCTATAAGCGGGGCTTAAAAGCTTCTCGCTTTGCTGAGCTTTGTAACCACTGATTTCTATGTATGGTTCCACGTTCGACTTTCAATGAATCTTGGCATAACGATTAGGTTGATTGAGTGATTTAGAAAACACCAAGATTTTTATCGTATTTATTCGGCTAAGGTTTCGGCGTAGTCGCCTTCGTCAGAGCCTATAAAGTGAAAAACATTGAGAACTAACCTCTCAAACATCTCATCACATGCAGGAAGAGTCCCAAAAGTTGAAAAGACTCCCATTAACTAGAACTACTAGCTCAATTTTTTGCTGCCAGATGAGGAAGAGCCACCGCTGATACTAATGCGTTAGTAATGAATGAGGCAAGTCTGTGGAGGCTACGCATAGATCAAAACCTGCATAACTCCAGAAATGTTGCGAACTCGGTTGTTAAGGCGGTGCATTTTTCTTTCCTGTTCATTTTGGCCGGAAGCTGACTACGCCGAAACGTTAGCCGAATAAATACGATGAAAATCTTGGTGTTGGCTGAATCACTCAATCAACTTGGTTTCTATGTAGTTTGAAATCCTGCTCACATGAACATTTCTAAACAGCGTTTCTCCACTGTTGAGATGTCTAAAAAAGTACCCGCTGACCTTGTGCGCGATGCTATTTCGAGATTCTCGCGAGAATTTTAGATTTAGTTACAACAATTTTTGCACTGCAACTATTTTGATTCTTGTTAACTGGAAAATTTGAATAATTGACCTGCGATTTGTTAGCTATGAGAACTGCACAGCCCTTTCAATCCCAGCAAGTGCATTTGCAACATACCCGATACTACCTAAACTTCTTACATCAGAAAAATTATCTCTCAAATCTGGTTAAACTGGTGCGCTGCTTCAGTGCACGAAACTTTTTTGCAGTTCATAATGCCTCTTTTCATTCAAAAAAATGCCAATGCGCAAATCTGTATTCTTCAACCAAAGTTTTCGACTCTCTTATTTCTTCATAAGCTCCTTTCGAAATGGGTTTCGTTGCGCAGGTTATGAAGTTAAAATGTTGAGCGAAAGTGTGCGCAAGAAGAAAATAGCATGCTCAAAAAATTACCTACATAATGTGCTAGATTGCTGCGCGTGTTCTGTTTCTTTTGAAGATTCAAA
This sequence comes from Cylicocyclus nassatus, assembly GCA_958299035.1. Classification (NCBI taxonomy): domain Eukaryota; kingdom Metazoa; phylum Nematoda; class Chromadorea; order Rhabditida; family Strongylidae; genus Cylicocyclus; species Cylicocyclus nassatus. Next base: position 24,425,544 of record CATQJL010000001.1, read on the forward strand.
TTTGAATTTTTTGTAGCTTCGTCACAGTCAACTTTTTTAAATGCACTTGAATTTTCAAGATTGAAAAAGTGATTATTACGGTTTCAACCCTCAAAAATCTTGCAACGTTTTTTTGATCTGTCTTTGGCATTTTGATGCTCCCTTATAAGAATGATTAGGCTTATTCAGCAACATCATTACATCGCTTGCTCTAATGCACGCATATATGCCCATTCAAATACTTCACAATTTCTAAAACTTCCTTAAGCGGTGGAAACCAGTGTGATATAGGTAGTCCGGAAATTGATGCACTTCTTTTACGATAACGCGACAAGGCACATTCGAAATTATAGTACTCATTTAGAAAAGCGATTTTCAGAAGATGGCATACAGTGGAAACTGTTTGGAATTTTGAAAGAGATCTACGAAAAGCTAAATACCCAAAATCGGATCTCCGTCAAAAAAGATCCAACCTTCCGCATATACTGTAAAGACCAGAAATTCATGTGTACGCTACTGTATTCTTTCCACGGTAGAAGTTAAATTGTAACCTGGCTTGCTCTAGCAAATGCAATGCTGAGCTGCTCTTCCACAGGACTCTACAGGGTGGGCGAAAAGTATGGGCGTCACATTTTTCCTTCAATGATTTTTCACTGCCAACAAGTTGCTGTAAGACTATTTTTGCATGCCCAAAATGTAGGCATCTCAGTGTATTACTCCTGCAAGACTGGATTCCTGCGCAAGCATACAGACTTCAGCAGCTTACCTTGAAGTTGATGTGTCAAAAATGCTACTTGAAGAATGTACTCATTGCAAATCCGTTGAATTAACCTAATTATTAGCATTAGATTAGCATGGCCCCTGCGCAAGGATGACACGCAAATTCGTGAAGCGTTCCAATTATTGATCGAATAAATTCTAAGACCTGAGGTTTTGTAGAGCACAGTCCGAGGAATAACACTGTGCTATAATAGCAAAAAAATCTCCTCTCCAAAATAAGGCACGTTACTATAAATATAATGTTAACTGAACGCGCCGCAGCATTTCTGAAGAGAAAGTAGACTTAGAAGTCCCGTCTGCTTCAGAAGGCTTCAATTCGCGTGATTTTCACTGATCGTGATATGGAGACTGTCCGTAAGCTACATACATATTAGCCGCCATGATAGATTATTTCTGAAAAAAAGGTACATTACATGTTGTAACACCCATACTTATCGGTCACCCTGTGACCGATAAGGTAAACCTGTGACCGATAAGGTAACTTTAAACATTAAAAGTGTAACCAAGAATTTGCCTTCTGCAAGCACTAATTTTTTGAAGGGATCTTAAATTCAATGGGAAAAACTGAAGTGGGCAATATTTTTGCATTTTTAGCTCATTACTAATTTTCGGTTTTCAGCCGTGAAAATTTGCAGCAAGCGTGCATATGAATGTCTGATTTGGGAAGTATATATGTATGGGTGCGCAATATCTGGACGGCATTATTATTATTAAATAATAATGCCGTCCAGATATTGTTCAATTATTAAATAATAAAGTTCAACATTATTCAATTCTTAAATAATAAAGTTTTTTCGGATTTCCTTTAAAACTTCACTTGGATCAAATGTGCGAGTGTTTGAATGCAATCTTGAAAATCTTGCTTTGTTTTATCAAACGAAATGTCAATTATGTTTATATCTATCCTGCCGCTATTGCATAAGGAGCTCTCAATGATAGGGTTTCTTTGCTTGCGTATTTTCCTCAAACTCCAAACAAAATTATCATTTCTGCTTTGAAGAGCAAGAGCCGATTCCTGTCCAGCTAACCAGTAGACCATGCTTTCAAGTTTGAACTAACTGACACATCACAGGCACGCTGCTGTAAATTTGTAAAAAAACTCCTTTTGACGCAGTGGAGAAGTGTTGATTTTGTCTGTATTTTTGATGCAACAAGTTTTTCAGCTACATAGCCTAACAATTCTAGCCTAACTCATGTGGGAACGACATGTCATTTGCTTCATAATCGTACTCAGTATTCTCACCTATGGAATAGTCAGTATTATGAATCCTGAAAATGTGTCGCTAAACCTCAAATATTCGAGCTCCACCCATAGGAACGATTGGGAAGTCTGTATGAAGCAGGAAAATGTAACAAAGTATCTGCCGCGACCTTCGTAAGTTACTATCTTTTATTTGATCCTCAACCATCTCTTAATTCAACAATAATATTTTTCTTATAAGCTTCTGTTGCCTTTTGATACAAGAAAAGCAACTCAATATCCCTCTTATTTCGAAAAGTGAAGGGCTCTGTCGCTAAGATAACAGTGACAAATAAAACGCATGCAAATCTCAAGAACTGCTGTGCCAGACAGGTTTGTGGGGTGTATTTTCTAAACAAGCCCTAACCCTTCGACGCCTTTCGTCTTTGTGAGACGTAAAGTGGCTCATAGCTATCTGTTGAAAGCTCTCAAAAGCAGCTCTAAATCTCTTTTTATTCATTTCATTCCCATTTTCATTCAATGCGCTCAAAGCATTCTTCATAAAAAAACAATGTTGGATGTTAGTTTACGCTGAACAACCGTAACAGAAACATCATATGCTTCAAGCCCAGACTTTCAACTAAGCAGGAGAGTGTAACGATATAGCTTGCAAGATGGCTGCTATGTGACTGCAGATGTTGGAATGAGTTGTTTAATAAACGGAGATGGTACCCATGCCACTGCATTATCCACCAAAACGATCTCAAATTATTTAAACAAGCAAGACAAGTCTGCAACGTCGGTAAAGAATATCCGTCGACAACCGCTCCGTTTATTGCAATCATAGCACTGCGGGCATGCGTTTCTGGAGCCTTTCCAGCTTTACAGTATGCAGCAGCGCGCAAGGAACCTGCGGCTCGCATTATCCCTCTCCTATACCTCTCTCCTCAATTAGGCAATTTTCATCCCTTTTCCTGCTTAACTTCATTTCAGGCACTTATTTATTCCTCCTTCGCCGTTATCGGTAGTACAGTTATGATGTAGTGAACAATTCATCTTGAACGCAAATCATCTCATAGATTTTCTTGTAGATGATCATGTAAAACCCTTTCCAAGCGAAGTTGGGGGAAGCGTGAGTCTGCTATAATGATACGGCAGTGTCGGCTATTGTGGCTATGACATAAAGCTATGACATGGACTGCATGTTTTCTTCATTACTTTGAACGGAAAAAGAAAAAAAGAAAAAAGAAAGAAAACAACTCTCTAATTATGACAGCCATTACTGCAGGCACAAAACCTCACTTTCCCTTGCAAACTTAAGAAACAACGTGCATGGATCCCCGATAGTGGGGAAAAAAGGATATAAGTGTCTGAAATGAAAAATCAAAGAAGAAAAAGGGATTAGAATGCCCAAATGACAAAGGAGGTTAAAGGGCAGGGATGTTGCAAGTTGCAAATTCCCTGCGCTTTGCGGTGTACTGTAAAGCAGAAAGGCAGGCCCGCGGTGATGTGAATGCACGAAACGGGGCGGTCGTAGACGGATATCCTTTATACTGGTCAAGCTTTTCGCCACCTTCTCCCACCATCTCTATTTAAAAAATTGTTGGTGGCAGAAAATAATCATGGATGGTGTAGTGTCAGTGGCAGTACATGGAGATACTGCGCGAATGGAGAACTAGAAAGATTGAAGATGCTCGATGTTATCTTCTTACAAATTACTTTTCGAGACATTTCCAAGCCTCTAAGACAGACAAAAACGTTCAAACGATATTGGCCCATAGTAAACCCTTCCCCCCATCAGTGCAACTCGACTGCGAGCCTACATTGAACTTAGAGCCATACCTTCGATAGTTAAGAGACAGAGGCTAGAAAGTGATAGTTGTTTGAATTCTTGCCCCCTATAAAAAGTGAAGGTTGTTTCAGAAAAATAGACGAAAATTTAGAGATACAAATTAAATTAGAAAACTTAGAAAATTCATATAAAGCAGAGGTTAGCACATCACCAAATCTGAAACCTTAACTTGGTGGTTTCCTACGCAGAGTTTCGTCTCCACGATTACTGGTTAAATTGGGTGGCAACAACAACAAAGTTCTTTTCCAGTCAAAAAAAGCGCTGTTTAGCTGTGGCGTTAGTTGGGAGACCGAAAGAAGAAGAACTTGTCAACAACTGAATTGAACATGTTAAACATGTCTGTAAAGTTGTGTTGCACATGGACGCCAATCTGATTTTTGATGCGTCCTTTGAATTTTCACCCCCGCATAGTCGTTTCGTACGCTGCGACGTTGTCTGGATTCTTCCGCTCATCATTCTGAGCAAGTATCGTCCAAGCTGGAAAAAATTCGCTGCAAAAGCACAGAAAGAGAACAAGGTAAAGAAAAACGCACTTTTTTGTATTTTTCACAAAAAGAACCGGCATAAGCAAAGAAGTAAGCTGGGCGACGTTGTCTACATCATAGACAGAAACAAGACCCATCGAATACACAAAAAAACCGAGTGAAAAAAGTTAAACTGAAGAAAGAACAAGAGGTTTTCGAAAACGCCGTTTTTCGAGGATTTCTCGTTTAAGTCCTAAAAAGAAGTTCCGCGACGTTGTCAGCGTGAAAATAGAGATCAAGAGCTTTAATATGATATATAGATTATCGAAATTGGGCTCCACAACGAAGAAAAGGGTACCAGAGCCAAATGCCCAGCGCCCCGCATTTGAGGTAGCGAGGTAGCGCGCAGCGCGCGGAGACGCAGACGAGCAGCGGAAACAGACCAGAGCCGACGGGGCATTTGGCTCTGGTCGTGGATCTTCGCAGGGTCTCAACGAAACCGTGCAACATTATATATCGTTGTGATCCTCATGAGACGGCCAGGAGCACTGACAACGTCGCGGGTCTTGAAAATCACTCCATAACGAGATAGACCAGCATTCATATGGGGACTCTTTGCGCAATGTTTGAGCGCAGTTTTTCGTTTTTATTGAACTCTAGCGGCTTTAATGAACTTCCAACATTCAACCGCAGTTCAGAGAAAGGTCAGTTAGAAATTTTGCCCTAGTTTTTGATTGAATTTTTAAGTAAAAACCTTCTTCTCAACAAAAAAGGCCATAAAAACGCAATCCTTCGGTTTTTTTGAGCTTCTTTTGAATGTCACTGCTATATTTGCCTCATTGAAATTCATCCCTATACGGTTATGTCATTAGTTATGTCATGATTTCCGGGGCTTCGCCCCGGATGACTTCTGTACTTCTCCCCAGGTGAAGGTTGTCTTCTATCATGACCCTCAAAGTGAAGGTTACCAGAGTACATGGCTCTATGTATCGAAGGTATGCTTAGAGCGCCTCAGTTCAGCATCCAGTGAACTATTGATCTGGATGCGGATCGTTCTAGTCATGGTAATCATGTATGTTCTTAAGAAAGGAACCACTTGAGCCGGCCAGTTTGGTCGAACAGATCGGCCAAATTTGAACGGAGGCAGCCATGGTTCAACACCAGCTAGCGCTACACTTTTGCTGTATCGCCTGGCGTCTTTGACAGCGACCACTATCGCAAAATCGATGACACCCTATCAAGGATTTCGCATAGCACATGCATGGTTCAAACAAAAACACATTTCTTGTTAAAAATTTCATGATAAAATGAAATGGTTGCAACATGAACTTAATGAATCAAATCAATAAATTCTTGTCTTGAGCAGCTTCTAAAAAAAGTCAGCAAACTTTACAAAAAAGAAGAAATGTTTTCTTTCTTTCCATGCCAAATTGCTGTTCATCGATCCTCTCCTTTCGGACCCCGGTATTACGCAGTTTTGCGCCGATTTTGTCCGCAATGTTAGGCAAATTGATGTGTATCGTAAGTTACTCAAGAGCAACTTATGAGAATGTTCTCTGCGTCTCCTCCTTTCCACACTAATTCCATTCGCCTAACATCAGTTCACGTTCAGTTGAACTGAACGTGAACTGATGTTAGGCCATTGATTTGTCTACGAAACACCTGAAACTTTTTTGGCGCAGAAAAAAGAAAGAAAACGTTCGGGACAGCCTAATATGTGTATAAATGTAAGCCGCACACTGAAAGCTTGTAGTTTGGCAAGGTCCCCGGCAAGTTTTGCAGAGAGTCAGGAAGGTGGCTGGTGAAAGCAAGCGTAATCCTTTGGAAACGTACGTGTCAAAGCGCTCCTAAGATCTCTTCTTATTGAAGGCAAAAGCACATGGCTTTTTACGCAGAAAATTGTTTTCTTGTCTTACAAAGGAAACCCAACAGAATGCCTTTGTTACGTGAACCATAAAAGTTTTTTAATTATGCACACTTATCCAATCATTACTCACTTTAGGAGAAACATATCGCTTCACAATATTGCTATAGTGGAAGTTATAAACCGTCGGAAAATGCCAAGTTTTGAGACAGCAATGTGTAAGACTGCTTGTATTGTATTTTCGTTATCAAATCAGCTTTTTTCGATTAAATCCTAGATTTAACCTTTCTGCATTTGAAACCGCCATCCTTCAGATCGCAGTGTTTGTGTTGCCGGTTGTTTTTGAGTTTTGATTTTTTTAAACGTAGAACTCATTTTTTCAAACCAATCTGAACACTGCGCATTTTGGACGAGTGTCAGCATAGATTTTGTAATCAACCAACATCACCTTTATATCCTTTGAAAAAATTGACTGCCACAGTCCTTTGTGTATAAAACAACGATCATCTCACAGCTACTTTCCTCTAGCTTGATTATCAACTACCATAGAATATGACTTGCAGCTGAAAACTGGTAACGCCATTGTCGATTCTTCAGCCTACTTTTTCTTGTTTTTCAAAATCATGTCTCGTAGAAATTTATGTAAGTTCATATGTGTAGCTGAGAAATTCAACTGAGCTTAAGGTCTGATTTTTCCTGAGATTGAGCGTACGTAAATGTGGGAGGGGAGGGGAATTACAGGAGTTTTTAGCATTTTTCCACGCACCTTTAGCTGCGTTTATACTGATCCCAAAGTCCTGGAAAACCTCCAGCACAGCGCTCAATTGAGCACTGCTGGAGCTGTACCCGGACTTCGGGATCAGTATGAACGCAATCTTAAATATCACCACCATTCCGCACCCAAGAAATTTCTCGCAAGTTTGCGCCTCAGAAGCCATGCTCTTTTATTGCCTCCCCACCAGTGATTTGAAGACGTCAAAGAAAAAACGAAAAAGTTGAGCTACAGCGCGGAGAGGTATGAAAAACAATAGCAATATGGCCTTAATTGACCCGTCATTCTAACACCTCTTCATTCAAACGTGTTGGGGTTAGTAGAGTTCCCAACAGCAATCAAATGTTTCAAGGAGTCCCATAAAGGTTTTGTATAAAACCTCAAAGAACGTGTATATCTTCTATTTCTTTAAGCACACTACATGGGGAGTAAGAGAAAGATTAAAAAAAATGTGATTCTCTTTGAAGGGACAAGGTTCATCATAAAAATTGCTTCATTCGAGCTGCAATGAAATCTAGAATATAATTGCAGCAGTACTTTATTGTAACAAACGATCGTAAAATAATTAAATGTGCAGGTTTTCCCACAAAAACACTTCGATTTCTCGAAATAAGTCAGATCTCAATCTTTATATGTAGTTCGAAGTGAGAAGTCGAGTACTCCAGTTTCGAGTAGATGACCATCTGAACATTTTTTATTGAAGAAATCAGTCATATCTATGTAAATCACAACATATGAGTGTTTGTTTTATGGTCAGTGGACACCCTTTAGCCTGCTTTGCTCTATTGCATAACGCTCCACCAGCATGTCATGATGTCCATATAGAGGCTTTAACGTAGCAACAACCTGATAATATGTTCGCGATACTACATCTAATCTAGTCGAACATCTAGCAATGCCTATCTCTTTCCTTAGATTATATTACCATAGACAGGCTGGTTTTAGCAAGCGTAAACTGCTACGCTCTCGCTCAGAACTACACCTACTTGGTACTTGATGCTGAAGATTTTGCTGAAGTCTGTCAGCAAGAAAGCGTGAGTAGTTTTCACTTTTCAGATGTCGAAACGCTCGAAACATTTGTTGACAGCAGTCGAAGCTTCCCAGCTTCGACTGTGTCAACAAATGTTTCTCCTAACTAAAAACTAAGGCCCGTATGCACTAACATTTTTGCGGCGAGGGGAGCGGCGTCCCCCGTTATGAAGGGACCGCGTGCGGACGCCGCTGCGGCTTTTTCATCATTGGGGACGCCGCTCCCCTCGCCGCAGGGATATTAGTGCATGCGGCCCTAAGACCCGTATGCACGTACATCCCCGCGGGGAGGGGAGGGGATCTGAGAGGGGAAGCGTCATATCTCGCTAGTCTACATATCTTTCTTCTTTTTTCTCTATCTTGCTTATGAAGTTTCTCATACACTGATACCTGCGCATAACGATGCCAGGTTACTGCCATACAAGATTAGATAATCACTATTTCGTCTAGTCCGTATCCCCAGAGGATCACTTCACATTTTCAAAGTCATTTATCTTCCTGAAAACTTAATGAAAACGCTGCAAAATGTACTGAAGATATACTACGATACTGCTGAGCATATTTTCGACAGAAGAAATGGAATCTGAAGATTTCGATTTTTTCGATAATCCCTGGCTCGCGAGCAGCGGTTCATCGAAGATTTTGATATCTTGAAATTTCACTCACTTCTACCACAAACATGTTTAGCAGTGCTGTAGTATATCCTCAGTACAATTTTGGAGTATTTCATTGAGTTTTCAGGAAGATAAATGACTTTAAAAAGGTGAGGTGATCCCCTGGGGATCCCCAGGGGATCAGACAAAGTATTGAATATCTAATCTATAGTGGTAGTAACCTGGCATCCGTTATGCACAGGTATCAGTGTATGAGAACCTTCAAAAGCAAGATAGAGAAAAAAAGAAGAAAGACATATAAACCAGCGAGATATAGTGCTTCCCCTCTCAGATCCCCTCCCCTCTCCGCGGGGATATCGTGCATACGGGCCTAAAAGAATTGTTGTTGTTTTTAATTTGCTTTTGGAGGAACATTTCTGGAATAAGGAACTAAAATATGCATTTGTGGCTTCCACTACAATTTGGCTTCTATAGTGGTAACAACAAAAAAAATCGACTGTGACGACGCTTCCACTATCGATAATGAAAAGGAGCATCTGCTTTCAGATCTTCTTCAAACGTCACTGCATGGTTGCAGAAATACTGAAAAATTATGATTATGTCTTATATCTAGATGCTGACATAATTGTTGTGAACCCAGAAAGGTAGTTGCTCTTTCATGTTAAACCGAACATCGGCCACTTTCATCACTATCTTTCCTATTATCCGGTTAAAAAAACGTCTTTTGCTTGCTGCTAAGTTCTGTCCAATCTCCGTTGTTGTTCTCGGAGCAGCTGTTCTGAGCGATTTTCGATGATGCGACAATATCTGCATATTTAAGCGTTTTCTTGCTCTCTTTAACACGTTCAAACTTCAATGAATTCCCCCAATTCAACATTGCAAGCTTAAGATCCAGTAGTATTCACCAATCGCAAGGAAATTTTCTCATTGGTTAAGTCTACCTAAAGGTATAAATCTACCTCGAAATGAATAAATTCATATTCATCAACTTACCTTCAGGTTAAAATTTACCTCAATCATCAATACTCCTTCAAATTTCCATTACGTTCAAGATAGAAATCAACCTTAAGCTAAAAGACTTCTTACTTTGACGGAACCGTTCTCAAAGACAGTTATACTTGTATATAATAGCTCAGATTTTACTTGTTCACTAAGTCTCTCTTCGTCTGGTTTTGATTTATAAAGCTTTGAGAGTCATTCAATGGTTATTATTAAATACCATCGAACCATTCAATGACAAGTACGCATCGGTGATTTGCAATGCAAGCAAGCTCCTAAAATTTTCTGCAACTTCTTGCTGTTTTTGCAGCCAAGCCTTACTAGATAATAATCATGCTATTCGACTTCCTGGGCCTCAAGTTTGAATATGTTGAATCTCTAATCTGTGCGTGTGTTCTATTTGGAATGAATTTATCCTGTCAAAGCTTTACTTGAATAATAGAGTGGTAGAACTACGAACTTCGATTTTACCAACTTCGAATTTACCAAAAGTAGAGAGAAGGCTGAAAAGTAAAAAAAAAACAATTATAATTAGGAGGACATGCCATGACTGATAAGGCTCGAAGCGAAGTGAAATAAATGTCAACAAAGTTAGCGCAGAGATCTGCACCAGGGCCCGGCAGGAGTCGGTTTCTAGGGTTTTTAAAAACGAAGTCTCCTCTGACTCGGAAATTTTACGAAGTCCCCTTTGACCTACCTACTTAGAAGAAGCTGGAAACAAGAAAGATTTACTAGTCTGAAAGAGAAAACGTAAGTAAGAGTGAAAATCAAACTGGAGGCGAATACTACGCATGCACAAGAGTTTGGCATTAGAGCGCGATATTCAATAAAGCGATTTACGAAGGAATGAAGACAAAGACAAAGGAAAGGCAATGACAGAAAATGTCTTTATGCTCAGGGATAGATTCTTGACCGGAGAATCCGTCCAGGAAGAAAAATCAGGAACTTATGCGAAGTGACAAAAATATATGCTCCAGACTATCCAGATCGTCTGCTGACCGTCTGGAGACGGACTAATTTTTGAAAAGTTAATACTTCACATAAGTTCTCATATCTTTTTGCATAATTCTTTCGCAAATAATTTTCTATGTATACAGTTCAATTTTGGTGTCATATGCTTCTGTGTGCGCTGCAAACAGCAATTTGTTTATTTTATCCTTGCCTTTAAATCGCGCACTTTTCGCCATAAGCCTAAGGCATACCTCACGCGATTTGGCCGAATCGCCACTTTCACGCGACTTGGCGATTTCCAGATTTCTACAAATTTATCGTGCGCGCTTCTCGGACGCATATTTGGGTAGCTTATGTAAGTTGTTGCAAACGGGGCAAGTTCTGACCAAAGGCAGCGCATTAACGACGAATTACGAAGAGTCGCTGTTGTGCCAAATCGCGCAGCGACCGGAATCGCGCGAGGTATGCCTTAGGCCATACACGATTGAGCATGTCAGTCGTTCGATAACTTGTCCGGAAAGTTTGTGTTTAACTAAGTGTCGCCGCTCTTTCTTGTTGCTTGGCCCCGACTCGTCAAAAAACGATATCTCCTTTGTTTTTTGCTTCAGAAACGAAGTCCAGCCTGCTTCCAGACGATCTGTGCCGGGCCCTGATCTACACTTGCGGGACAAAGGTTTGGCGTAACTGCCCTGCTTCATTTGCGCACAATTATGAAGAAGATATTGTTGAAGTGTATCAAATAAACTAATAGATGCAGAAATGGCCCTCTCAATGAGATTTCCGTATGCGTGCAAAGGGAAAGAACACATTTTACATTAAACCTTTTGTGGATACAAAATTCATACTCCAAAATTGTCACATAGTGTTAAGGGTATGAAAAGCGGAAAACAGCTCGCTGAAAGACCTAGATTGTTCCGATTTTTGTCGACAGTTCTAGATTTTTAACGACCCCAAAAGCGAGCGGAGCCCAAGTGAGTTTATTCTCATGAATCTACCTCAAAAGCACAATTTCACTAAAGATTACCAAAGGGAATTACAAAAAAATGGTCTCCTCTATCAAATAAAATCAAATTTGTATTATAGAAATCGCCGTGAAAGCAAGAGGTATGATTTTTGAAAAATGGTGTGACAGAACTTGCACCAATTTACTATTAGGTCGTACCGAAAGTAATGTCGCTTTTTTCAAACGAACGCCACATTTCACGGAGTCAAGGTTTTCAGGAGATCCCAAAAGGATTCGATGCAGATTTCATCTTCTTTTTATGGTTGTAACTTCATTGCATAATATTCAATGAGCTCTCGAAAAATTATCAAAATCTGCGACTCATGCTTTTTGCCATGGTCAAGTTCGGCTATCTCTCTGAATTTTTGCACTTATTCTCCGAAGAAGTGCAAGTGACCGTCAAATAGAGCAAACCCTATAGGGCACAGGGTTATTTTTTTCTTTTCCTTAGCTTGCTTCTTAGACTTTCTGGAATCAATTTTTCAATGCCATCAAATTCCATATTTGGTCAATTCAAACCTCACAGAACAACAACCTGCAAGCAACTCGGGTGTCATTCGACGCAGCTTTTTCTCCACTTTTTAAAAGTTGTCTTTTGTCTCCGATTCATAGTTTTCCTGGATAAAATCATCATAATTCGGGTTTTCCAGGGCGCCCCAGGCTGTACCCGGAAATTTCGAAAGTTGCTAATCTGAAGCGGTGAATGCTCATTTGGTTTGTAAATTAGGTCAAACTATAATCCATCTTTGTAAGTTTCAAAATCCGATGATTTGTTGGTGTTTGATGCATTTGTGTCTAAGGCGAGAATGCTAAAATTCGGTGATTCCATCAAAAATTCTATACAAAAATTACGACGAGCTCTGGAAAGTAGAAAAATGTTGTGCTGTTTCCTGTAGGGTTTGCTCTAACTATGCATTACTTGGACTCTTCCGAGGGTTGTTCTAAAAATTTAGAAAATTTGTGAAACTTGGCCTTCTCAAGAAGCATGGGTCGCAAATTTTGATAATTTTTCGAGAGGTTACTGAATTTTGTGCGGTGGTTATATAACAGTTAGAAAGAGTATGAAATGCTGCATCAAACGCTACCAAAATCTCTTACACATCTTTTTTCCACGGGATGTGGCGTATGTTTGAAAAAAGCGACATTACTTTCGGAACGACCTAATATATTGATTTATTTTGGTAGCTCTTTCTTTTTGGATAATAACGCGTATAATGAAGGTAAACAAACGCGTCGGAAACTATTTGACACAGTGTTTATATCTCTACAGCTTTTGTGCCTGGACTGGTGACTCTTGTACCAAACTAAGCCAAAATTTCGAACCCATGCTTTCACCACAACGTTAGCAATTTTCGAAATTTCTCCCCCAAATTTTAAGAAACTTTTGGAAACAGCGGGATAAAGTAACCAAAGTGCAATATAGTTTTTGGTCGAACTTGGCGTCTTTCGTGTGAAGCCTGGTTTGTCGCATACATAATAATACCAAATTTGGCGTCATGATGTAGGCGTGTGTATGCAATAGGAGATCCGAAAAATGTACGGACTTAATGAAAAAGTTGTGTGATTTGCAGGAGTGGCAAACTTTTTCAGGCTAAATAGCTCTGTGCCACCTAGCAAACTATCCTTTAGATCCAGATGCTTGAAGTTACACGCTTTTCTTCCTCAAATAAATAATTGACAACTTCTTTTTAGATCCCTAGACTATATCTCACAATCAGTTCCTATCCGCCTTCAACCCTTCTCTCCTCTTAGTTTCAGCCTTCAGAAAAATTCCATAATGACGCGGGCCTGCTTCAGAGCGCGCCAAGAACATTACACCATTAGTGGGAACCATTTAAACGCCACTGAGTTGTTTAACGGACGTTCAGGTTTTTTCACTGTTCTGTTCTGCTTTCGCAATGTTTCTGTTTATTCTCCAAAGTGCTTACATGTCGTAAATTTTCTGCAAGTTGACGGTACTTGTTTTGAAAGTTACGGCGCTGCTTTTTGTAGTCTGCTCAACATTATATCCATCTTTTGTCTACTTAACGTCATTCTCTTCTTGTACATCGGTAACTCGTCCACTTTAAGTTGAGAAATTTGTGGATGCAGCCCAAGTTTACGAGGGTTGATTTTCAGGCGGATAGAGGAGTACATTGATCTTCAAGCTGATGTTATTCTATATAACCGCTTCTACAACTCTGAAGTGGCAGCTGGATCGTACATCGTTAAGAACACCGCGTGGTCACGAAATTTTTTGCATGGTAGGTACTTATATCCAAACCTTGATACAGCTCTTACAACTCTGCCCCTTAGAGTTCATCTTATCATTAGTTACCCTGCCTTGCACATATCATTACTTGTGATATAGCTTCTAAGGGGGTCGTCTTTTGTGTATGTGTGTGAGTCTGTTCGCCAGTTCATAGAGCGGGGTCCAGAGAAGCTTCTGAGCCGATTTTTGCATGACATTACCGGCACGTAGGTCCACTATGCAAAAGGAGTCAATCCGCTACGCGGATTCTTCAATAACTGTACGTTATATGAGTCCACACGACTTTAGGTCGGCAAAACTGGATAGGTAATTGAGTTTTTGCAAGGCTACGGATTTGTTTCACCATTAATTTCAAAGCCATGGAACTCAGTTTAGCATAGAAGATCCATATAAAAATCTGTGTAAAAACGGAGACAAAAGAATGATTCCGTAGACTTCGATGTTACGGCATTGAATGATGAATCGAAAAAACTTTTGATCAGAGATTTAACAATGATTATAGTCTCTGTAGCGACTAGATCAATATCAAAATAATTTCGAAAACTATAACAATCTTATTCTGGAAAGTAGCTCGTTCGTTACACCACATTAATATGCCGATTTTGTGCAAGTTGCTCATACTTTGTTGTTTAGATGCTGTTTTAAATTGTTTCGTTACTTATCATAGATGAGTACGGATGTAGAAGTATGTTTAATACTTGAATGCATCATAACTGAATTGCCGGGGCTCGGCACGAGGTGGCTAGATGAAAATGCAAAAAACTAGGCCCCCCTTGAATTTTGCGAATTTTTACGAATTCCCTTTTGACTCTAGATCATAATCCCTAAAAACTCTCCAAAAAACGAAACGTCGACTGAAAAAAACGTCGCAGATTTTGTGTCTTTTGTCAAAAACGAAACCCCTTTTGCTTATTGTCCCGAAAACGGTATTCAACTTGCTTGTAAACCACCTGTGCCGGACCCTGTGAATTGCACAGTAGCTGATAGCCCGATTCCAATATAATGAGCCTAATTTTGACGCTGGGTTATCTGCCAGCTGCTTATTCCTCTAGGTTTTAAAATTATTTAGGCGACAACACTTGGTCTAGCTTTGGAGGCCTTTTTTGAAAGAATCATCCAAATAGCGTGAAAACTAAATCTAGTGTAAGGTGAGTTGCTCGGGCCTGAGCAAAATGGGTGCAGAAGATTGTAAAATCGATGTCCCATCAGCCAACCAAGCAGAATTTTACTTCGGCACTGTAGAAAACCGCACCTTCTCCCGAGGGCGCCCAGTTTAAGGAAGTGACCTGCGAAAACATGTGCACCCATGGAGTTTGAGTTTTGCTCACAATTGAGAGACTGTTTTATATCTTTAATCTTTGCTACTCGAACACGTACTAGACTTGAAGCTTTTTGAAGCTCTCTTGAGATTTCATGAGTGATAGATAGACAGCTCTTTAATAGGGCTCCATTTTGATCGCATACAACATATGTGCATCTCCCAGAATTGTTCTCATAGATACCATTAATATGGCTGTCTTTCAATCGTTCTAACTCAGCTTTTTGGCAAATTTAAAGCGCTTAATCGAACTTGACACGTTAAAAAGATCGAAGGACAGCCACGTTAACAGTACCGTTGGGAACATTTCTGCAAAATGCACGAAATCTTGGAATCCCGCCGCTAAGCTACAATTTGGCTGACGGATGTAGTAGGTCGTCATATCCGCTTTCTTGAACTGTCATAAGAACACGAGGAATAAAGATAACATTTAATTGAACTGGCTTGGCTCTGACAAGGTGGGGCTCCGCGACTTAATTAAGGCTAGCTAGTGTCAGAGAGCACCCGCGCGAGAGAGACGCAGGTGCGTCGCGGGCGCGAGCGGCCTTAATTACGTCACAAAACCCCGCCTTAACGAAGCCAAGCTAGTTGAATTAAAGGTTAGGCATACTTCAAAAATTATTCGACGCAGTTTTTCTTTCTTTTCTCAACACTAATGTCTCAGAACTGTTTGCTTCTGCAGATAATCGCAGAAATGATGAACCCATAGATTTCACCATATCCAGGTTCGGCAATTTTCTGGATTCTTATTTCAATATTCTGGAAGTTTTGGTAAGAGCTAGATAAAACAAACAAATTGCAACACTTTAGACTTCGGCATCTCCATTTATCTTCCCAAAATTCTTGAAATTACTTTTCTGATATTGACAAACTCCATATCTGTTCAAGCCAATTTCACAGAACATCCTGACAAACAATTCTACTACTATTCGATGCAGCTTCTTCCCTCTTTCTATTAACGTTCAATTCTTGAAACCTTCGGGAATGAAATTTTGTTGGGTTGTTAACCAATTTTCATAACTTCCTTCATAAGTCTTTTTAAATATGGCGCTCAAACTTCGGCATTATGCGGCAAAATTGCCTATGTGGAATGCCTTGTGTGCTACAAGTGTGTACAATTTGTTTGATTTTTGATGACGGAGATAGAAGAAATTGAAGCATTTTTCAATATTACAAATTTGAAAATCACTAGATTACAAGCAAGATGGAGTCGTTCGCAGCCTAGACTAATCATATCGAATCAGAACTACCGCAGAATTGTTGTCAGAGATTGGATCTTCAAAGGCACCGCTTCCATTCAGAATCTCAAATTCCAGGCCCTTATCATTTTAGGGCCTTCTCATGTTCCTGACTCCGAAAATAAAGTCGAGAATCCGCGAAAACCCCGACAATCCTCGTTCCGGAGAACACACAGACCGGCTTTCAGGAATGATGATTGGATGGGCGCGCATAATGGGCGGGCATGGATGGGAAGGGCGGTGCCATCTCTGGGTCCTCGTAGATCTTCGCTATTTCGGAGCGATTTTCTCGCTTCCGATACGAATTTTGCGCCGCGAGTTGGACACTAGCTTAGTAGGGGACCTGCTATCATATATTGACAAAAGCTCAAGGCCCTCAACTTAGGGTGGACGGAGCATTTAAGTTCGTCAAAAAAAGTCGTGGTAGCTGGAGAACGTCCGAGAATTGGCGCCATCGGAGAGTTCACAAATGCTGGTGAACGCAAAATGATACTGACGTCCATCTATAACTTGTGAGCGAAATCTCAGAATCTGCCGAGGCTTTGCAGTATAGGGTAATCTTATATGCTAGACGCGTCCATCACATCCATTTGTCTTCAAACTAAAAAGAATTTGGTGATCTTATAAAAATGCATTGTCTTGCAAAATGAGTATAATTTTCGTAATCAGCATGTCGAGAAACCCCCTTAACCAATTCTCAGCTAGAACTGTAACAATGTGGAACAATCCGTGTTTTTCCTTTTCACTCCTACCGTATCCTTTACTCAGGTTTTGGGGTTCGGGACAAAGTGCTGGATTCGTAGATCACATCATAGTCTAAACTCCCAAAGTTTGAGTGTTCCACATAGAAAAAGGAAAAAAGCTTGAGCAGAAGTTGAACTTAGTTAACAGCATAATAACTGTGAAACTTTTGGATGCGCCTATGGCTGGACCCGAAAATTCAAAGCTTGTAATCTCCAAAGCGATGATGATTTGTTTCGTGGATTTCTTGATGATTGATGCATTCGCATACCACACGATTTTCCAAAAGCGACTTGTGGAAAAATTGTTTCATGCGGAAAAGTTAGTCGGAGACGCCCAAAAATTCTGTTGTGCTACGCTTTGTTTACTGTATCCGCCTGTTGTGATAGTTCTCTCAGATGTCGAGGCTAAATTTTACGAAAAATTGCCGGAGTTGAGTGAATATGATTTTGAACGGCAATCATTTTGGTGACCAGAAAGCAAATGTTGTTCACGTGACTGTTGAAACAGGAAGGAGAATTGCATCAATAGTCTCTGAGATTTTTGTCCACCCACGTGTTTTTATGACAGGTTAGCAAAGGAAACTTTTGAAAGGACTTTATATATAGAAGCAAACATAAACTTATGTTTGCGGTATTGAATGATAGGGTTACTCCCGTACTACTCTTACTGTTAATGTAATCGCTATGTAACGCTTCTATATGTAAACGCAACTCAAAAAAGAAGACTCGCTTTTGATCACAACGTTGTGTTGAAAGTAAAACTTTTGACAATGCACGGTTAATTGAACTTTAGTCAAATTAGAAGTGTTTCTTGATAAATACCATTCAGGTTTTGCGAAGTATTATACATCGTTACTGAACGTCTCTACTGAAAAGCACAAGCATCAGATGTTCGTGCGTAAGGATAATTATGATTTTATGGTCAGTTCACTAATCTAGATGCTACGTACATATGTAGATATGTGTTTTTTGGTCATATACTAATGGTTAAAAATTATGCTTTAAGCTCAGGCCTACCTCGGTGAGGTCCTTATCCCTGAAAACGCGGGTTTACCCATGTGCATGGACATATTCTACAACACAACAAATTATTTTCAAATGGGAGTCTTTTCAAAGTGTGTAAGAAGATTATTTGAAGTAAACTCGGAACATGTCAAGATATACCCTAAGGTAGAGTTCTGCTTGTCTGTCAATCGCAAGAGCATGAAAACACTAGTATGTTTTGCAGGGCACCGCTTGGGTGCGTGACATTTGGCTTACTAACAGTATGTGGAGCTTGAGTGATTTTATGCTGCATGGTTGCAAGGGTAATGGCTCCGTTGCAGATAGTAAACCAAAGTGAGTTAAAAGCCGTATTTTTTTTACAGTCGGCACATGGGTGTAATTTTATGCTTGAGTATTTACTGTGTTTTCCGCAACAAATACATATATGATCTTCTACCCGAAAAGCTATGCTAAATATAAGTTGTAATGAGTCATTGAATGCTTGTTTCCTGTCGAAAACACAAGCAAATCAAAAACAGCCTTTGAATGAGAGAATCTCAAAAGGCTTGTCACCCCACATTGATCGGCGCAAGCCACGGGTAGAGTTGAAGTTGTCACAGTTGTTGAAGCTCGTTTGTCGCAAGCGGCGGAAACAATCTCGAACGCGTAAATCGCTGACAGAGTTGTTACCATTACGACGTTTGGTGTCTTTGATCGTTTTCTTGTCTTTCTGTGCGACTAATCTTGCTCCTCATGTTTGACTGTCGTTTGTATGTCTGCTTATTGATACGGAAGCAGCAGAAATTGAACTTTTGATCTTGACTGTTTTTGAGAGTTCAAGTTATGCGCGAACAATGGTTTTTGATTTGCTGAATCCACAATCGAGGATTGCGATCACCTTCAAAGTGTCCTTCATAGTGTGCATTTTGGCAACAAGCACGAAGCAAAAAAAGCATTAGAAATTGTATGTTCTAAATTCGACTGCAAGAAATCGCCCGGGTTGCTGTAAACTGAACGCACGCGAGCGTGACTGCAACGCGGCTGCCGAGAACGGGCGCTGTGGTGGCTCATGCGCGCGAATGCCAATGTTAGCCTGCAAGAGACACGCTCGCGGGCGTTTAGGCCGGGCGATTTCGAGCAGTCAATTATACATATTCAGCTATAGACCACCTTCGACGCTCGAGTTTTGCTTCTGCCGCCTGCAGCGCGAGCGCGAACCTTAGCTCGTGGCTTCTTACGACCGATGCGGTGTGACACAGCCTATACATCAATATGCATTATTCCCACACTTTAGATTAGCAAAAGGCTCCAGTCGCCTCTGGTACAATCCCTTCACTAAACCATTTAATTTTACCGAGTGTGCTCATGGGTAAGTAAGATTTAGTTTCAATAAATACATTCAGTAAAAATTCCGCTTAAGTGCGCTTGCGGTAGATTGAGACTCGCAAGATTTTGAAGTGAAATTTACGCGTGGACAGAAAGTCATGCTAATGCCGGGATTTTCGCTCGCGCAAATGGCCGGCATTACTGGCATGCCCATTGCTTAACGCTCAGATTTTACTTCAAGATTCCGGCTCCTAAGCACAATCATATTGAAGTCTGAATAGTTATCAGAATAATAATTTTCCTTATTTCATAGTTAATTCTATTATTAGACTAGGTTGAGTTGGGGATGCAAAAGGTAACTGTTCTCTTGAAAGCAAGTGGGTGATTTTTGAGAACTTTATGATGGGTTAAAATAGACTCGAGGTATAGGACCGACGTGATACGTACGCACTCAGTTGAATGATTATGTCACTTACTCATACCTCCTATTGTTCAGCAATACGTCGTGGAATCACAATAATGTACTGATCACTTCTAAAGAGCAAATTGAATCTCGCTTACATGAATACGCGAGGGAAATGGAAGCGTTGAATGCAAAAGTTGTCAGAGAATTAGAATCTGGATGCTCACCATCGCTCATTGAAAGGATTATTCATACGGCTAAAGCTTATTTGTAATGCATATTTGTTAACCGTATATCTGTATGCCTTACGTGGTTGCGGCTTATTTCTTTATGCTCTCTGATGATCCAAAGCTTTAAAAAATATGCAGAAATATCTCTTCACTCTACTGTGGTCAGTTTTGTTTGCGTATAAATGTTTTCAGTTTCGTTCTTGTTGTTTTTTAATGGCCTCTTCCTTTTTGCTGTTGTGGACTATCAATTGGTTCTTTGGCTTGATGGCGTCAGATGGATATGACAGTTTTTCTTATTCATGATAGATTAAGGCGTGCTTTACCATCGTGTTGCGTTTCTTTTGTTACCAATCGCATCCTCATGGAGGGTCACTTTTTCCATTAGATTGATTTTTGGGATTGAGATTTTTTAGATTGAGAATGTTCCTATTCGAAATTTGTCAGATCTGTTTAAAGCTTAGGGAGGTAAGTTGGTGGATACCTAGCTAACTTATACCCTTGCTTGAACCGCTCCTCCAATTTTCCCTTAAACGGTAGCAGTCCCCATTCTTCACCTGTCATCCCAACTTATGCAGGCGTATCTGGTCGTAATTTTTTCCTTTGTGGTGGATACATTATCCCTATGAGTAGGTTCTTCGCTCATCGAAGTACGAACATTTTTTGCTCTTTGTCTAGGATGACTGGCCCTGTAATGACAGTACTTCATAGATCAAATGGTACATATTGAGTGTAAAGATGCAGAAGAAGATAAAGATGATTACTTTAAAACTACTCACATGATCGCCGTGGGTAGGCGGTCCGCAAATTCGCGCTTTTCTGCAGGCGGAATTTTGGGGCGCGGCCAAACCTTGAGCGGGCAGTCGCATATTCTGCCAGCGGGCAGCAATACAGCATTTTTTGCAAGCGCTCGACAAATAATTTCTTTCAGCGAGCGCTGGGCAAAGTTTCAGCAAGCGCTCGGACTCTTTACAAACAGTTTCGGGCGTACGCCGAGAAAAGGTGAGACTCTATATGGCAGAGGTGTCATTGACGGTTTGATTACCCGAGGTTTGGGGTACCTTCTTTTAGCGAAAAGTACCCTAGTGCGGCACTTCACAAAGGACCGTGCGACCCCCAATACTGCATATTTTTACGGAAAGTCCGTGAGAATGCGGCCGCTGGGCCGCAACTTATCCACAGAAAGGCCGTGATAGTTCTCCAAGCGTTCATTTGAAAAATTGGCCCAAATTATTCCGATTTCTGCAAGCGGGCCGCAAAAAATCAGCGAACTATTTTTCCGGTGCCCGCTTGCTAAAATTTTGCATGGCCGCCTGCCCCGGCGATTGTCTGAGTACATGTAGCATAACAGCAGCGCTGATGGAACACTAAAAACACAATATCAGCTGAATGAAGTTAACCCGAATTAATCGTTTTTTATCAGAAGTAGTCAAAGTGCTTCTCCTTCGTATCTACCACGCTTACTTCCGCAGAAATTAAACTGTGTTGTCGTTCAGCAGCAGTAGTCTTATGGCTACAGCTTAAAAGAAAACTTCTATAGTTGCTTTTCCCAGAAGATTGTAGTTTGTAAATTGCAACGACAGTCAGCTCTACGATGGTTAGAAAGTAGCTAAGTGTCATGGATTCTATCAGCAATACTGGCAATCTTCATGTCATTGCATTAGTAGCCTATTAGTAGGTCAAGTCAGAAAATATGGGAGCTTGTTGGTAAGAAATGGACAAATCAATCGCGAAAGGAAACAGCGGAAGCAAATACATCAAGAAGAACAAAGAGAAATTCAAATGGTATGTGCAAGGTGCAGATTCTTGCTTAGGCAGTGGCAAAACCCTGAAAATTCTTCCTTAAGGTTATCTCACCCCCAGAAGTCTGCCTGGAAATGGCAAAAAGAGTATATCTTAATGACCTTTTTTGATATTGGGAAAACAATTCCCGTCAAATTTAAAGATGCTAAGTTGCGGGACCCTCATGGTTATAATATTGCAGCATGGCCTACAACGGAAACAAACCGCGAAACCAGAGCGCACAAGGTTGTTTTGAACGGACAAGCGCAAAACAACTGAGCACAATTTTTGACAGAAAGTGCATGTGCCGATAATATCGGCACCTTCTTTGTTGTATGATATCTGCTGTCAAAGTACCATAAAGATCATGCCATAAGCATGACCTGCTGTGATATAGTATGTTTATTGACCAGATGCTTATAACATACATCGCCACGCCTATCATAGTAAGCATTCTACTACAGCACCCACGAGTGCAGGTCGCCTGTCTGAATAAAGCTTATTAGCTAATGTGTTCTACATAACACACTCTACCAGGCGCTATTTCGCCTTAGGCTACTATAAAGCGCAGAACCATCGATACATTTGGTGCATCGGCCAAATAAAACCGATAAAGTGCTTCGCTTCCGACAGCAACACTCGAGGAACGATGAAGATCTCGCGCTTCCTCAAACAACAACTAACAGTCTCTACCAAGGAGCTCGCGGAACAACTGGAGAAGTTCGTATGCCACGATGAGAAAATTACTATTCCAGATGGCAGTTAAAAGCGGCAGGATTTATGCGCTCAACATCTGGAATCACTAGCGGGGTGCAAAATGGAAATTGAAGATGCCATTGAATCCCTACAAATGGATTACGACATATTGATGGAAAGATGTGAGGAGAAATCCGAAGCTGTGAAGAAGTTAGTGGCGGAGGAATGGGACGCGCTGGAGGAAGAGATAAGGTTTTTTGAAACCATTTTTGACGCTAAAAGGTTTCTATATCTCTTGCAAGACCGCATGGCAGATGATATGTTAGAGTTAGCGAAAACAGGGAGCTTGAAGAAATTTTCGAGCCCAAAGCTTATGAGTTGCATGGAAGATTCAGATAGGCGTATGAGGCAGCTGAGAGAAGATATACAAGCGAACTCATCTAACGGTGACTCACACTCCGTCCAAAACAGCAGCAGAGTCCCGAAGAAACACAAATTCTCGCTTTGGAAGAAAAGAGGATGAAATCCAGGAAATGATATCCAAAGAAGACTCCTCTGGATTGGGACAGGAAACGAGAACTGACAACGATCGATGCTCTGTGGAGCAAAAGTCTTTCCCACCCTGATACTCTTTTGCAGGGGCAGGTCATGGCGCCTATGGTGCCACGAGCAGATTTTGCGACAGCTGGTTCCAAAGCTGGTCTTCCCCTGTCTACAGTCTTTCGCTGTCGCCTCTGGTCAAGAATTTTGATCATCCACTCTGCCGACGTGACTCGTTCTACTCATCAAACCCCGCTACTGGATCCAGACAAATAGAAGCAATTGGGTAATAGACTAGATTTCTGATTTGTATCCATCCCCCTACATTGCTTGTTCTCATGGCCGGCCGGAGTGTGCCGATAATATCGGCACCTTCTTTGTTGTATGATATCTGCTGTCAAAGTACCGTAAAGATCATGCCATAAGCATGACCTGCTGTGATATAGTATGTTTATTGACCAGATGCTTATTAACATACATCGCCACGCCTATCATAGTTAGCATTCTACTACAGCAAACACACTCTACCAGGCTTTCGCCTTAGGCTACTATAAAGCCTAGAACCATCGATACAGTGCAACCGAACTTGCTCTGTTTTACCATATTAAAATTTTGCAATATTTGTTTGCCGACCATTACCTTCATTCAGTAAAAGTATACGTTGGTTTCTACCGTTTATAGTCTAGCGAAATTTCCGCTTGGTGTAATCTTGCCAGCCAAGATTAGACAACCTAATTTTTCCGTGAACAAATAGCTATGCCAGTAAAGCCTGTATTTTGCGCACGCAAATGGCAACGCTATTAAGCATCTTTACATTGTTAGTGATTTGAATATGTATGTAAAATGACAAAAATAACGAAAATTTTGAGGGAGTCCAGAAGAGATTAAAGTAAAGTTCAAGTGTTTTTTAGGCTAACATGTCGTTGTATAGGCGCGTATACGTCCCATGTTTTGTGTTCGTATAAGTCGATAGACACCGAAAGATTGTTCACAACGTTCAGAAAACTCATCCCCTCCCTTGCTAATAAAGGCTGCTTAAACCAGTTATGTTAATTATACCCCTCTCCCCAATTATATAAGTAGTGACAAAAGTTTAATAGGATGGTGTGTATGGCTACTAGAGCTTCACAAGCGGTTGATAGTTGCCTAAAAATTTGCTTATGATCCTCGACGAGTGCTGCCTATATTTATTTTCTTGTCGAATTAAATCACTCCCTGCTAAATGCCTCGACCTCCTCACCACAGTATCGATCAAAGTCGTTATATGCTGTAACTTACTGCGATCCGATAGAATCTTCGTGTTACGCATAGTGACGGAACATTTCTAAAAACAAAAGGTTTTACAGACACAAATGCGATTATCTTAGTCTTCTGTCAGATATGGAAACGAGGATCTTCGCGCGCAGGTTTAAAGAGCAAAAACCCTGCAAACACTTGTTCAGATTTCATTTGCAACAAAACTACTTCAATATTAGGACTCTTATAATATGAAAATATTGTTCAGTTTCCTCCTTTTCCGCAGCGCTACACTTGTCACAAAATTTTGTGATTCGATCTTTAGGAACTTTGATATCATAATGAAGTGCTGTGATAATATGCCGCAACGGCATTTGCTCTGCTTTCTACTAACCGCTGACATTCTTTCTTATGGGATTGTCTGCATCATAGGCTTGCTGTATGTTTTAAACATTCTTGTATTTGTCTCATATTATTTTACTGAGTCTAGCTTCAAATATGACTGGAGTTTAACAATTTGTGAACGAAAGGAGAATTTGTCGAGATATATTCCTAAACCTCGGTAAGTGTAACTGTTATCCTGTATACTCACGTTGCCAGTCGAAACGGAAAGAAAGTCAATATTGCCACAAGTGAATCAATATATTCCCTCACTCGAAACACTGGCAGCGTTTGGTGAGCCACGCATGATAAAAAAATTTTGGGATTACTCCGAATATTTGTAAGGGCTCGTAACCGCGAAATCATGAGAAAAACGGCCGGCGGTAACTAGCTTCATGTTTTGCAAACTTAATTAGATAATTGAAATGACTTTTAGGGTCTGTTTGGAGACCCTAAAAGTCATTTCAATTATCTATAAGTGAAACAATTCACATATAATTTCAAGCACGTGTAAGTAACTCGGAAAGGGGAACGAAGAGGGGAAGAAAGATTCGATCCGCTACTTGGACGTACTAAGAACCTACGTAAATTGAGCACTATCATACAGAACGAAGATAATGGGACAAGCAAGATTCCCATCATCCAATATTCCCAAAACCAAAAATCTGCTAGATTTGCAGTGTTCCCGCACACCACGTTTCATTGGAATATAAGGCACCGGTGCAGTTCATTCTTCTTGCAACTCTTCCTAAATTCCTTTGTGGGAAACACTCGTAACAGTCTGTTTCTATAGAACAAACCACTCAAGCACAGTGCCCCTTCAACCTATGAAATAAGTTCAAAAACTTACAGTTTTGCTTGTCTCAATCTTCACGAATTTTGATATAAACATGAGGCTACTGAAGCAAGACTCGTATAGTACATTCTATTAACTTTTTCATGCATCGCAACAAAGTAGCTGTTTGCCATTCTAGCCCCCAGAAATTTTGATTGTTAGTGTTAATATTGAACTAGACGTGACTAAATACGCGCAGCGTGTTAAACAAAGAGGCTGACAAGGTCTGAGGAGTTTGTGTAAATTGCCTTGCAATGGTAATTTTATTTGATTGTAAACATTGTAACAAAGCCTTACCCACTATCACGCGTTTTTTTTTGAAAAAAAGCTACATAATTTTGCAAAATTCGGAGGAAAATGCGATCGGTAAAATTTTAGGGCAAATTTTTGAAAGATAAGACGATTTCTCAAAATGTATCATGGCATAAGTTTTTTCCAAACTTACCTCTGCTATGTGCGCAATCATGATACTATTGTTATCAGTTTTGCAATGAATACAGTAACTATTAGGTTGATGTAAGACCTTGCGCATCATTTTTGAAAAGTCATGACTTCTTCCCCTCAACGGATTTGCGCAAACGTAGTTTTGCTATAGAGAAAACCCCTTCCTTTTTACTAATGGTGCCTTTGCCGCTTTCTAGTAAGTAAGGGCAACTTTTGAGATGAAATGGAAGCAAAAGGTTAAAATCACCTCAACGTCGGTCATTTTGAGCTAGGCTGCTAAAAATCTGACTGCGATAAAATTCCCCCTAAGAAACATAGTGGGTTTTTTGATCGCCATCAAGAAAGTTATATCGACTTATCATCTCTATGGAAAGTTGAGTTTCCGAAAAAAAATGCAAAAAAATCAAAGTGCTGTTTTGTATTGCTTACCTAATATCATAACTTCTACAAAGATGCTCTTTTTATACACATTGCACTGTTGGAAAAGGTGGATCAAAAGACTTACTATAATCTGGGAATTTTATTGCAAGTTTCAGTTTTTAACAACTTAAATCAAAGTGACCGAAGTTGAAGTGATTTTTTTATCCTACTTTCATGTCAGAAGCTACTGCTTATTAGGGAAAAAGGGAAAAGGCACCACCCAAAAAAAGGATTTTCACTATTTAACAAAATTAAGCAAATCCGCTGAAAGAGTAAGGTTCATGATTTTTGAAAATGATGCGCAAGAATTTGCATCAACTAAATACTTCAAAGAATAAGTTTTTTCAATTTTTTTTGAAGCAGAATGCAGTGTACATACGTATATCGATGAAATCTAAATTTGCAAAACTTCTCAAGAAAACATCAGACTAAATTGGATAGAAATAAATCGACGAGCTCAACAAACGAGAGAACCTTGCGCTTAACATTTACAGCACTGCTCATGGTACACAGTCGCTTCGCGTGCAGAAGGGTGTTCTTATTTCGAAGAAATGACTAGTTTTCGAAATTTGTGCACCAACATTCTTCTCGTGACGAAAAAAAAGCGATCATTGTTAGAACATACATCAATCACGTGCAACTTACAGCAACGACTGACTTGAGAGAAGACAGAACTTTACTGTAAAAAATGAAATTAGTGCAGCTGAAGATTTTTAAGCGCCTGGACTCAAAGCCTGCGACAGCCGGTGTCATTAAGCGTCATAACTGCCATAACTTGTAGCTCAACATCCAAACCGCAAAGCACATGAATGACCTATTTCTGTTTAGAAGTTCGCCATCACTGCAGTATCGAATAGCTATAGTGCAGATTGTAACAAATGAAAAAATGGAAAACTATAAGACGGCAATGGGTATGGTGCTTTGATTTGCTTTATCACCTTGAAATCTGTGTGCTTTATTTGATAATCACAAGTAACTTTATTTACCCGCTATTAAGTGCTCGTTGTAGCATATAAATTTTTGACAAATTTTTGAAATACTAATATTGTGCAACAAGAAGTAAAGACTTTTTGATCTTTGATCAGAAGTTTTTGATCTTACAATTATATGTGGGAGGTAAATATGCTAACACTTTCATGTTAGTTGTCAGTCTATATTAAAGCTACAATGATTTCACCTCTGCGACGTTTATCTTATTACATCTTTTTGGCAGCTCGCTTTGTGAGAATGTTATGGGATTTGTGGTTTTGAATCTATTATGCGCAAAATCGTCTCGCACCTTTCAACTACTATTCAGGGCATCAAGACCTAAGACTGTATACATTATATAGACCGATATGTTCTGCAAATATCAAAAAAGAATCACAAAGTAAACACTTGTTTGAAATTATCAGATTGACTTCAAAATATGGGTAGACAAAAAGTATGGGACATTCAGACAGCAACTAAAACTTCACTTGAATGAGTAACTAGGCGGTTGCCGCTGTTGCGCTCCGTCATAGCTTCATCTGGTTTTTCGTATGCGCATCTTGGAGCATGAGGAGAAAAGCATGTCGTATTTTTCGCACACGGCAGCTTTGGCTTATTCCCTCTTCTAACATGCTTGCTCCAGATCCACCGTTCCCCATCTAGTCCTTACACTGCGCTGCAAGGGTTCCTCTATCGACACTAACTTACCCGCCCTGTGGCTCTTGAATTACCGCGTGCTCACCACCGCAAAAATGTGAATTCTACTGCTTTGTTAACATGAGGTGACGAAACTTGTTAGCACAAGATGAGAACTCAATTTCACTGAAAAGTGCCAAAAATTGATAAATTAATAGAAGGGCCAGTAAATTTCCGCGAAAAGTATGTGCAAAGTTGGGCTGAGCTTGCGCGTTTCTTTAACGAACGAACAAAATCTAACATTACTGCAAAGTTTGAGTTTTATTTGTGTATAAATTTTAATCATCACTGACTATCTCGGTAACGCGCTGGTGCTACTCTCCCAAAAGTTTGGAATGGCGTCTCGAAGAAGTTAAACCGATTTTTGCATATCTCTTATCTTGCGCTTCTATACCGCAGAATATTTAAAGGGAATAGCAAATCATTTGAAGAGCTTTTTACTTCTTTCGCATAATTTATTATCTGTGCTAAAAAAATTTTATTTTAAAGATAAATGCGAAAAACTTGAGGGAATGCGGTTTTCTGGCGCAACAGGAACCCAAAAAATGATTTTTCAATCCTTGAGTTTCAAAAATGAATAGGAAATACCGAGGTTAGTTCCATATAAATGAAGCTCGAATAGCCCTGCCATATGATGACCAAAATGAGAGTTCATATGCAAAAAAAGTGACGAGTATCCTGTACCTCTCCATCCAGAGCCTCGGATTTACAAAGCTTTGGTGGGTCTGATGACAGTGTCCTACCCATGTGCAGCTCTAATACTCAAAGGCGCATGCACTAATATCCCTGCTGAGAAGGCGATCGCAGCTCAAAGAAAAAGGTTTATATCCTGGAGCTCCAGATATCTGAATTTAACGTTGTCTATTTATTCGTAAATATTGCTACTATTATTCATTACGAACATATTGAACAAGAGGAGAAGCTGTAGCTGCATTTTACAGATTTTTATATGATCCCCTGATGATCCCCAGCGCCCGACCGTCTTTTCTTCAAGGTCGTCCTTTTCTTCACAGTAAATGAAAATATGCCAAAGATTCACTGATTATCTAACCAAACAGTATTGAGCATGTTTCTGATAAGAAGAAATGATGTGTTGAAATCATAAAATTTGCGGTGAACCACAAGTCGAAGGTTAAGGTTTATTAAAAAAATCGATAATCCAAAGACTCATTTGTTTTTATCAGCAACATGCTTAGCAGGCAATGGACAGAATTTAACCTAGCCAATCCCAATAATCCTCTTATATCCTCGGACTCGTCTTAAGACGCTGATCACAAATAAATGTTTATTATCTAAGCAACTATTTGGGAGGAGTTAAGGAGTCAAGAGCGTTTAAATGTGCGATTTGTCAAGTGTTTCGTGGCGCAAATTCCACAAAATAGGTTTCAAAACACTCGTTTAGGTTTTTCGTGA
Organism: Cylicocyclus nassatus; assembly: GCA_958299035.1. Classification (NCBI taxonomy): domain Eukaryota; kingdom Metazoa; phylum Nematoda; class Chromadorea; order Rhabditida; family Strongylidae; genus Cylicocyclus; species Cylicocyclus nassatus. Next base: position 24,454,933 of record CATQJL010000001.1, read on the forward strand.
ATGTGCTTTTTTCTTGAAACTAAAAAAAACCATAGCCACGGAAAATCCGCGCCATCAAACTGCCATCCAAGGAAATATATCCGTCGAAGATTGAAAAATTTCTCATATTTAAACGCTCATAACTCAGATAATCGCTTGGCAGTTAAAAACGTGTATTTGAAATCACTGTTTTGAAGGAATTCGATGATATACAGCTCGTTCGGAATGGCTGGATTAAGTTCGAACCATTTTCTGCTTAGCACCGTTCGCTTAGACAAACGGCTCAACTTTGGAAGGTTTTCGTTAACTTCGAAAAAAGAAAAATGGCCTTAAAGAAAAAATGGCCATCAGGAAGGATCATGGGAAACGAAGGATCTGGGGATCATCAAGATATCATATAAAAGATATAGAGCTTTTCTTTTAAGCTGCGAACTCCTTCCCGGAGGGGATGTTAGTGCATGCGCCCCTTAGACAGAACTAGCGTGTTCCGCGTATATACTTGTGATTGAGAGTGACCGACCGTTCCTTATATGATTTGCAATCTCTTAGTCAATCAATATCAAGTGCGCGGGGAAGAGCGTTGTAAATGGCGCGCACACTCCTAGCCGATATCAATTCACTCAAGTTTGTCTCTGGTTTCCTTGTTGACCAAATTTCTCTTACAAGGGAAGGATAGTTGGACGCCGCGACCATTCCTAATGATTTGTATACCAAAAAATGCGCCTTCGAATGCAGATTCTGAATCTGTGCTCGAAATCTGCGAAACTATCTTTTGAAGAAAGTTATGAACTTTTTTCCTTGAAAATTTAGCCTATTTTTGGATAGTAAAAATCACCAGATTTGATCTAGCCTACCGTTTGATGCTACTGAAGAAAATTTTAGACGTAGTAATACTTATTTAGACTATCTGGATCATACTCAGCATTCGGAAAGGAAAGAAAATTTTTTTATTGATGATTTTGACTCTCCGCAGGAACGCAATTTTTTTAATTTTAAAAAATCATGACTCCATTCAGATTATCGTTTCGCAGATAAGAAAGACAGTCTACGAACCAGCATTCAAAAGCGCATTTTTTGGTGTACAAATCATCATTATGAATGGCTGCGGCATCCAAGTATCCTTCCCCTGTTAGTAAATATTGCTGTGATTCTTCTGTACCCCCCGAAGGACGAAAAAATCGAAAATCGTGTCTCCGAAATGAGTGGTGGACACGACCATTAACCTTGCATTTCAGCAACTATAAAAATACTACACATGCAGATCGCTTAATATGGGCTTCATTTGATCTTTCAGGATTTGCACGTCCAGTGAATGCTGGTTCTTGAAAAAAGCTACAATTACTCTATAAGTGTCCCATTACTTCATTACTTCATCACCCTGATACTTCTGTTGTAACACCTTGATCTCTGTAAAACTTAGGTTGTAGTTGTTTAGCTAATTTTATGTCAGATGATTTTAAGCTTCTTCTGTGACATAATCTGTCAGTCTTGCTCTAAGATGGCTAAATTTCAACGAATGAATTTTTTGATTCTAATTTATGATTTTATGCTGTAATGAATGGACAGGCGGGCAACTTGATAATTAATGCGCACAGTCTTGCTCTACACAGCGAACAAGAATAAAAATTAAACCCTAATTTCACGCGTATAAGATGCGGGGAATTTTTTTTCAAAATCGCACAGCACAGACACCCCTAGAGACTTCCCAACCGAAAAGCTATTTGGAGTGCTGCATATTGCCTGAGAGTATCGTGCGCTATAAGTCTCGTTTTTTTGAACACAACGAGGCGGCTGAACGCACGCTTGGAAAACCGAAAAAGGTGCGGCTTATACGCGTGAAATTGGGGTAATTTGCTTTTTTGAACTTTGTTGAAGAGATCATGAAATTTTCTAATATTAGAGCGAAATGAGACTATCGGGGTTTTTTATTTTTGCTCTGGCAGTTCTCTAGAAAATTTTTCTCTAACAAAGTGTACTTTATGATTTTCATCAAAATAATTTTTTTAGGGGTACCAAACATCAAACAGAAATTTTAGGAACAAAAATCTGCAATATTCTTACTAGAGACCAAAGTAAGTGAAAACTATATCGTATCCAATCTCATAACTTCAAAAAAGGATAAAACGATATTGAGTTCGCTAAGTTTGGCATCAGGCTACTGATAATGAAAGATAAAAGCTCTAAATTCACAGCTGAAGCCCTCTTTCCTGACGGCCTGCAATGAAAATGCAGAAAGTGCATTAGTATTGTGTATATTATGATTCAAGCAAATGTGAACGCAGAATTTGTTTTCTAAAAGTTAGCTAAGTTAGCTCTCATGCGGCTTGCATTCCTTTACAGGGTGCCTCCTCCCCCCCCCCCCACATGTTCTTACCAACGTTGCTCCCTCAGGTGCTTGACAAAAAACATGAATGAACTTTCCAATGGAGAAGGAAGTGCAGCTTAAAAGAAATCTCCATATCCTGCAACTCCAGAGATCTGAAACGGGCTTACCACGCACCATAAAGTGTTTTTACTACAATAAATATGTTGAACAAAGCATCCTCTGCAGGAAGCAAGACTCCCAGTTTTTGTATAATCTGCGGATGATCCCCGACAACCAACCATCTTTTTTTCATTTTTCCATAAAATAAGCTTATGAAAAATCCCAAAGTTGTAATAATCATCTATCCCAGCATGATAACAATGAGCATGCCTTACAAGGAAATGATCTACAGAAGAAATTTCACTGAAAACTTCAATGAAAATTTCAAGTCGAAACACTATCTGTAACTAGCTTTTTGTAATTTTAACTTTTTTTTGTCGGGCATCAATGTTCCCGTTTATTTCTGAATGCTGCTGGATTAGATAATTAGTACAGCTTTCTGATGTTTTAATTGATGCAAAGGAAGAAATTCTACTTCGAAGAGAAGACGGTTGGCTACCGAAGAACATTTGGAAATGATACAAAGCTGCATATGTTGATTGTGGTCTCTCAAGATGGATAGACACAGAGTGAAATGCTTTAGGAGTTTCAGAAGGTGCTTTTTTTGAAGGCTGCTTTCGTACTAAACTCGAAATCCGGGGACAGCTGGAATCTCCCGGACTTCGGAATCAGTATGACCCAGCCTAAGCTGTGCTTTCATTCTTGGAGGATGTTCATGCGTGCGGCCATAAAAGGCAGTGAGCCAACAGAAGATTTCCTAGGGGTATGATGCACCTGAATATGAGCCTACATTGTAAGCCTTAAGAGACCAAGCCTTTTTCGCTTTTCCATACACGCTAAACATTCCCGCCTAACTACCGAGTCCTCTATTAGCGCACACCGTACACCTCAGATAACAGGAAGTGGAAAATTTGTCTAATCGCTGCTTTTGTTCTTCATTCAAAAAAAACTTGTTCGAACTATCTCTCATAAACGTGCAAGCATCAATGAGAGATATAGTATATGAACCGATTTGGTTTCATTTTAGATAGTGTTAAATGCTACGCTTCTGCACAGGGGTACGATTTTGTACTTATTGACGAATCATATTTTGAGAAGGAGTGTGACCAATATCATGTGAGTTACCTTAGATGCACATTTTTTTGCCGAGAAATACTTTATTTTTTTCAAGAAATCATGACGGTAGAAGTCTGCGTCATCGTGATGGCTGCTTACAAGCTTTTACCCTTTTTTGATCGCTGGATATCACAGATATGGCACAGAGATAAATTGACGCACTTCTCTTACGCATATGCTAACATCTGGAGTTTAGTGCATAGGCGCGCGTCCGCATGTTATTGGAAATGTATAATCTAACAAGGAAAGGATACTAGGTGACCGTGACCTCTTGAAATAAAACGTACACCATTAAATGCATCTTGAAACGCTGATTCCAAATCTGTTCTCTTTATCTGCTGCGCCCTCCTCCGAAAGAAGTTATCAACATATCTTGTCACCAAAATTTGCACTGTTTTTGATGCTGGATTCGCCAATATCGCTAGAATGTTCGCTTACGCACTACAAAAGAACGTACAGATAACGTAATGTTCCACGTTCAGCACAGGAAAACTGTCACCGATACATCAGAGTCTAAAAAGCCTGGATACTGACAATTTTGACTGCCTAAATCTCGCAACAATATGAAAAAAAGTTCATAACTTCGTCCAGGGAGTCGCGCAACAGATAGTGAACATAGATTTAGGATCAGCGTTTCAAGACGCACCTACTGGTATACATCTCATTGCAAAAGGCCACGGTCACCAATCGCCAAGTATCCTTCCCTCGTAAGAACATATGCTCAGACAATCGCTGGGGGCAGGCGGGCACCGGAAAAATAGATTGCTGATTTCTCGCACCCCGCTCGCGGATTTTTTGCAAAGCAATCAGGACTTTTCGGAAGACCGCTTGCTGAGTCAGCGGATTTTTGAGAGACCGCCTGTTAAATTTTTTTTCGCTCTTATCTTTTGCTGATATATTGCTGAATCTCTGAGGAATCGAGAACTCAGCAAGCGGTCTTCCGAAAAGTCCTGGTTGCTTTCCAAAAAATCCGCGAGCGGGGTGCGAGAGATCAGCAATCTATTTTTCCGGTGCCCGCCCGCCCCCGGCGATTGTCTGAGTGTACTGCATTGATAGTAGTCAGCGGAGGTTGTGGTAGAGAACTTTCAGCATCAAAATTATCATAAACCAAAGCTTCCAGGGGTTACTGTTAGACCGTCACAAATAAGGCGAAAGAAATTTTTCAATGCGTTGGTCATCTCAGCTCATCCTGCGCTAGAGTTTCAAGTGTCATAGCGCATGTCGGAGATAGGTCGCAAAAATTTGTACATGACATTCATGACGCAAGATGGCATAAGAACTGAGAAAAGCATACGTCAAACCCAAGGTGGTAGGCATATGTAAGAAAAGTCAGTTTATCTTTGCCTTTTGAAAGGAATCAAATGGTTTCCCATGCAAACCATTTAATTCCATTCATATCCTCGATAATATAGAAGTAGGAACCAGAAGGTTAGAGTTATTTGGAACCTTTCTCTTCACAAAAGTGAAGGTTTCAAAGAAAACTAGAGACAAGAAAGAGATGTAAACCTTATAGCAAAATCAAAGGGAGCATCGAAAACAAGGTAATAACCCCGCGAACGAATTTGATATCTTTCTTTGCGGTCCTTTATAGCGCACGTTCTCGCTTCGGGACCTACCGGTTCACCGGGAGGAAAACGAATGAAATTAGTCTTTTTCTGCGATTGTCTCAACGGTAACCACGATTCGAATAAAAATTGTCAGGAGAAAATAAGCAGAAAAAACAACTAGTTATAAAACAAACAGTTTTGTAAAAAAGTAAAAATGCAGATTAGAGCCAATCTGATTTTGAAGCGTCTTTCAAATTGCCACGCCTTGTTATTGCCGTTCTCGGCAAGCTGTCTGCGCTGTTCTGCTGAAAATTCTGAGTGTAAACTCTAAAGTGAAAAAATGGTTGAGTACTTACTTTAATAACGCACCATAAAGCACCAAATCTTAGCTTTTTACCGCATATCTCGAGAAAAAAAAAGTAAGTTTGGCGACATCATCTGCATTATAGACAAAAGCAAAATCAATCAAATGTACGGAAAAACAACATGAAAATAGCTAGCAGAAAAGTGAAAAGATTTGAAAACATGGTTTTTGCTGAATTCCTCTCATTCATAGAAAATAGAGCTCGGCGAATTTTGGCCCCTGAAAATGGACATCAGTAGCTACAATATGGTACAAAGTACGTCAGTATTGGGTTCAGAACAACGAAGGAAAGGTACCAAAGCAAAATGCCCCGTACCCCGCGTGTGATTAAGCACGCAGCGCGCAGCATGTTGAGGCTTTAACGAAGAAGAAAGGGTTGAGCAAGACTGCGTAGGCATCGTATCAGATGTCCATAAAGGTATGGCGTGTGCGCGGTCTGGCGGTGTATGAAGCGGGATATACGCCAAGGTTTGTTGTCAATTCTCAGCGAGAGGTAGTGCGTTATATTCCATAAATATTTGCTGTTGACGAAACTTTAATAAGCGAAGTTTGGTAAGTCCTCGGTTTGTTGCCCATAGAATATAAATTACAACCCCTGAGCAGGGTGACGGTTTCTCTTATCGCAGTCCTGAGACGACATGTGTAGCTGTCGCAAGGAAGCACGTAAAATTTGTTTTGTCAGCTTGCTCTTCGGATGATGGTGAAAAGCTCGTAGTGTTTGAAATGACAGAACCCGTGCGCAGCTGGAGTGAATTTAAAGCATGCTCGTTTCAGCTGCTCAGAAGGAAAGAAATAACCCTTTTGCCCGATATTGAACGTGAAGCCTCCCCCTCTCTTCCGGCTTCCCATTTACCGTTCCCTACTCTCAAAAGCTTATTTAGCAAAACTTCTTTTGCTTTTGGAAAGGCTTTACTTTAGCGCCCAGATTTTCCTCATGCACTTAATCTACTTTTGACTATGCGTAGTCATACCACATTTGACGTTTTAGATAGAAGTCGTTAAGGCCAGAGTGAGGTGGCATTGGCTCCCCAACTTCTTTTTTAGCTAATTCACTACTTTATTCTCTCCAGTGATCTTCAAATACAGAATAGTGTTCTTTTGGTAAAGCTCATAAATTCACACAATAATTAGTTATTGACAGATCAGATCCGCAGAAAACAAAAACGCTGGTAGAGTGCACCTACTCCCTTCCCCTCAAACTTCCTCTTCCCTACTCTAATCAGCCTGAGTATCGCAAGGAAAACCGTTGAAAAACTTTTCCTAGTTTTTTTTTGAATGCTTCTTCGGTTGGAACCCCCAGCTCGTAATCTCTACCATTTCTAGCAAACCGTATTCCCCTTCAAGCGTAAAAAACCAATTTTTAAAGGCAGCGGACAGGCAAAATGGACCCCTGTCAGATTTTGGTAGTTTCAGGTAGCAGACCCCCAAGTACACTGTAGTCCCATTCTCACCTTCCAATTCATGCGCTAAGTCCTGGAAAAGCGCCTCAAAATTCCACCAATAACGCCCACTCAATGGAGGTGGGCGGGCTGGTGGGATTTTGAAGCTCTTTTTTTAGGACTTAGCGCATGAATTGGAAGGTGGGGTTGGGCTAGGGTGTACTTAGGGGGTCTACTAGCCGAAACTACAAAATTCTGACATCTGTCCATTCTGCCTGTCCAGCCTTTGAGCCAAAGTGTTCTCCATATTCTCCTGAATCTCAATTTTCCCTTCCCGATCCCTTTGACATGACTTTACATCCTGAAAAATCAGCTACAAACTCAGACAGTCGATGGGATACCTCCGGAGCAAAGGTGGCAGGGTCGCGTTTCCCCAGCGGACGATTGCCACTTCGCGCTCCGGAGCCCTGCCATTTCACGCATTTTTGTGCTCCGGGGCTCTCCCAAAAGTGGTCGCGGAGGGGGGTCCCATTCGTAGTGTTTGTGACGTACGTGACGTCACGGTGAATGAATGAGACCCCTCTCCGCGACGCGCAAATCTCTGCTCCGGAGGTGCGCCACTTTTGGGAGAGCCCCGGAGCACAAAAATGCGTGAAATGGCAGGGCTCCGGAGCGCGAAGTGGCAGACTCGCGCCATATGCCCGCCGGAGGTATCCCTTCGACTGTCTGAGTAGCGGCTGAATTTCCCTGAAGTTCTTGGGGCTGACAATGATGTGAATTTACGCTGCTTCTCCAGGGTGCTCTAGTGGCAACCTGGTAAATTGTAAAGGTGCTTCTCGCAATCTCACCCATCTGTCGTATGGTGTGAATGGTTCTAATCAAGGCTATCATTGGCTGAATTTAGCTACTTGATAATTGCACTTTAGTTTGGGGTGTCGCTCAAGACCATTTAAGACAGGCGTAAAAAATATGATGAGTTATCACCTCGGTACGCCTGCACCAGCACGCAACGACAAACTTGTTGACGTCTTCAGTCCCATCACTGCACGAGGGGGGAGGCATGTTACAGAATGGCGCTCAGTCATCCTGCGCTTCATTATAGAGAGCTTCTGATTGTCGGGAGACGACTGGGTGCCCTGACACCTCACGAAGTTGAAAACAGTTTTAGATGACATGCAGCGCATTTTTGTGTGCAACTTCAAGTTCTGAGCGCATTTTTTGGCTCTCAGTATGCACCATAAATCCTTTTTGAATTTCCTGTGCCTTCAAAAAGCGGGTCAAGTGAAAAACATTGTTGCAATTTCAAGGGAATCATTGAATAATCTTCTTTTTGACATATAAAAGGCTAAAAAACCGTTTTTGATGCTACTGTTTTATTTTACGATATTGATACTCGCTCTATCCTCTTCATTCACAATCAGTTCATATGGTTTTGAGCTTATCGTTTGTACCGGGGCTTCGCTTGGATGTCTTGTCTTACGGTCTATGTTTGAACCCGGAGTATGCGCAACATTTCACGCAGTGTGTGCGCATCGCTAAAGGCTTTAGCGCATATCGTTGGCATTTTGCCAAAGAAAAGCCGAGGAGAATGAAAAGACAAACAGATAAAAGCAGTACAGTATTCATACCCAGATGGGTTTTAGTTCGATATGAAATCTGTAGCAGCGAAACACCGTGAACGGTTGCGTGGCGGACTCCCGCCGACCCAATCCCTTCCTGAACTGGCTAGAATTTTATTATAAAGATGAAGGTTTCGCTTTCTTTCATCGCTCAGAGTGAAACTTATAGAGTACATGTCTGTCGAAGGTGTGTTCCCATTGATCACAGTATCTGGCACAATGTCCGCGGTCACTTTTATTTAAGAAAAAAACCAAAGAGACACTTCTGCTTTCAGGCTCTCACGTATCCTTGTAAACATTGTCTATTTCCTATTCCTTCTGAACTCCAATAAACAGCTGTAGAAAAGGAAATTGCGCTGAGAAAACTGTGGGCGTTTTGCTGACTCCTCCATATACGAGTTAGAGAAAGATTTCACAACGCTAAGCAAATGATGCTATTTTTGATCCACTTGTAGCTGGCAGAAGAAATTTCATGGGTCATCTTATATATAAAGCTGAATGTCTGTTTGTATGTATGTATGTCTGTCTGTATGTCTGTCTGTCTGTACGTATGTTCCGAATAGAAAATTCCATTTCTGAACCGATCCGGACCAAACTTGGCACACATACACTTCCGGCCCCGGCGGGTGTCATAGGCTACTTTTCGTCATCGATCGATATCGACTTTATCGATTTTTTGCAAAATTTGAGCTACGGGGCTGGGAGTTGGCACAGGGGGGTAAGTGAGCATGGGGATTCCGAATACAATATTAGTTTTCAAAATCGTGCATTACTTTTATCGATTTTATCGATTTTTTGCAAAGTTTGAGCTACGGGGCTGGGATTTGGCACAGGGGGGGGTAATCGAGCATACTGATCACCCCCGTGGGGGTGCTTTGCATTTTGCAAAAAATCGATAAAGTCGATATCGATCGATGACGAAAAGTAGCCTATGACACCCGCCGGGGCCCGAAGTGTATGTGTGCCAAGTTTGGTCCGGATCGGTTCAGAAATGGAATTTTCTATTCGGAACATACGGCGGAGCCGGGTATGCCAGCTAGTCATCAATAAAGACGATATGGAGATGCATAAACAATTCCACTACTAACCAACTAAAGCCTTATAAAAACAACATCAATCTATTTCGCATTTCAAAGGGCCACTGAAAGTGATTAATTAGTAGTTAGGGTAGTTAGGGAGACTTGAGGGAATAGGTTGAGTTTGTTCACTCATTGGAGATGATTTGAATGATTTCGCTCACTGTGTTGATCGAAGTTATTTCTTGACCAGTGCGTCACCTCTGCTTCGCAGAGGCTCGCACTGGCCATATTTTCTGTATGCCTTACTCATTCCCGCCTAATAGTGACATTGAAACTCACCGCGCTATGTAGGCTATCACGAATAATTCGTAAACAACTACTCATTCGTAGAGGTTTTCCATGTGAGATCGGTATTTTCGCGTGGATAAAACCTCTCCCAGAAGAACAGATGCAAATTCGAATAGATTTTTGAAATTTCTATGGCTTGGTAGTCGCCGTAAGGACAATAAACATAGTGGGCTACATCGCTGTGCAAAAATCTTCTCAATGACCAGGTAGAATTTTAAAAAATTGACCGTTTACATAGCGAATGCTTCTTGGCGCTGTTTTCGTAAAGTAGTAGACTTTTCATTATATTTTTAGGCTAACGTCCATGGCTTGCACATTAGCTTGTCAAATATATCCTTAACTCTGCAAAAAGTAGTACTACGGACCCAAATTTGCTGGCCAGAAGTTAAGTGGATCCGTTTGACGCGCAATTTCCAATTGATACACTCAACGGATCCGCTCATGCTTTTGTATAGTCAGCTTTCATGCTGATAGCGTGCGCTATGCAGAATTTGGGCTAGGACGTTGGCTGGAACACGCTTTACGATTTTCGTGACAGACAGACAGACACACACTTTACGAATTTCGTGACAGACAGACAGACAGACACAGACACACACACACACACACACACACACACACACACACACAACACACACACACACACAACACACACACACAACACACACACGCGCGCGCGCGCGCGTAAACAACCCTTAGCCCGTTATTATAAGTTATGATTGCAAGAAAAACTTTCGCCGCCCAACAACGCTGCTCTATGCTTGACGTGATGATGCAGAAGCATTGAGGATGAGCCATAGGGCAGCACCAGAGGGTTGGTATAGTAGTACTTATAATAGCACTTGGAGATGATTAAAGCTGTGTGCAGTGTGCAAAGCTTTATCCGCTTTCTTTTCAAAAAAATGTTTTCCAAGCTCCGATTTTATAACCAACAGCGGTGATAACTTCTCAAAAGCCACTTTGTTTAAAAGATCTTTGTTAGATGCCAAAGGCAGATTTGAGTTTATATTCGGCTACATTTTTTGTGGAAAACCGTATGGTAAGAGCACTATTATAATTAGCTTCTCTTCCTAGATAATCTATAGACGCCACTGTATGGTTGCTAAGATTCTCATCAAGTATCATTACGTACTTTTATTGGATGCTGATATTCTGATTGTTAATCCGAAAAGGTAATAGAACTTGTAAAACTTGTACGCAACAACAGACTAGAACGGAACTATATCTTACCGCTTTAGCAGTTTGATGTGAAACAGCCAGATGATTTGAAGTTCCAAAAAGACACGTTTATGTGAAAAATTTTTTGAAGATGCTCAACGAGCGAGAAAAAATGTGTCAGACAAACTTTTCGAATTTCGCTTATGCGTGAAATGTCTAAGCTTTCAATTTTGACATCAAAACTTAGTACATCGGACTGGCAAGGCTGAGTGTACTGTTGGTGGGATCGGTTGGTAGTAATCTGGTCGAAACTCCCAGTTTAGAGCTCCGCGTTAACTTAGCGATAACTCTGAGTTCGGTTTTTGAAACTCAAATTCCGAGTTATGCTTATTGAAACTCTGAGCTCTGTTCTCAAAGTTTCAAGTTCCAACTCTCAAGCTCGGAGTTTTGCTGTTTGTGGAGCTGTTACACACTTTGCTGCAAAAGCGAGGTTGAAGTCGGGACTTCAACCTGTGTGGTCTAGCACAATGATCCCATCACTAGGCCGCTAGGCCATGACACAATCTCCAAACTCTTGTTTTTAACTCAACTTTTTTTGCCATAATGTACTCATTCCACTAAAGAGCAAGTCAAAACATGTTTTGTGAAGCCTTACTCATTTTCACTTCTATCAAGAAGTGGTGGTTTAGCGCACGGATTGATCTTTTGCGCAGCTGGAAGCTTCGACAATACAATACAGCACACATAACAATAGCTCCTGAGCCAAGATTTTACAATATTTCAAAATTTTGTAAATTACAGCGCACCACCATGCTCCCATCATGCCTGCTGAAACTATGAGCAAAATGTACTGCGGAGGACTTTTTAGCTGCCCCTCTTCTTTTATGCACTGTTTTTCTTTCTCTGACCAAGCTCAGAGTTATCTCTGAGTTCCACGAGAGAATTGGGACTCGCATCAAACTCAGAGTTATCGCAGAGGTCAGCTGCGCGTTTGGTGGCGCTGTTGCGTGTGGAGGAGATTTGGACTGTTGCTCTACCAAATATAAACTACCTGTTACGGAGTGTCCTGCCATATCATCGCTTTCCAGATTTGGTCAGTTGAAGCACCTGTTAACACCTGTTAAGAGGCTCAAAAGGTGCGTGCTACCACAGAGATAACTCAGAGTTGACTCTGAGTTATAACTCTGAGTTTCGACAGGCTTACTACCATCCCTGGTTTCTGCAAATGGTCTTAGAATAATAACTCACAGAAGTATATGATTGGCAGTAACAAGAAGACACATATATTACCAAAAGGACCTTCGAATGCTGATCTCAATTCTGCTTTTCTTGTATGCAAAACGACTCTAGAAGAAGTTAAGTTACACTCATTTTCAACTTATTGTTAGCTCCCAACCAACAGTGTACATCAAAATTCAGCAGTGAATCGTTTCGCAGACAGGAAAAGCAGATTTGTAGCATTTTGATTCTTGCGTGGTGATGTGCATCTTTTCTCCATTTGCCACTGCAACTTGGTCCATTTCTCTTTATATTCAAATTTATAGACACTGATTATAGGAGAGTTGAAGAGTTCATTGATCCAGGCGCTGACATCACTTTCTACAGCCGTTTTCACAATATGGAAATAATGGCTGGTTCCTATATCGCAAAAAACACAATGTGGGCGCGGAGTTTCTTGCATGGTGAGTTTATGATATGCGATATAGACTGACGAAATATCGATTGCAGTTCTCGCAAATCATTACAAGGTGCATCCTGATGTAATCCGCAGATCTGACAATTTTGATCTTATGGTCAGTGTGCTAGAATTTGCCAATAAAGTTACGAATGGTGAACAACATTGTATAAGCAGCTTATAGCAGCCGATATCTATTCCACCCCGACGTGCATGACAGCTATGTTCACTAAAGCGCATTTTACTCAATTTGAAATAAATTTTTTTAGTACTGTAATGTCTGTTTGAACCCAAGATTCATAGCTCCCACTGAGCATCTTGCTGAAATTAAACTACAGATGACTATGCGAAAATCACTAATGTTTCTCAATATAAAAAAAACTATATTGAAGTAGCAAACGATGAAAGTTATTTTAGGTACACTTAGCAGAGCTTCTGTCAAGGGGTAATAACACGGAAGTTCTGCAATGTCTGAACATGAGAAAAGTGGGCGTATTTGTACAGTGTGTGAGAATACTGTTCGAATTTAATTCCGAGCATTTAAAAATATACCCACGAGTATGTTGTGACATTTTTAAAACAGGCAAGAAAGGCAAGTGATGTCAGGGTGAAGCATGGGCTCGCGACATATGGCTGACGACCAGCTTCTGGAGTGAGCAACGCGATTTTATGCTGCATGGTTGCAAGGAAAACACAAAAGCGACTGGTACTAGTGATTATGTGTAAGTCATTTTTTACAGAGACAGTTTTGTTTCAAAGAAAATGGAATTTGTAATTTGCAGGCACATTTTCGAGAACGCGCAGAATGCCGCATGGCACAACCCTATTGCGGGTCCTATGAATTTTAGCGAATGCAGAATTGGGTAATAATCTTGACTATAGCCAAAAGGAATGAGAGACTCGATTTGGGACTCGAATTCCTAGTGTGTTACATAGTGTGATTTCAAAGTTAGCTTTGTAGGACTTATGAATTTGAATTATGTAGTTTGTTGTAAGAATTATGGATTTCGAAATTTTAGTAGAACCCTTTGAGCCGTTCACAACTTATTCAAGGACACAAAGGGTTCCTTCATACTACGCCGCAGCACGCGGCAGCACGCAGCAGCACGCCGCTTCCTGCGGGGTGCGCCACTGCAGTCGCAGTTGAAATATAAGCTCGCTCGCTCTAAAGGAACCTCTCGGACACGAACATGCAACGAATATGGAGTATATCCATGACTAGCGAAGCTGTGCTGTTGAGCGTATATTTTCACTGCGACTTCAGTGGCGCACGTCGCAGGACGCGGCGTGCTGCGGCGTGGCCGCGTGCTGAGGTAGGCTGTTGCGTCCTGCGGCGTAGTATGAAGGAACCCAAAGGTTCCTCTATATACAGTGACATACTTGCTGCGGGTTCATTAGGATCAACACAACAATACGTAAACATATCAAAGTGGGGCGGATTCGCCGCCGCCACAGAAGTCGCATGTGCCTGAGATATCAAGAGCCAGCGAGTTCTATTAATTTGTCTTCATAAGTCTCTTCCCTTCACATTTCTGCTGAGATAAGTCACATCTTGCTTCCTAAAAAGTATTTCGGTAAGCCCTGATAGAGCAAATCAAGCCCTACGAGATAAAATAGATGATTGCTCTACGTAAAGTCAAAAGCCAAAATTTAAAAATAATGAATGGGAGGCAGTGGATCGGCAAAACTTAATAACTCAGGATTTTGACGCGGTAGGTTGCTTTCCACCCAAATATGAACACAGTGCAATCCCGATCGCTCACCATGCCTTCTCTGCCGAGAAAATCACTTTCAAACTTACACGCGCAAGCCAAACTCACACGCTTTCGGACGAGTTGACAATTTCCCTCTCACCATTAGAGGCTGCCCACCGCAATGCCATAACCATTGGGTCCCTCAACGATTCAGAGTCTTCAGCCTTGCTGCACCCGTCCAATTCCAAAGAGAAGAACTTTGGAAAACTTGTTTTGACTTGTTTTCGCCATTTTCGAGCTTTCTAAAGTAGATTTTCGACATCAGCGCATTGGATAACCCCAGATAAGCAAGAATTTGACTAGGTTGAGATTTGCCGAGCCACTGCCTACAAAAAACCAATTATCAATATCTCCGTTCAAAATACTTCACGGACTTCTGATTTGCTCAGGCATATACTCTTCATTGTGAGGTTCATACAGGGCTTACTAACTGCAAAGCCGGGTGCACCAGCATCACAGATCCCACGCGGCAGGCTCGCCTGCACTCTGCATCTCTTTCGCAACATGCTCTTGCTCTCTTATCAGTTTCTCACCAGAGCGGTAAAGAAACTTCAGTCGCTTTAAGCGCGCGTAAATGATGGAAGAGCGTGTTTGTGAGGCAGCGCAAGGTCTAGTGGATGCGGCTTGGGGGAGCGGAGATGCTAATGCACTCGATGCAATTGGCAAGCCCTGTATATATAAGGTCGTCCCAAAAGTTCGTTCGCACCATTTTCAGGAATTCATAACCTCTGATTTTTTCAACCAATTCAATGCTTTTACTTATATTTGGAAAGGTAAATCATGATTAGATCAAAAATCATTTAAATCATAAAATAAAAATCATTTAAGTTCCTTTAATTTCGGTAAATCATTTATAATGGTATCCTAGATGGCTACCAGTATTCATCTCTTGCGTATATAGAAGCGGTAAAGAAAATTACTCGAGTTTTGAATTTTCCGTGTAGGGTCATAAAAAATCTGAAACTTGCAATAAGAATTGGAGCAGTTGGTTTTGTAGGTTCTATTAGCTTCTCTTTCTAACTGTGTGGAGTTTGCGCTGATTGAACGCCTCTATCAATTGTTATGATTCTTGAGAAAAATGCCAAAATAAATCAAAATTGCCTTTTTGTATTGCTTGCTCGAAAATCATAACTTTTAGTAGAGATGTCAAATCAGCATCAATTTTGCACATTTAAAAAAAAGCAGGCAACAGAACCTACAATACCAACAGCTCCGATTTTAGTTGCAAGTTTACGTTTTTTTTATAACCCTACATAGAAAATTCGAATTCCAACTAATTTTCTTCTATCGCTCCTATCTATGCAACAGATGAGCATTAGTAAGCAACCAAGACGTCCTTATAAAGAGCATGACTTGCTCTTTCATAAAAAGCACAAAGCGTTTGGGAAAATCAGGAGTTATGAATTTTTGGAAATGGTACGAACGAACTTTCGGGACGACCTAATACATTCATTTTTTTTCTCTTTTTCAAAGTCAAACTCGAACCGGATAAAATAGGCCATAGATAAAAGAGTGTCTCCTTTTTGGGATTTTTTTCGTGCAAAATCCACGTTTTCTCAATGACTAACATCTGTAGACGGCTGAAATTCGTGATTATACCTGCAAAGGTTCAAGCCATAAAACTGCTTCTATTGCGTAACTTTAGCAAAAACACAAAAATAATTGATTTTCGATTTACTGCCATAGAAAAAATAAGAAAGTTCATATACAAATGCCGGATATGGAGAGAGACAGATATGAATATGCATGACAAGTAAGAAGTTCGCAGAATTTTTGTGGGCGAAGATATGATTTTTTGGTGCTGGTGTTGAGAACCATTTGGATGTTGGCTTGAAACCTCGGGTGGAGGCAATCTTGCAAAACTTGGATTCTAAGAAGCCCGTAGAGTTTACTTTTCTCTATCAAAAGGTGCCTAAGAACCTGCTATGAGGGCAAGAACAAAATCAACTCATTGCAGGAGAAAGTGAAAGCGAAAAGACTCATGAGACAAACAGCATAAACAGGATGAACACCTATACAATAAAAGCAAAATCATTCTTCCATTCATGCACAAATCATTCTTCCATTCATGCACATAGACAGGTTTGCTTGGTTTGATATTTGAAAATTTTCTTTGAATAGACGAAAATTAGCACTGCGTAATGAGCGACATGATCAGCATGACATAGAGACAGCAAAGAAAAATGAAAAAAACTGTTTTGGATTCAGCATATTATTGGCTATACAGCTGTTTACTTATCAACTTGCAGTGATTCGCATTCACACTTATTCCACTGTCTCGTCCATGCCTTCGGTCTCTTTTATCATGACTAAGATATCATGATCATGATAAAGTAACAGACCGAAGGCATGGACGAGACAGTGGTATATGTGTGAATGCGAATCACTGCAAGTTGATAAGTAAACAGCTGTATAGCCAATAATATGCTGTGGTCCAAAACAGTTTTTTTTTCATTTTTCTTTGCTGTCTCTATGTCATGCTGATCATGTCTCTCATTACGCAGTGCTAATTTTCGTCTATTCGAAGAAAATTTTCAAATATCAAACCAAGCAAACCTATCTATGTGCATGATTGGAAGGATGATTTTGTTCCTATTGTAGAGGTGTTCATCCTACTTATGTTATTTGTCTCATGACGCTTTCACTTTCTCCTGCAATAAGTCAATTTTGTTCTTGCCCTCATAGCAGGTTCTTAGGCACCATTTGGTAGAAAAAAAACAAACTCTACGGGCTTTATAGAATCCAAGTTTTGCAAAATTGCCTCAACTCGAGGTTTCAAGCTAACATTCAAATGGTTCTCAACTCCAGCACCAAGAAAAAGTCATATCTTCGCCCACAAAAATTCTGCGAATTTCTTACTTGCCATGCATATCTCATATCTGTCTCTCTCCATAAAATCGTTGGAAACTACAACCCTTTGTTCTCAACATTCTCACTGTCGCTGATTTTCACAAATTTTAACTGAGGCTTTGGGGGTAGCTACATGGCCAGCAGATACGGTAAACCTTTTGCCAATTGAAGCATTTTTTTGCTCTGTAGCTTGCTTTTTGAATTTATAAAATATACACGGTGTCCCAAAAGTAAGTACACACTTTTCAATCGTTAGTATCTCTCTTCCCATTGTATCTTTATCCGCCATTCAAAAGCCATTCTGTAGAGGAGGCATGGCTCCAACTTTGATTCACATTATCGATTGAATGACCGATCGCCCTTCATTACTGTGAGATTACGGTTAGAACTTCCGCCATGTGGAATCATTAAGAATATGACATCTGACAAATTTTTTTTCAAAAAATCTAAAAAATTGTGTACTAGGGTTTGCGCGCACGCTGATTCCACCACACAAGTTTTTAAGAGTGTCTTCAGCTTTTTTGACGGTGCAATCACATTTCTGACAAGTACTGGGAATTCGGTTATTACGGTTTACCTGGGATAACTTTGGAAAGAAGCATCACAGTAAAGTGGAAATTTCATATTCGAAATCAACGGCTTCCACAACCATAGGACAAGGGTTTTTGGCTTGTTTGGTTATGTTCTAAGGCAGAGTATGGCTTCCAATGGCCTAAAATCCTTGTCGAAGTTCCTACAGTAATCCTACAGTAACGAAGAGAGGTCAGTGCTCCGTTCGATACTATATATCTAAGTTGAAGCCTCCTCTACAAAATGGTACTCAAAAGGTGGAAAAAGACGCAATGGGAAGAGAGATGTTAACGATTGAAAAGCGTGTACTTACTTTTGGGACACCCTGTATTTTTTGAAGTAACCAAATTATTCGGCTTATTCTAATGAGGAAATGGTCAGAACTCAACCCAGCCATTCCAAACAGCTGTATATCGTCGGACTCGATTTAAACGGTAATATTGAAGTATGTTTTTTCATCTGCCAAGCGATTATCTGGGAGAGGTTATGAGCGTTCAAATATGAGAAATTCTTCATGTTTCGACGAATTTATTTTCTTGGAAGGCAGTCTGATGGCGCAAATTTACAGTGGCTATCTATGGTTATTTCAATTACAAGGAAGAAGCATATATACTAGAAACCTACATAAGTGTTTTTGAAACCTATTTCGTGGTAAATGTGCTACGGAACACTCAAAAAAATTGCACATTTAAACGCTCATAACTCCCCCCCCCCAGATACTCGCTTGGCAAATAATAAACATATATTTGTGATCAGCGTTTCAAGACAAGACCGATGACTTACAGCATGTTTCT
Organism: Cylicocyclus nassatus; assembly: GCA_958299035.1. Classification (NCBI taxonomy): domain Eukaryota; kingdom Metazoa; phylum Nematoda; class Chromadorea; order Rhabditida; family Strongylidae; genus Cylicocyclus; species Cylicocyclus nassatus. Next base: position 24,473,530 of record CATQJL010000001.1, read on the forward strand.
TTTGGCTGGGTTAAAGGCAATGGATCGGCAAAATCCAACAACTCGTGATTTTAACGCGCTAGGTTCTTTATCGCCCAACTATGAAAACAGTGCAATCCCGGTTGCACAGCATGCTTTCCCTGCCGAGAAAACCGCTCTTGAACTTACACGCGCAGGCCAATCTCACACGCGTCAGTACGAGTTCGCAATTTCCTTCTCAACGGTTGGAGGCTGCCCGCCGCAATGTTATAACCATTGGGTCCTGCAACGATTCTGCGTCATCAGCCTTGCTCCACTCGTCCAATGCCAAAGGGAAGGGCATTGAAAAACGCTCATTTTCGCCGTTTTCAAGCTTTCAAAAGTGGATTATCGGGATCAGCGTATTGAAAAACCCCAGGTAAGCGTAAATTTGACTAGGTTGAGATTTGCCGAGCCACTGCCTTTAAGTTCTGACCATTTCTTGCTAAGGGTTGAGCCAAACTGCGCGGCGTACGGGCGTACGTGACGTACGCAGCGTAAGCCTTGTATGTTTCATCATAGGAGCGTACGCGGCGTACGCTGCCTACGCCGCGTACGCCGGGCAGTCTGGCCCTACCCTAAACTCGTAGAATATAATGGGTCGTTCCATAAGTTCATTTTTTCATGTTCATTTTCATCCTCATTTTGAGAAGCGGTTGATTTGCGGCAAGACGCGCGCACATCATTGCAAAAAGCTGTATATGCTTTTTAAATGTATCTACCACGTCCATGAGAAAGCTGATCTACTCAGATCTTATTAGCTTCCAAAGATAGAATCCTTGAAAGCAAAAAGAGCCATTCTGACAATGCTGACATTTTTTGCTACAAAAAGAAGCGATTATGCGGAAAGAGGAAGAAATTCTGCATTGGATACACTTTGAAGTTTTTGTTTGACTTTACTGTAAGGGACTTGTTGGTCATCTAAAAATGACGAAATAAATGGAGCTGTTTTGGAAAAAATTGAGATGAGATTATAGACGATTACAAATTTGCGGCCTTACGATGGTTCAACCAACAAAGTTCTACCTTTTTGAAGGCTATCCTACCCACGCATTCCTAATTTAGTTGAATGAGACGTCATCTCAACCGCTCGGAATTTTAAAAATCAGAGGAGTTTCCCTATAAAAGTAGTCTGTAATAGTCAAAGCCTTTTTACAATTCCAAAGCTTTTCAGAATCTTGCATTAAAATCCATTCAGAAACACATCATGGAATTATGTGGAGAAGTTGCGTGTGTCAGAATGGAGTCTCAGTAAGCGTCTTCAGTTACGTGCTGATCAGTTCCAAACGGAGCATGCTCAATTATACAGACGCTTGGAAAAACAATGTCCGACATCTTACGCAAAGAAGCTCTTTAGATTCCTAACCAGTAACTTTTCTTTGCCTTAATAAAGGATCTATTATATATTAGGCAGGAAGAAAGTCGCTTCTTGCGCTAACAAGGCAAATCAAACAGCATGCAGTAAAGACAATATTACATAGCGTGATAACCCTACCGTATATACAGTTTACGACCAGAGATCGGCAAAAGATCACTTGAAGTTCGCCATTTTCCGTCAAACAAACCATGGTTTAGTATTATAGAAGTGTATTATAGTATTACAACTCAATGCAGATAACTCTTTTCATGAACTGAAATAGCCCCATTTTTCTCTTTTTCATGCTAAATGTAGTATTTGGCAAGTATTAGGTTGTAAAGAAAGTTCCCGGGCACTTTTGGAAATTTCATTTTCAAATGCATTTTTTCGAAGCTCGGTCGAACTTGACACCAAGTTTTTTATATGTTCAGTAGAGGGAAGCCTTAAGTTTTTGACACGGCTTCTGATTTTTATCGATCCAGATGTGTTTGGTCTGCACATTCAGAGAAAAAATCTTTTCAACCATCAAAATTTTCACAATTTTTCTTCCTATGGCCACTTTTTGGGATGAGTGACTTTTCATACGATGAGCAATTCCAAGGTGCGAGATGTGAACACCTACGGCTAAGTGTCAAGTTTCGCACCTCCATGTCTAGTATACTGTAGAGAGAGGGGGGAGGGGGACTTTTCATACGAATGCCTCCACATCATCTTTTGGCAAAGATCCAGTAAAAACTGGCACCATGCCAGATTTAGCCTGCTGGCTCCTTTCCAAAAAAACATCTAGATTAGCTTTTGCAGTACGCGAATTTGGATGAATTTGGAAAACTTGAATACTTATGGATTCAAAAAGTGTTTTGCTGTGGAAAATAACACTATGATCGTTTCACTTACGAATTTTTTAGTATTCAAGTCGACATAATTCGGTCTCTTTTGCAAACGTTTTGAACTGATTCGAGTGTTGTCACATGCTCTCCGACCTTTCAGCAGGACCTGGAAGTGTTACTCTTCCCATAGGGGATATTGGAGGGGGAAGACGGTCAGAAGGCGCGATTTTTCTGGGTGTCATCAACTTGAAACCCCAGTTCCATGCTATGGGAAAATTCAGAAAATGCCGGACAAAGTTGATTGGCTTACTAGCTGTTTGAAGTAACCACTTGATAAGTTTGACGACTTTTGTTAGAAAACTGACAGAAATATTTACAAAATTGCTGTTAACTGCATTTTTATGTGTTTTTGACCTTTAACAATTTTGCTTAGAATCGATTTCAAGATGATGAGATTGAACTCCCTAAATTCCCTAATATAGTTCTTTCGAAATTTCAAGTAATTCTAGAACTTCATAAAACACTAAATATATGCTATATGCTACCCATCTGGCAATAGAAATCGCGCTTCTTGACATACCTACACCCATTGGATGGCATGCGACTCGAAAGCGAACTATTCATTACCACAATTGTGCCAGTTGTTTGCGAAAATGAATTCTCTGTGGTCTGAAGATCTTTACTATGATACGCTATACCAACCCGATAAGCTTTATACAACACATAAAATCAAGTTTCTTTAGTTTACGCATTTTTGACAATAAACGTTTCACTTTAGTCCATTGTAATCGATAACTGGCGTATTACCAGCACCCTAACATACGCTAGAAGGTCAAAGTGATCGGAGAGCGTTCGTATGAAAAGTCCCCCCCCCCCTCACCTAGGCGTAGTGGAGAATCTTACTCATTACGTGGATGGAGAGGTGCGATGTAGGTATGAGGTAGGTGCGAAGGCTAGGTGCGAAGTCCCCGATCGTATGAAAAGTCCCCCCCCCCCCCCCACTTTTTGTGCAGTTCAGAGAATTCTGTCCAAGTCATGGATGGTCTGATTGAGGAGACTGTTAACTTCTGACCCGCAGCTGCACTCGAGTTTTGCGGTCTGCTCTCAGGAATTACAAGCTGTCGAACTTGCCTCTGACTGCAACTCCTTTCGCAGCTGGCGTCGCTTCTGCGGTGCTCGCCACGCTTGGACGATGGACAAAAGATGTTAAGGCATTATCCCAACAATGTTCCCAGTAATCAAAGATTTGCTCCACCCTCGAATGGAGTTGCAGTCAGAGGCAAGTTTGACAGCTTGGACGATGGACAAAAGATGTGTAAGGCATTATCCCAACAATGTGTTCCCAGTAATCAAAGATTTGGTCCACCCTATGCAGAAGGACAAGACTTCAAAGTCACTTACGCGATAAATGGTGCATTTTTAGAGGCAAAAAATGATCGATTTTTCAAACTTTCTGGTAAAGCTTTTTTTGCAAGTGGTCCCTCAAAGGCTTGAACAGTCTCCATAGCAGCCCCAGCACGCTTCTATATAACTACGGCATTTGAGCTCTCCAGCTTTCATTGAGCATGAGATAATCCTGCACAAATAGGTTACTTTTCGCGACGACCTTTTTCCATTCTGCATCTGGTGGTGAACCGTAGTGAGGAGCTGAAAAGCAAACAAGACGAATGTATGTTGTGGGCAAAATTGTCTTTTTAATAAAATTTGTAGATTCAAAAAAGAATCAATCTGCTTGAAGTTACAGCGTTTTGAAAAAAAATTTTCGCAAATGCCCGGGAACTTTCTTTACGACCTAATATTTGTTCACATAAAGGAGTACAATAATTGAGTTGATAAAGGAGTACAATACTTGAGTCTCTTTCAAAAGTTTGTAACTTTTATTCTTGTATGTAGGGAAATGCGGGACTGTGAAGCTGGCTATCATTTTTCTATATTTTCGACCTATATGTATAATAGTCGTAAACAAATAAAAGTACTCGTAATCATCTACTTGTTAACAAAGCAGCAACAGGGCTCGGCATGGGTGGCTTACGGGCAAGCTACATACCCTTTTGGGGTAAAAAGCAAGGTAACTTTTTGAGCGACCTCCCCTCCCTCCTTCCTCACACGTACACAAAATCGCCTTCTCCCTCTATGTCATCTTTCATCTTCTACAAAGAACGCAGATTGCCATTACTTCCTATCAATCTTATTCCTGTAAAAACCACAAAATCTGTTTAGACAGGTTCTTTGAACGCTCATACAAGGAATCGGCTCAACGTTCAGCTCAGTCATTTCTGTGTCTAAATATTATAACACGTAAGCAAAAAGACCATTCGACTAGAAATGAAAGCCAAGAAAATGTCATTTCCGAAAGTGGCTTGCGTGTCGCGCGCGGTCGCGCTCGTCACGATTTCTCAAGTGCCCCCTATATGTGTCTATTGTCAAAACAGTATGGGTAAAAATAAGACATTGAGAGAGCATTTGGCGTTCGTATGAAGTCAAAGTGAATCTAATTTTGACCTATGCTAGGATTGAATTTATCTTGATTAGCCACGTTCGTAAATACCCTTAATCACCCTCTGGAGAAAGGTTTCCTCAAGGTTGAGACTTACCCTCAAATTACTCATAGATATCCGTTTTCCTGGGTACTTCCTACCCTCAAGTGTTCGTTGATGAACCCTCAAATTCTTTAATCAATACGAGTTATCTATTTCCTGGGTATTTCCTATCCTCAAATGTTCGTTAATGAATACGGGCAATGAACCCTGAGAATAGAACCTACCCTCGAAGATAGGGTTTTTCCTCAGGGTTCGTTGATAAATACAGCCACTGACAGCCACCTGAGGTGGTTGTGAAAAGAAAAGTCATAAATTTCCCTCCCTTCAAATAATTTTTTCACATGTTTAACATAAGTTTGTTTTACATCAAAACCTCTACAACTATGTTTTTGAATCTTCCTTGACTTCCTCCTCTTCGCCTAGTTACGGCCCTCCAAATATTTTGTATGGCAGCGGCAAGCCTGCTCCAAGCGCAAGGGTGCGCGGCGGATACAGCATGTCGCCTTGGAGAATACGAACATCTTTGTTCTTTTTCGTCTGTTCAATAAGAATCTTTTGTCATAAGAAGTCCTGTTTCGCCTTTTACCCCAAGAGAGATAATAGAAAGACTAACCACTCGCGAGGCTCAATAGGGGAGGAGTAGAGGTGATAGTGTGGTCTTGAGCATGGGGCTGTATTTATGACAGGATACATTTATAGGAATGGGGGGTAGATCAGGTAGCGGGTCAGGAGTGAGACTGATCTAACCGTTGTCTACCATTTGTAAAATGAACTTAACTAACTGTTTAGTGTTTTTAAACTTTTTAATGCAATTATACTTATACGTTATGGCTTTATAGTATGTAAAGCATTTGATTATAGCAGGTTCAACCAATTCCTTTTTGTATTCTAATTTCAAAAAATAAGAAATGCATTTAATCAGTCTGCTTTCGAAATCGTCATATAAACTACAGGTTCTGTAAATTCTCAGTGTTTTTGTATATATTATAGCAATTTTCAAATATTACCTGTATATGAAAAAATATATGTATACGAATTTCTTGACAAAATCTAATGACTTCAAAGTTGAATCGTCCGTTTTATTATATTGTTTGGTAACTATAACATTATCTACAATTTCGATTTTAAGATTAAGGAAGTTACAGTGTATTATTTGTGATTTCCATTTTTGAAATTTTATTATAGTCTGTGTTCAAAATATCTATAAATAGTCTTTCCTTATCATGAATAATCAAAATATCATCCATGTATCTATATGCTTCGAAAATGAAGTGTGGATTTGTGTTGGTGTATGTATATTTATATACTAAGTATAATAGCGTAAGATCAGCAATGATAGGACTAGCATTACCTCCTCTAGAACTCCATGATTTGGCGAAAAATCGAGTGTCCAACTTTACAATAACTAATATTTAGAATGTTGTTTTTATGTTTTTTTCCATTATTTTTCGTTATTCATGTTAGAACGATTCATGATCGCCTCATAGGTTAGTCAAATTTTTGTGGCAAAGTCTACAAGGACTTTGTTTTTGAAAAAATTGAAAAAGCCACCTAATGCTAAGCCCTGAGCAGAAATTTTAGAAACGCACCTTGTTTCTACACGTGCCGTAGTAAGTTATACATAAATTGTATGTAAAACGAAAAGGAGATTACAAATGTTTCTCCCATCTTTTTCTCTTGCGTATCAAGATTGTTGATTATGACTCCAACTAAGGAGATCAAGACGAATGCAAATTTGAGATCAATGTATGGTTTGATATGCTTTATTTTAGGGCTAGCTGGCACACACGCCCCCTCCCGGCCCCTATCAATACACTTTGGTGATTGCCATTTCCAATATTTTCCACATTTCGGCCCCTGTCCTCACTCTTTATTTTTATAATCAGCATGTCCTCTAAGCCCCTGGTACCCCTCCCCCTTCCGCTCTCCCTCCCCCAACTCTGTAGCTGAAACTTTGCAAAAAATCGATAGAATCTATAAAGGAGGCCGAAGATATAAAAAACTAGTTTTGTATTCGAAATCAGCATGCTCAATTATCTCCCTTCCCTTCACCCTGTGCCAGTCCCGTAATTCAAAGTTCAAAGGTTTCAAAGGTTCAAAAAATCAATAAAATCGATATCGATCGACAAAGAAAAGAGCCTCACATCTGTCCCGCCCGAAGTGTATGTGTGCAATCGTAGTAACTGTGAAAGAAGAGACAGACAAAAAGAGTAAGAATTTCTAAATCAAATGTAAGAATTTCTAAATCAAATGCAAGCGACTCCAAAAACTGTACAGAGCAAGTTGTAATGTGGTTTGACGTGAGGAGCAGGGCTCGGCACGAGGTGGCTAGATGAAAATGGAAAAAACGAAGTCCCCCTTGACTTTTGGTAATTTTTACGAAGTCCCCTTTGACCCTCAACCAAATTTCCTCTAAAAACCTGAAAATTCCCCAAAATCCCCCAAAAAACGAAACGTCGACTAAAAAAAAGGTCGTCGTCGCCAATTTTCCGTGTCTCTTCGGCCACAAAAACGAAACCCCCTTTGCTTTTCGTCCCAAAAAACGATACCAGCTGGCTTACAAGCCACCTGTGCCGAGCCGTGGTGAGGAGGATGAGTAGCAATAATGACTCGGACGATAATGAGCTTCATTTTTTGCTACTTTGCTGCTAAGCGGCTACTCGCCCCGCTTCCACTGCTTGAAGCTGATTTCGGATACAGCAGGACTCTTCTAATCTGGAGATATTTCTTTTTCACTATGACTAAGTAAGTTGATATTTACATCATTTAAAATAGGCAGATATTTTTCAAGAGCTCCTGGCAATGCAAAAAAATTCTTGCCCGATCTCATGAGTCTCGATCCTATCTATTATTGTTCAAACTATGCACCTAATAAAGGAAGTATTGATCGTAACTGTAAATGGAGCATTCCTTTGCACAAAACACTCATTACGGTACACTCATGATTACTTGCTCGCATTAAACTTGACCTTCTTCTTCTTCTTCTTTATCTTCGCCATTGTCCCGCGGGTGCAGGGTCGGCGGTGGTGCATTTTTGCTTCCATTTGACTCGATCAGCTGCTTCTTGTGGTTTGAGCTTTGCAATGTGCAGGTCGTTTCGAATGGTGTCCAACCAGCGTTGCTTCGGACGGCCACGTGGTCTCTTCCCCTGTGGATCTAGACGAAGTGCTGTTTTTGCTACTGTATTATCTTCACTTCGTGAAACGTGACCATACCATCGTAATCTGGCACCTCGCATCTTATCCGCGATACGTGAGGTGCAACTCCGAAAATGTGTCGTACATCATCGTTCGTGACGCAGTTTCTTCTCGTTAGGCCAAGTATCCATCTTATCATTCGCGTCTCCATCGTGCTCAGGATCTGCTCGTGTTTTCTTGTTGCTGGCCAACATTCGGCTCCATACAGTGCGACTGGCCTCACCACAGTCCGATACACTTTCGACTTGAGATACAACGGGATTCGTCGGTCGCAGAGTACTCCTGTTACTTGCCGCCATTTTAGCCACGCCGCGTTCGTCCTAGCACGAGCATCAGTGATCGTGTCGCAATCCGACGTCACTCGGGAGCCCAGGTATTTGAACGTCGTGACCTTCTTCAGCTGCTGCCCATCGATGCTAATTGTGCCATCGGTTTGCTCTCCGCATTCCAGGTACTCGGTCTTTGCTACGTTCAGTCGTAAGCCATATTCCGCTAATCGTGTCTTCCATCTCACAGTCGCCTCTTCAAGCTCTTGTCTCGATCCGCTTGCTAGCTCGACGTCGTCTGCGTAAAGGAGCGTCCACGGATGCGGCAGCTGGATGTCCTTGGTCACCGTGTCCATGCACAGTATAAAGAGAAGCGGTGATAGAGCCGATCCTTGGTGTACTCCGACTTGGATTCGGAATGGCATTGACGTTCCCACTGCACAGCGTATGGCGTCCGTCGTGTTCGTATAGAGGAGTTTGATCCAGCGAACTTACTCTTCTGGGACGTCGTGTTGTCTCAGCGCATACCAGATCAGCCCGTGTGGTATCCGATCAAATGCCTTTTCCAAATCCAGGAAATGAATCGGAATCCGTTTCTCCAAGTGCCTTTCCATTAGCAATCGTACCGCGTGGATGGCGTTGATGGTGCCAGATCCTTCTACAAAGCCGCATTGATTCGGGGTGACCTCCACTATACTTCGAATGCGTGCGTCGATGACTCGTTCGAAGATCTTCATCGTGTGGCATAGCAAGCGTATTGGTCGATATGTTGAACAGTCGCTGACGTCGCCCTTTTCCTTTCAGATAGGGACTGTAACACTCGTAGTCCAGATTCGCGGCAACTGTCCGTCTACGATAATGCGGTTAAAGAGCGATGTGAGATATGCCGCTCCACGCTGCCCCATCATCTTCCACACTTCAGCAGGTATGTCGTCGGGTCCCGGAGCTTTTCCGCTAGACATCTTCCTCAGTGCCTGCACAACTTCTGCTTCCTCGATCCGAGATACCGGTCCAAGTGTGGGGGCTCCTTGCGGTACTAACGGGTGCGGGAACTCCTCATTAAATAGCCCTTTGTAGTACTCACTCCACCGCTTGAGTATTGCCCTCGGCTTCGTCAGGAGGTTGCCCTCTGCGTCCTTAATGTGCATGACGTGGTCGATGTCCTGCTTCGCTCGATGTCGTGCAGCGGCCAGTCGGTAGACCTTGTTCGCTCCAGCAGGTCCTTCCAGCTCGTCGTAAAATCTCTTGTAGTGTGCTTCCTTTGCTTCGGCTACCGCGTGCTTCGCCTTCGAGTTCTGTTCTCGATACCGACGGAGGTCTTCATTTGAGTGTGAGCGTTGCCAGGCTTTGAAAGCTTCTTTCTTCTCCTTGATCACTTGCTGGACTGACTCAGACCACCACCAGATCTGCTTGTCTACAAACCGGCGTCCTGGCTTGGTGGTTCCCAAAATTGTCTCGGCCTTCGATCGTATCTGCGAAGTAATCCGATTCCATTGCTCTTCAATCGACTCCTTATCATCCATCGACACCCTCAAACCGTTAAGAGCATCTCTGACTTGCTGGCGATGTTCGGTGAGCTTCCACCATTTGATCCTCTTTGTAGTCGTCCTTCTGGCTCGTGAACGTAAGTGGATGTTCAGTCGAAGATCCAATACGAGCAACCGGTGTTGTGGCGCAAATGCATGGTCGCCGTGGGTATAACCTTCGCATTCATCACCATCGGCAAGTGGCATCGGCGCAGCATCCAGTAGTCGATCTGAGTTGAGCGGTCTCCACTCGCGTACGTGATCAAATGTGACTCCCTCTTCTTGAAAAATGTATTCGCTATCGCCAAGTCGTGTGCTTCTGCTGCTTCCAGGATGCGTTCTCCATCTTCATTCCTCTGACCATATCCGTTTCCACCATGGTATCGCCTGAATCCATAGTGTTCGTGGCCAACGTGCCCATTGAGATCGCCTCCTACGAAGATGTAGTCTGCAGCGTCAAATGTCCTTAGCAGGATGTCGAAGTCCCTCCAAAACACGTCCTTCTCGGCTTCGGTACATGCGGCTTGCGGGGCATAACACGAGACTATTCGAAGCGTGGCATCATCTGCTTCGATCTTCATCGCCATCAATCTATCTGAAATGCGCGTCACTTCGGTCACTAATTCGCGGTATCTACCGCTGACGATGATCGCGACTCCGTTCTGGCGGCTGCTATCTCCCGTGTAGTATAAGCGATATCCGTCGCCGATGTCCTTAGCCTGCCTCCCTTTCCATTTCGTTTCCTGCACAAATGCGATGTCGACGTGTCGCTCCTTCAGCCTATCGCATAGCTCCCGACTGCGGCTCGTCAGCGTTCCTATATTGATCGTCGCTAGTCGGATTTCCTGGACTCGCTTCTTTGGCCTGCCTCGTCCGGGGGCAGGTAGCCCTAGCTCACTATTCGCGCCATGCGGGCAATGACGCGCGTCGCCTCCGGGGGACGCCCTAGCAGCTTGACAAAAATCCTTAATAGTCCGATGCATGTGACACGACTGATTCGTACAGTCCCCGGCGCGTCGCTCCGCCTGACGGGACAGTGCCCTCCTCGTTTGCCGGGGTTGATCCCCGTTGCCAGCCGGCACCGCGGGGAGGTGACGATGGGACTTTGCCGGCCTCGCATTAAACTTGACCGTAGCATAAAATATCCTAATATCTTATAATATCCTATTATCCTATAATCCTCATGGACATAACATCAAGACTTACATCAAGAACACTTTTCACTGCACTTCACCAACAGAGGTTCGAAATTAGACATGCCTGTCATGTTTACATATTTCTGAGCTGGTTCGATAGCAAATGATATGAGTTCATTACCAATGCAAAGTGCTAAAAATCAATAAATCGATAGAAGGGCCCAGCGAATTTTGGTAAAAAGTATCCTAAAACCGTCTCCGGGGTCGAAAACATCTGCCTGTATGCAAAGTTTCAGCCCAACCGGTTGAGCGGCGCGCCCTTCTATAACTCACATACCCTCCAAAAAGACAATTTCTGAGTTTTATATATTTGGAGATGATGCATCCATTCCACATTCATTTTGTTGTTGTCACAATAGCAGGAGAAGCGATCCCTCTTTCTTTCGGTGTACTAGAACCATTTATAAAATGTTGATTTGTATGTAGTATATAAGAAATTGGGTAAGCTTTTCAATCACATCTGTCTATACTCTGCGTAAAAATTCTTGTTAGTGTTGACGTGTAGTTAAAAACCTAGCTCGTTATATCAATTGTTACTTTACCTCATAATTTGATTTACTGGTAAGACGTGAGGAGAAGAACGCATGAAATCAAAATTGTAGCCATGCCACACACTAAATCCACATACTTGCTTCTAATACCTCCGCGGCCGGCGGAATGCTACAATTTAGGATTTTTTTAGAGTGTCAAAATTTGGTCAACGTTGTACCCGTATATGCTGAGAGCGCAGTCTTTTGAGAGTAGCTCATACACGGCTTTCCTAGCATCTTCATTGAAGACGTTTGTGCACATCGAAGTGATGTTATGGTTACCCGAACTAAAAAGGGGCTTGAGACACTCCTCAACTGCTGTTTTTAGCTACAATTATTTTTTGGGGATCCCGATTTTCGGTAAAGTGTGAAGCACGCAGCAAAAACGTGAAAGTTTTCGAAGTTTTTGCGGATCGAAATTTGATTATTATTGGGCATTATTCGTGCAACATAATCAAGATTTACTAAGAATCAGCTTCGGTTTCGGTGCTCCTATGTGCTAAACGTGATCAAAAATCTGTGGTTTGTTCCAAATAAATTATTATTACAAAGTTGATAAGCGACCTATGTGATCTTAAATTGTTGTAATTTAGCCAAGGATTTGCCATACCATTGCTCTTTGAAAGTATTGAGATATAATTTTTCAAAGTTCAGGAAAGATTTGTCATTACTGTTGAGCTGTTTGAAAAGCCATGGCGAACATCGCAAAGACAGATTAGATTAAGAGAGCAAATATAGCTATGAAAAAGAGGATAAAAATCTGAATCAAACGGTACTCTTTGATTCAACGGTATTGTCGGCTGGCCGCAAACTGCGTCTGTCTCGCGAGCCTGCGCTTTGATCTTTCCCTAGCCTTGATTAGTTATTGAAGCCCCGCCTTCCAGCCGGCAAATCCCGTCGAATCAAAGAGTATAGAGAAATAAGCGCGTACCTCTCCCAGGCAAAGAAAGTTAGTCGTAAAACCACCTCAAATCAACTTTTTTCAAGCCCCAATTTTTTGAATTAGAGAGTTAGTTGCCATCGATTGATGTTCTGTGAGTTATAGTGATTTGTAATAGACAAAACTTTCGGAACAACCTAAGATATAAGTAATTTTGTCGGTATCGAGTTTGACAGCCACAAACTTCCATCATTTGGGCCACCGCTACTGCTTATAAAGGTCTTACTTTGTAGTCTAAGGGTTTTAGAAAGAAATTCTGTTTGTATGTTTAAATTCTGTCCAATAATGCGTAGAGGACTGGACACTTGGGATCCATCTCAAAATGCGAAATCAAAGCGCTTTGGATAAGCCGATGGAGCTTGCTATACTATTTACCCACACTCTGTTCAAACGACGGTTTTGCTTTACATCGGGACACAATCAGGCTCTCGCTCAAAACTACCATTCAGTCCCATAGTTCTAAGTTTCGCAAGACTCTTGCTAGGCTTGAGGCTGGGTTCATACTGAACCCGAAATTCCAGAACAGTCTCAGCACAATTCTCGCACTGTGCTAGAACTGTGCTGAGACTGTGCTGCATGCGCTGCATCCGCCCGCATGCGGTTTTGAGCTGCGCGAAACAACAATTCTCAACTTTCTTCAACGGTTTTCATAGTGAACTTTTTTATTTCAATCTCAAACTTGTATCTTCCTTGCTCTTGTAATTGGAAAATTTGAAACTTGACGAGGGGTACAAGAATGAGCGCTAGCTCGTTTCGTTCATCAGCCGAAAACTGTCACAAATTGATGCCGCTTACATTCGTGTACGTTCCGAGTTCGAAGTTTTTTTATCGGAAGCGGGACAGTAATCAAGAACGAAAGCGCAAACAGTAAAAGTTGTGAAAAGAAATGGGGTGGAAACGTCAAAAACCCAAGATCATGAAAACACAAGGAATAATCCGCTATTTTGGCAATCGTGATGGCTGTATCAGTTTTTTCTGGAGACAACTAAAGTTATCGAAAATGCCGCGACTCTCTGAAATATAATACAAAAAGAGCGTTTAATAAAAAAGCTACGATGAAGAAGGGGTGCGCAAAGAAATAGATTCTAAGCAAGTTTATTCTTGAGTCTAGCTTTAACCTTCGTAATTCTTTACATCACAAGAAGAAGCAAGACGAGAATGAGCGGAATTTGGCAAAGTTTACAGTCAAAACTGTAAACTTTGCCAAATTGTGTGTGCTGTTTAATTAAAGGTGATATTTGCATAAAAAGAGTTGATCATTTTACAGTTTCAAAGATTGACGTAATATCGATCGAACTTTTCTGTTCCTCTGGCTTCAGTCTACTCAAGTTTATCAATATATATCGTCCACCTAATTCAACGCAGTGCGATGACGAGCAGCTTTTTGAACTTTTAGTCAATTTGACATCTTCTCATTCCAGTGCTGTCATTATTCTTGGTGATTTAAATCTGCACATTGATTGGGAAAATCTCAAATCGCTTGATCACAGTTCTAATTACCTTCTCAAATTTTTTGTTGACTGTGGTTCCCAGCAGTTTGTGCGTAAGCCAACATATGGAAATCGTGTACTTGATCTGATTTTTTCTACCACACAGAATGTAAGTAATGTTAAGATATATCCACCTATAGCTTCTGCCGACCACAACGTCGTCGGATTTCACGTTAAAGAGGCTTGTTCAGTCCAACCTGTGCTTCCTATTCCTGACTTCTACAACTTTGATTACTCCAACCTCAACGAATTCTTTTATAATGTTAACTGGACGCTCATTTTCGAAAATTGTTCATCTATGGAGGAGCTTTATCGGAGTTTTTGCGCCAAAGTCTATGAAGGTCTGGGTAGATTTGGACGGTTGAAAAATCGTAGCTTTCTCGGTTTCCGATACCCGCAACATATTTGTGCGCTAATTAGCCAAAAACGTAACCTCTTTGAAACACTCAAGAATCCTTTATCCGATTACCTTTACAAAAAGGTTTGCTCTGATTTAGATTTTCATCTAAAGAAATTTCTGTCGAATTATGAACGTCGATTGTCTAGCAAAACTCCAAGGAATTTGTTTGGATATATACGGCGTAAATTGCAAACAAAGACTAATCTTCCCATTCTTCGTGGTCCAAGTGGTAATATTTGTGGGACTGATGCAGAGAAAGCGGAAGCTTTAGGTGGCGATTTCGCCGATGTATTTTCAAAGAAAGAAGATTTTGATGATCGTCTTACGTACGGCTCCTGCAACCACAATCGAATTAGTATGATTAATTTTAATCCTGCTGATGTGAAAGCTATCTTGAAATCTCTTAAAATGTCTTGCACAGAACCTTACGATGGCATTCCTCCCATAGTATACCGAAACTGTGCGGACACTCTTTCGCAACCTCTTTCAAATCTATTCAATTTATCCATTGCTTTTGGTGATATGCCTAGTTTGTGGAAGGAGGCCATGGTGACTGCAATCCCAAAAACTACTTCTGCTACAACTGTCTGTGATTTTCGACCCATAAGTCTAACACCCACTCCCATCAAAGTTATGGAAAAGATTATCAGAAGGAAGTTGCTCCGTGTGCTGCAAAAATTCTATGTAATTCCTCATGAACTGCATGGTTTTGTTCCCGGAAGGTCTACTACGACCAACTTAGTGAAGAGTGTTTTTGACTGGAGAAAAGCCCTCAATGCCGGTATGTCGGTGGATATTATCTATGCCGATCTATCTAAAGCGTTTGATAAGATTCCGCATTGTATACTTTTGCCGAAACTTCAAAATTATGGGATTACTGGCAATCTTTTAAAATGGTTCGAATCCTATCTTGAGAACAGATATATGACAGTCAGAGTAGGGCAGTCATTCTCCAAGAGATACAAATGTACTAGTGGGGTCCCCCAAGGTGGGGTACTCTCCCCATTACTGTTTCTGATCTTCACTATTGAATTACCTGCCCTATTGAATGTGAATGGAGTGAGTGTTCAGATTTATGCGGACGACATCAAGCTGTATGTATGCTATAATGAGGAAAGTCATCATGTCATGCATACAGCACTTCAATCTTCTATCGATAGATTGAGTAGATGGGCGTCGTGCAATGGTCTTTTTCTAAATGCTAGCAAGTGTTCCTTTCTACACCTTGGTAATTATCAGCCGACTGAGTATGAAGTGAATGGTACTTTGTTGACTGTCTCTTCATCGGTCAGAGATCTGGGTGTATTGATTGATTCTAAATTGAAGTGCACAGAGCATATTGATTATGTAGTGCAAAAAGCTTATGCCTCATTATTTGCAATCTTTCGAAATATTCATTCATCTGACCAGCTTTTACTTACTAAATTATATAAGGCATATGTTATCCCACACCTGGAATATTGCTCTCAGGTGTGGAACCCATCTTGTAGAAAGGAAATACTGAAGCTCGAAAAAGTCCAACGCATCTTCACGCGTATGACTCTTTTTCGTAAACTCCAAACTATTTCAAGAAAAGATATTCCTGCATATGATAGACGTCTTAAGATGATGGGTTTAAAGCCTCTTTTGAACAGAAGAATCATATCTGATCTGGTTTTTTGTTTTCGGATACTAAGGAAGGAAATTGATCTGAGAGCTAGCAGCTTCTGGGTCTTTAGACCAGTAAGCTGTAGGCTAGGAGGATTCAATCTCCACTATCCCAGATTGAACAAAAAATTCTACTCCGGTCTTTTTAATTCGTTGTTTTATCGATGTGCCCGTTGGTTAAATCGATTACCAACTGAACTTTTGTCATCAAAAAATGGGTGGGTATTCAAAAAGGGTCTTCAAAAGATGAAAATCTCTGAGGTTCTGAATTGTAATTCTTATCTTTGTTGATTTTCACCCAGTTTGATTCAGGTCATGAAGGTGGACAAGTAATCTCGATATTCGCAAGTTGCTTTATCTTAGTCTTTCTTCATTTTTGTTTTAGTGTTCTGTTTATCTCGATTTTTTTTCAGGTCGTCGTGCTAGTTCTGGAGTGATTTCGAGCTTTGTGTTACTACAAAATTTTATACCGTCTTTCAAACTAAGTTTACGGACTACGAAGCTTATCTTTTCTGCCATTTATCCTCAATTTTTTTGCCTCTTATTAGAATGAGTGTACATCTATGGTACCATTCATCTCTGTAGTAGTTGTTTTGACCATGTTTATATTTGCTGACCGTGAACCAACCAGTCTTATCAACAAGGGGTTTTCTGATGGCTTGTATTGCAGCTACTTAGCCCCATGCCCTGCCACTTCTACTTGAAAAGCTTATCTAGATGTTCAATAGATCTTGCTCCCCTCTAAAATAGATCTTTACTGGGGGCCAGTCAGCTAGCTTTACCCGCAGGCTCGCTGACATTCAAATGACGGAATGGGCCACAATAATTTTAGAGCGAGCAAGATTTGGATCCTATACAGTCTATAGAGGTCGTTCGCAGCTTGACTTTTTTAAGTGATTGAACGTCTTGGTAGGCCTGGGAAATGGGTTCTTTCATCCTGTTCTTCTATTTCTCTATTTTTTTAACTCCTGCGATTGAGACTGGTTGGATTCTCGTTTTGTTCATAGCTGCTTTGTCTATTTCTTCTTTTTCTCATTTAGGCACACCATGAGTGTATTGAAATAAATAAATAAATAAATAAATAAAAACAGTTTACAGTTAGGAAAGTCTAGCTAAGGCGTTCTTGACCTGTAGTAAGATTTCAATCACACATTTGACCACTCCTTGTCGGATCCACTTCGCATTCATCTATCGTCAAATTCTTCCTCATATCAAGGTCCAGGTTATTGTAGGAGGCTTCGCGTAATACCGCACCGTATAGGACGGAGTAAAAGGTTATAGAACCTTTTACTCCGTCCTATACGGTGCGCGCGTGACGTTGTAAGATCCAAAATCTATTGATAAGCACGCCAACATGGGAAGAACATTTTAAATTTTGACCAGTTGTGAGTTTTAAAAGGTCCTAAAAATTTGCACCCAATCTGCTTCTAAAGGCAATGGCTCGGCAAATCCCAACCTAGTCAAATTGGCACTTACCTGGGGTTATTCAATACGCTGATCCCGAAAATCCACTTTTGAAAGCTTGAAAACGGCGAAAATGAGCGTTTTAAATGCCCTTTCCTTTAGAATTGGACAAGTGGAGCAAGGCTGATGACGCTAAATCGTTGCAGGATCCAACGGTTATAGTATTGCGGCGGGCAGCCTCCAAAGGTGGGAAAGAAATTGCGAACTCGTCCGGACGCGTGTGAGATTGGCCTGCGCGTGTGAGTTTGAGAGCAATTTTCTCCGCAGGGAAGGGATGCTGTGCAACCGGGACTGCACTATTTTCATGCTTGGGCGATAGGGAACCTACCGCGTTGAAATCCTGAGTTGTTGGATTTTGCCAATCCACTGCCTGGCTCATTTCACTTACGTTTTTCATTTCCACAAATTCCTTGTGTTTGCTCGCATAGTTTCACTGTAGTTGACATGTTCCTTTCGAAGAAAGATATCATGATGTGCTTCTTGGCGTTTAAGCACACCATCAGTGAAGAGGTAGACGTTGTGTCACCAATACAACATTTTAGGAGTGTGTTCAAAAGTTGAGAAATGTTGTCCAACAGAAAATCTGATCCATAAGCACGTACGGCAGCCAGCACACTTGCCGCTTCGAGGCGCGCTGGGTCTCGTGCGGAAAAGTGCCGGCAGCCCTCTTCTCCTTTCAGAGTTGTTTTGCAATTGCGAGCACGTATTCCAACGGCTTCCTGCAAATGGTGCATCAAACCTACCTTAAGCAGGAAAGTAGACCAATCTCAAATGAATTAGACAACAAAAATAACGATCTGTATTTCATTCGTATTGGGTGTTCTTAGCAGAACTATTAGAAAATCTTTGTTTCAAGCAGGTTTCGAAGATTCCGTTAGAGTTATAGACTTTCCACCTTCTAATCTCAAAATAGCAGAATCTGCAAGACCGCCGACTGTACCCTGCCCGTTTTGAAAGAAGGGGACTGCTTCGAGTTAAGAGTAGTTCATCTCACATCCTGTCAAAAATGCGGTGACCAGTACATAGGAGAGACCGGCAGGCCCTTTGCACAAGAACTGAGAAACGTTAACGGCCTTAAAAATCCCAAAAGTCCACACCTTTGGATGCACATCGAAGGCTAGTCATGGAACTAGTGCTTTTAGGTCATTGTTACGATGCTGTCTCGCAATCAGTTAATAACCCGTAAAATCAGGCCCTTTGGAGTCTAATACCGCGAAGATGAAGGCATCACCATAACAGCAGCTGTTCTACTATAAACCACTATGTGGATCTCGACACGAAATCTTCTATAACCATCAAAAGGGCACTGTTGACTTTAACTGTCTAACTCACTCGTAGTGCAGCTGCAATGCAGTGCTGGTTGTTCAGTTTCTGTATACCGATTTGGCAAAGCTGAGGACAGGCTTCCAACATCTACTGCCACTCCATCACATAGCTTAACATCTATAGCCACACGGCTCTTGAGCGGGCAGCCTCAAAGTCTCGATCTTTCAGGATTTCCAATTTCGAAATGCTGAGTCGAGGATCTGACGCTCCCTCAGTTCGAAAGCTGGCTAGTACGTAGGTACGTACGTAGTAAGCGTTGAGTTGGCGAGCGCGTAGAATAAATCAACAAAGATTGAAGGCGCGGTTGTTTTACGCTGTTATTCTTTGCTGCTTTAGCGATTATCGTCACGCTCGTGATTCATAAGAGCACTCTTTTTTGGGCACACGCCTAGTCTTTCGCTGCACGCACATTCAGTATCATCCTTTAATTTGGTTAATGTTAAGTATAGAAGTCCATTCCCATCCACAATATCAATTTCTCATTATATGTGTTGTTTTCGCGCTTCAGAATTCTCTGAAGCAAGCATTACTGAAACCTTTGCTACTTTGTCCGAAATCCTTTTTTTCAGTGGAGTACGACATTAGGTACTCAAAATTTGCCGATCTACAAATCTAACTCCTTGACATTTTGTTGTCATTTAAAATTGAAAATTTGTATTCATTAGAGACTTGTTTGATGTTTCTTTTGCCAGAAAAAAATGACTGTAGAAACTCTTTTGTAAACTGCAACTCTTAGTAATATATCTTGAACTCCTGCTGCAAAGGTGCCCATTTCGGTGTAATCCTTGAGCGTACAGGACTGAACTTAGAGTTAATCACGATTACATTGCATCCTGATCCACAAGAAATCTTTTGAGAGCTGGATCTTGATTCACTCTCCCAAGTGAGATCAACTCTTCCTTTGGAAGTTTAGCCGCAACTTTTTGAAGCTTTTTACTTGTTTTTAAAAAATCTTGAATTTAGACTTCTTATTGTCGTGTGAAAACACATCAAAACTTGTAGGGATCTTTATCAATTATGCTAAAGATTGCGCAGCACCTAAACCTAGTTTTGCTTCTATCTGATTTTCACAGAAAATGACACACCTTTTACCTACATTTGTGAAAGTTTTGCATTCTAATGGTGTTCTTAGAAGGTGTATCTTCATAAACATAAAAGGATCTTCTATTTGTGCAGTCCTTAGCATCTATAAAACAAGTTTTCTAGAGAAAGTTTCTTCTCAGAACGAGCGTTCTCATTCTCGTCCATGCAAAAGACTCCAAAACGCACGATGATCGAGGAATTTTCTTCTCAGATCGAGTGTTCTCATTATCGTTCTTTACTGCAAAAGACTCCAAAACGCGCGATGACCAAGGTTACAATTGCAAACGTTTTAGAGCGCTCCATGACCAAGGTTGCAAAACACATACCAAAGCACTCTCCTTTCAAATACTCCTGCAATACTTGATACTTCAGTTTAGTTTTGAAAACTTCAATGTTTGAAACACGCTAGTTGCATATCGGAGACGCCATTTACAACTCTTAATATCTTTTATCTTCTTTGCGTTAAAAATACTCTTTAATTTATAATTAAGTAAGAAAATTTTATTAATATTGAGAATTAACTCGTTGATCCAAAATTAAAGAAGATCAAGCAAAATAACAATACTGAAAAATCGAATTTAGCATGAATCACTGAGTGATACATGTGAACATGGTTAAAACTATCAAGATTCGCGCAAGTATTTTAAAGCTCTGACTTACATGTGCACCTGCATGCTGAAGTACTTTTTCCGTAAAGTTGTGATTTCAAACACGTTGTTGTGGGTACAAATCAACATTGGGAGTATCCCAATTATCAGGGCTATGATCGTATCTAAAGGAAGTAAAAAACTCAGATAAACGTTACTGATGCAGCATACGTTCCTACTTCGATGTCTGTAATGCAGTGCTCTTCAAAACTTGACACGCGTTCATCCTTAATGTATTTAGGTTTCAAGTAAAGGACGCAGTTGGAGGTTTCGCGCTCACTTGCAATGCTGACTACATCAAACTCCAACAAGTAAGTCTGACTCGTTCTGCTGTATATTTCTGTAATATTATCATGGTGAGCCAAAATCATTTTGATTTTTCACAGATATAGAGACTTGCTTTTTGATTAACGGTAAACAACCAGCAGTAACGCTCTTATATGAGCTGACTTTCGGTGTTATTCTATCAGGGCAGTTTATTCAAATAAGTGCGATGTTTGACTCAAATTTTCTATCAAAAAATCAGATTTTGTCCCAAAACTTTCAAGCACGAAAAACTTGAGGTGAATTTCATATACATGGATAGAGCGAGAAGCTCTATTACATCTCAGCCTTTGAAGGTGAGCTTATCCCATTACCTTAATAAGAAATCATGTCTCTCAATACTCAATGCTAAATCTTCTGTTGCAAAGCATTGAATACACTTTCAATTGGATTAGGTGACACTCTCACTCATTGTGGCACAGACACCTTTGTGGCCTTACTTGTGTTAAAGCGACGGTGCTGATCAGAGAATTACTTGGACGCAGCGTCCACCCTAAATTTTGTATTCCATGTTTTTATTGTTATCGAGCCTTTTCATGGCGGTGATCTTGGATATGAGGTTCAAATCACCAAAAAGCCCCGAAGTTGCCCCTTTCTGATCCCCTATTTTGGCAAACCTGGACGAGCGCTAGTCACGTTTGACTAGGCGTCGCGTGCGCAACAGTATCACATCATAAGCTATGCGTCTCAACGTTGCTTGTCATGTCAGAACACGTCACAGAGCAATCCGTGGGTGGGTGAAGCACAAAGAGGATCCAGGTTCTCTCCTTTTGTAGGCAACACTGCGGGACCGTATCGCTGTTGGTCTACTTTCAGGGTTAGAGTGCGCGGCGTACGGGCTGACGTTCTGTCATCATAGGAGCGTACGCCGCGCAGTCTGGCCCAGCCCTAAGGGCCTGCTAATAGAATAGGTAGTAGTCTAAGGTGAATAGCTTTTAGGTGGACGCTGCCTCTAAACGAAGTTTGAGTTATGCGCTTTTGGAAATAACGCCGTGCGAAAATGCTCAGGTTTTGCTGTGTGGTAACATTTGCCAAAACTTGTAACCAATATTAGTATCAGTGGCCCTGAAAGACGGCCGCTTTCAATATCAGCGCGCCGGCAGTGTAGGAGGTTAATCTTCTTTCACGTTATGAATTTTTGTTGTAGCATTCTTAGGCAACATCGAGTATAGCCTAGGATGAAGGAAGTTCTTGGTGGGGTAGACATAAAATCATAAATCTCTTACCACTTTAGGCCTCTAAAGAAGAAGAATAGCTCGAAACGTTAGTCCACCACTTACCAATAAATACTAGCCTCGATTGGCTTACTAATCTACTCACAACATACTAACAATGCCGAGGTTAAGAAGGGAGGAAACTTGATAGCTACATGCTGCTTCGCTTTTTCTCTGCTGGAAGAGAGACTATAAGAACGATATTTGTTAAAGATTCAAGTTTGAAAAGCTGGAATTTTTGCACTTGGACCTCGATGCTTTTTCAAAACCTTCGCAATCTTGGTGGCCTTCCTTACCAATATGGCATGTATTGCACGCTAGTACATGATTTATGGAAACGTTCTTATAGCAAGCTCGCAAAAGTAAAGTAAAGAATTGTGCGTTTTTTGAGCGGCTTGGGTTAGGACTGTAATCTACATAAGAACTTTCTGAGTTTCGAAAAATGATGTGATTGTTTTTGTAATATCCTAACAATTTATTACAGATATTTTTCCGCAAAGTCAATCTATAAGACTCAGAAACCCAGAGAATCATATTAGATCATTTAAAACATTTGATTCTTTCAACAAAGAAAAACAATAACACCCAGAAATTTTAGCACGTTCTTAACAGCAGAGACGGACTTTGGATTGAATTTGTTGCGGCAAGTGCCTGCCACCGAGTTGCTGGTTGTGTCTCCTGTTTCCGTACTGTTTGCACTGGCAATGGTACAACTTGGAGCGAAGGGAGAAACAAGAACACAGATCAACAAGTTATTATCGGGAGGTGAGAATTCGCATACATCAACCATTGTAAAATAAGTGGACTTTTGCAGTCAGTTAGCCACATCACTTAAACAAAAGATGCCTGGGGGGGGGGGGGTGGTTGGCTCACTTAGGAAATTACTGGCTTATTGACTCAATAGGGAAGAATCATTGGACGAAGTGGCCTATTTTTAGGTTGTAAAGAAAGTTCCTTGGCACTTCCGAAAAATTTTTTCAAATCGCTGTAACTTCAAGCAGATTGATTCTTTCTTGCAGCTACAAACTTCATTGCAAAGACAATTTTGTCCATAACATATATTTGTCTTGCTGGCTTCTCAGCACCTCACTGCGGTCCACCAGCATGCGCAGAAGGGAAAAAGTTCGTTGCGAAAAGTGGCCTATTTGTGCAGGATTATCTCAGGCAGGATAACAGCTGGAGAGTCCAGATGCTGTAGCTATATAGAGTTCCGCTGGGGCTGTTACGGAAACCATTCATGTTTTTGAAGTACCACCTGCACAGAAATTTTTCTCAGAATGTTTGAAAAATCGACCATTTTTTGCTCCTAAAAATGCACCATTTTTCGACTAAGTGGCTTTGGAGTCTTCTAGTTCTGCACAGAAAGGATCAAACCTTTGATTACGGTGAATATCGCTGGGGTAATGCCTTACACATCTTTTGGACCCATCGTCCAGGCGTGGCGATCCCTGCGGAAGCGATGCCACCTGCGAAAAGAGTTGCAGTCAGAGGCAAGTGACAGCTTGTAATTTCTGAGCACAAATCGCAAAACTCGAGTGCAGTTGCGGGTCAGAAGTTGACAGGTTCCCCAATCAGATCACTCATGATTTTTACGAAATTCTTTGAACTGCACAGAAAAATGGGCGCAGGGAAAAATTGCGAAATTTTCATGATTGGAAAGATTTCCTTTTTTGATGTGCAGGTTAAACACGTCCTAGCCTCGATAGAAACCAGAAACGGTATTGAAAACTTCATGCTTACCTCTGCTGAACAGTATAAAAAACTTGGTGTCAGACTCCGACCGAGCGCCGAAAAAAGGCTTTTGAAAATAAAATTTCCAAAAGTGCCCGGGAATTTTCTTTACAACCTAATAGAAGGTAAGCATACCTTTTCAAAGAACATCGAACGCTGATACCAAATCTGTCTTCCTTATATGCGGAGCGCGTCTGCACAAGAAGTTGAAATTGCAGCGAAAATTTGATTGCGTATTCAGGAGAAAGTAATATATGAAAGACTTCTGTAAGCTAAATGGATTCAGTTTTCAACTCATAAATCGCTCATAATTTCTTACTCAATGGGGCTCCGCAGATAATGAAAACGGATTCGAAATCAACGTTCGATGCCTTTAAAACTGTGCGCATCTAAAAGAAAAGGCAACTTCGACTAAGGATCCTCCCTCGTCAGACATTTTCTGCAATTCTGTGACTTAGAAATGTATGCGGAATATCCCGGCGGAGATGAGAGCAGCCTTGAAAAGCTTTGTATTTGAATGTTTTGGGGACTGATTTCTAGTTCTATCATCCTTTACTATAAACATATGGCACAAGAGTGCTTTATTGTATAAACCGTGTTCAACCTTTCGTATAAAGATTCTGCCCTCCTCGGTAGGAATGTTCATGCACATGCGACCTACAAGATATTGATTTTGAACCTTCCGTAAACTCTGAGGCAGATTGGACTTGCGCACAGAAAAGGTTTTGGTCTCGCATTAATTTGATGTTCCCAATCACCTTTCACCATACTTCACTAAACACAAGCAGAACAGATCCTTAATATAGAGGCTGCGTTTTTTTAACTTGTTGTATCATGCTGTAATCATTACCGGCTTAACCTATCTTTATTTGAGTTATTAGCTTAGATTGCTCGGTTCCTGTTGTCGACCGTGGTAAACCCAATTCTTAGGCCAGATTGGGAAGGTGGGCGACTGGTGGGCGTTCGCCTGGCAACAGTTCACACTCAATCGAAACCACAGTAAGATATATCGGGCTAAGAACCTATGCCTGCGTTCGCTTGTTTTCTTCTTTGAGTGGCAAAATGCCAGCGCTATGCTTGACTTACAGCAAAGGCTTGGGCCAGGTTGAGCTGAAAGTCCGGCCTAAAAACGGATCCGCTGCTTTACGAAATGCTTTGACCTAAACCCAGCTAAATTCTATGTACCGCCTCCCAATTTCGCAGCAAGTTTTCAAGTTGGCCAAATCGACAAATGCAATGAGTATTTTTCCTGTACCAGTTCCCAGTGTCCCATCAACCTTGAAAATTGATACATTCGAAAAGGACAGTCATTAGTTTTGGAGAAAGAGAAAGGGTTCACATCTTGCGTAGATGAGTTTGCAAAAACTCGATGAAATTATCAAGAGAAAAAATATAGAAGGCGACACCCACACAGAGAATCGCCGGGGGCAGGCGGTCCTCTAACTTGCACTTTTCTGCAAGCGGTCAACAGAATTTTGGAGCGTGGTCAAACCTTCAGCTGGCGGCACTTCCTTAACGCTCAGATAATCGCCGGGGGCAAGCGGCGATGCGATTTATGGGCAGGCGGGCACCGGAAAAATAGTTCGTTGATTTTTTGCGGCCCGCTTGCAGAAATTTGGAAGAAAGTTGGCGAAATTAAAGACGAAAGCTTGAAGAACAATCGCGGTTTCTTTATGGATTAGCTGCGGCGCAGTGGCCGCATTCTCGCGGACTTTCCGCGAGAATATGCAAAAATTTCGAGGGCCGCACGGTCCTTTGTGGAGGACCGCTCAACCCTCAGGTACTTTCCGCTGAGAGAAAGTACCTCAAACTTGAGTAACTAAACCAACGGTGACACCTCTGCCACACAGAGTCTTACCTGCGCTCGACGTACGCCCGAAAATGCCTAAAAAGAGTCCGAGCGCTTGCTGAAAATTTGGCCAGCGCTCGCTCAAAGAAATTATTTGCGGAGCGCTTGCAGGAAATTTTGTATTGCTGCCCGCTGGCAGAAGACGAAAGTACCGCCCGTTGAAGGTTTGGCCACGCCTCAAAATTCTGCTGACCGCCTGCAGAAAAGCGCGAGTTTGCGGACCGCCTGCCCCCGGCGATTATCTGAGCGGTCGCATATTTTGCCAGCGGGCAGCAACAGAATATTCTGCAGGCGCTCGTCAAATAATCCCTTTCAGCAAACGCTGGCCGAACTTTCAGCATGCGCTCGGACCCTTTTTCCGCAGTTTCGGGCTTACGTCGAGCACAGGTAAGACTCTGTGTGGCAGAGGTGTCACTGATTTAATTACTCAAGTTTGAGGTACCTTCTCTCAGCGGAAAGTACCTGGGGGCTGCGCGGTCCTCCACAAAGGACCGTGGCTCTCAAAAATTTTCCTATTCTCGCGGAAGGTCCTCGAGAATGCGGCCACTGCGCCGCAGCTAATCTATAAGGAAACCGCGATTGTTCTCCAAGCATTCGTTTAAAATTTCGCTAAAATTCTTGCAAACATCTGCAAGCGGAACGCAGGAAATCAGCGAACTATCTTTCCGGTGCCCGCCGCCCATAAATCGCATGGCCGCCTGCCCTCGGCAATTATCTGAGCAGTCCAAAGTTTATGTACAAAGTTTGGTGCGGGTGATGCCACATTCACACAGACATAGACTAATGACATTCGGCTTCATATAAAGGCTATTTCATCAAATCGGAAGTTTTGATGAACCTAACAAGTTTTGAACTTTTTCTGAAACTTTACCCTCTTATAACATGGCCCGCTTAAAACTTGGGAATATGGAGATTGTGAGGAGCGCTAAAGTGTGCACAAGCTGTCTCATTTTTGAAGACGAAACAAAAAAGTTTCCGGCATTTCGAAAACTAGTGAATTTAGAGGATATAAGAAGGTAAACAAAAATAAGACGGTTCGCAACTTAGACCATTCACTATGATCCAGAATTGTGGATGAATTGATGCTAGATTCTGATGGTTGACTCATTTCACGCAGAACAAAAGAAATAGAATTTGAAGACAAATCGGTTCCGGCATTCCCACAAAGTTGAACGATTCTCTATATGCAAGGCTATTGGGGGACTGTCAAGGACTAAAGAGTCGGAACTTAAAATTTAGTGAAACTTCGCATAGTGGGGTCAGTTGATCTAAAGAATACAAATAACATATTCAGTCGTTGATTATCCAGACATACTCATGTCGTTGTACCGTAAACCTACAGTAATCTCACAAGAAACCCTACGTGCAAATTCAGTATCGTTTGTAATTAGCATGTCGAATATCCCCTCCTCCCCCCCCCCCCGATATGCCAAGTTTCAGCCATCTACTCAGATAATCGCCGGGGGCAGGCGGCCATGCGAATTTTGAGCAAGCGGGCGCCGGAAAAATAGTTCGCTGATTTCATGCGGTCCGCTTCAGAAATTTAAAAGAATGCTGGCCAATTTTTAGAGGAATGCTCGGAGAAATATCGTGGTTTTTCTATAGATTAGTTGCGGCGCAGTGGCCGCATTCTCGCGGACTTTCCGCGAGAATATGCAAAAATTTCGAGGGCCGCACGTTCTTTGTGGAGGACCGCGCAACCCCCAGGTACTTTCCGCTGAGAGAAAGTACCTCAAACTTGAGTAATTAAACCAACGGTGACACCTCTGCCACACAGAGTCTTACCTGCGCTCGACGTACGCCCGAAAATACCTATCAAGAGTCCGAGCGCTTGCTGAAAGTTTGGCCAGCGCTCGCTGGAAGATATTATTTGACTAGCGCTCGCAGAAAATTCTGTATTGCTGCCCGCTGAAGGTTTGGCCACGCCCCAAAATTCTGCTGACCGCCTGCAGAAAAGCGCGAGTTTGCGGACCGCCTGCCCCCGGCGATTATCTGAGTACATGGTAAGATTTTCCTTTACTCCTTATACCATCTGCCTACCGTAACCCTCACTGCAGACTTTGGCAGAACACAATCTCTAACGTCATAACCTATATAATGCCAAAATTTGAACGTGTCATATTGTAAGATAAAAAAGTTATTGAAAAAGCTGCAAAACTTGTTTCCAACCTGACATTTTTTTTCTTTCAGATGGTAACGACGAAGAGGTGTCAGACTATTATGCGAGTTTATCTGGTCATATACATGAGGCAACTAATGACGTCAAAGCTTATATCGCAAATGGTTTCTTTTTAGAGTGAGTCACATTTGTCAACAAGTCAAAAGTTGAATGAGAGAATTTCGTAGTCTATTTGATTGACTTAAATTAAGGGTTATTTGCTGAGACTCAAATAGTTATGAGTAAGAAAGGCAAGCAAAAGTTTGCTTCAAATATTTCATTGGTAGCAGTAGATAGTGGATTACTCATTGCTTTGAATAACCCAATTGCTCTTTAATAAATAACAAGGTGCTTATGGACCACGAGAATTTCCTTACACTCCACTCAACTGTTAGGGAGACTAAGTGACCTGGTGCAAAACTGATGCGAACATCCATAACTGACATGAGCGAAATCTCGAATTTTGGATTATCCTTTTTTATTCAAGGTGGGACTTGTGCCTTAGCATTCTGAGAAAAACTATGGACTGTGATGTACATATCGATCGACGCGTCAGAAAATCTTTTAAACAGTTTTAGCAGGATCTGTAACTACTGTAATCTTTGTTCCTTCGTATGTAAGCTTGCCGTACTCCGTAACCCCTACATACAAAGATATTTGCCAGGTCAAAGCATGCATTTGTATCTCACATCTAATCAACATCATGTAAAAATGGATGCTCAACTCCCAAGATAGATTGAAACGGAAAGTTGCTAGTTTTTGCCCGTTTTCCAAGCATCCACTCAACGTGATATGTATGTCGTGAGTCAGTGCGAATGCTAATCCTAAAACTTCACAGCTTATCTATGAACATTGTTAAGAAACCATTTCTTACATGAGCACTTCAGCAATCTCTAGAACGGAAAGGTACCGAAACACAGGGTTTCCGCCTACTGCGTAGAGCATCGGATTTTTCTTGCGCATATAACGCTTTTGCGTTTTGTTCTTGAGCCTGCGGTTTTTTGATGAAAAAGTTACCGGCAGATAATGGTGCCAAATTTGAGATTATCATTTGATACTCCGCTAAGCAATATACGTCTCACTTCAAATGGTCCATAAAGTAATATTGTTCCTTGTAAGCTTCCAACCTTGATAGAGCAAAGTAAATTCTTGATC
Organism: Cylicocyclus nassatus; assembly: GCA_958299035.1. Lineage (NCBI taxonomy): Eukaryota > Metazoa > Nematoda > Chromadorea > Rhabditida > Strongylidae > Cylicocyclus > Cylicocyclus nassatus. Next base: position 24,502,394 of record CATQJL010000001.1, read on the forward strand.
CCTTTCAGCAAAAAATTTGATATCGAAGAACAGTACAGGAGCAATATCGTGAAAAGCTACTCAGCAGCAATAGAATCGTTGGACTTAGAAAATAACGCTACTGATTCAGCCGAGGTAAATCCTCCATGTTTTCATTGTAAAACACAGACAAGATACAGTCCCCGATAACAATTTGAGTATGCCGGCTTATCAAAAGTTTTAGAGAAATTGATGCAACTTCACATTAGAATTCAAAAATTAGGATTCAGGTGATCAACACATTTGTCAGCAATGCTACAGCTGAGAAACTAGAAAATATCATCAATGCGGATAACATCGAAGGTTTGTGGTTTATACCTTCTCAAATAAGGGCTTTCGAAAAATTCTTGCCAATTACATTTCTAAACAGGCGCTTTTTCTGTGCTTGTAAATGCTGTCTACTTCAAAGCCGAGTGGAGAAACAAGTTCCATCCCGATAAGAGTTCTAATTCTAAGTTCTATAGCAGACCGGATAGGGAAAGAGAGGTTAGTTTGCGAAGGAATTGCAATATGAAGTCGCTTCGCATGTTAGCTGCTAGACATATGCTATTAGCGGTGACGAAGCGTTTGAGATATCCACTTGTATGAGAAACGTGAGGTGATTGCTTGACTTCAAGATGGATGTTGCTGCATCAGTGAAAAGAAACTTATGACACATGTTAGATAATTACGCTAAAACGTATCACTCTACATTCATCCAAAAGACCGATTAAAATGTTTGCTGGTACTAGACTCCACCACTCCACTGCATTTCCTTAAACTCTGTCCCCATTTTCGGCCTGTCAAAAAACGCGTATTGTACTCCAGCTCTGAATAAATTTACTTTTGGTTAGCAAATTCGAGACCTAGCCTGTGCATGATGTGACATTCAATGGTATCCCCTTCAATAAAGCTGGAAAATATTGGAAATCATGGAATTTATTTTATGGAAACTGGAAAATTTTGAATTTAAAAATCAAGAGTGAGTGGCTTGAAGAAAATAGCACTAAAGAAACTTGATACACATGGAAAAATGAGATTCTGAGGATGGTTTTCCTCAAATTTGCAGAAAAAAAAATTATTCGAAAGTGAACTTATAAGCAGATGCTAGCAGTGATGCACGGCGACGATGACATTGTGAAGAATAACGTTTGGTCCCCCGCTCGCAGTCCGAGGTGGAACTTGTCTGTGTGTATTTTGCCTTCGAAAAAAGTCTAACTTGAAGAGGTACTTGGACGATATGTAACTAGGCACACAAACGTTCATTGTACAGGGTGTCGCAAAAAATATCTACACAGTTTCAATTTTCGTCAATCTTCATGTACCAGTACGATAGGATTGGCTCAACCTAGACCACCAGTACGGACCAAATCTGCGATGTATGAACTTTTAGCGTACGGGGATGTGAATCAAGAACTTAGATGAATTTCAGGGAAATTTGGAAAAGTCCGTATTAGGTTTCTCACGTATGCTGATTATTACACAACTTTTTACAATTTTTTTGGGCTTTCTTATCGGTGCAATCACATTTTTGGAAAACATTGTAAGGGAAGTTTTTACGTTCTCCCTAAAATAACTTACCAAAAAAGCATGACTGTGATGTGCGGAATTCGTATTTTAAAAACTCTAATTTCACGCGTAGAAGGCGCGGAGGATTTTTTTTTCCAAAATCGACCAGCTTAGACAAGCCAAAGGACTTTACAACCAAGGAACCCTATAACGTGCTCTATATTGCTTGAGAGAATCGTGCGATGTAATGATTTCTTTTCGGAATACAGTGAAGCGACTGGGCAGCTCGCTTGAATATTCGAAAAGGTGCGCCTCATACGCGTGAAAGTAGGGATACCTTTCGCTTGCGTAATGTGCAGTGCAATTAGGACTATATCATCAGCTTCGATATACTCATAACGTTTCGAAGAGCAACGCTGCAAAGTTCGCCGATATAGTATCACCATGTCGTACTCCTCTCGTCAGTCGATGTGATGTGCTTGCAGAATTGTGTTGTCTGTTGTGAAGTCGTTATACAGGTCGCGACTCATCTTGATGTACTGAACTGGAATACTTTGATTGCTTGAACCATCAACGACAGCCTCAGTTTCAGCCGAATCAAATTCTTCGAGTCGAGGGAGGTGAGACAGAGCTTCATCTTGTATTCTTGCGATACTTCGATGAGCCTCGATACGTGTATAATGATCTCCATAGTGCTAAATCTTTTCCGGAACCCATCTTGCTCGCTGGTTGTCCTTCGTCTAGTTCTTTTCCACTTCTGTTGGAATTACTCGTGTGAAGGGTTTGTAGACCCTAGGCAACAAGCAGATAGAGCTTTCATTGTTAATGTTGCAGGTACCTCCCTTCTTATTCAACAACACGGTTTTGCCTTTTTTCACTGATTCAAAACCTTGCCCTCTGTCAGGTACAACGTGATGAGCTTTATCGGAGTCTAATTAGAAGTAACGCGAGACTCGAGATAATCTGGGCGTTAAGAAACAAAGTGCGGTCATCTTGGTCTTGATGACGATGCTTCTGCAGGCGTTGCGTATACTTCTTCCTGCTTCGTTTGACGTCAACCACTCTTATACTCTTTTCTCAACTTTACTGTCTCGGTTGACAAATGCTTTCTCATACTTTCTAGACTGTCATCTTTCTTAGTACAATGGTGAAAATGCTGGATAAATTATTTGTATTCCTCGTCTATGCTGCGGATCATGGTATCTCGCCAAAAGCCGGATATCGAAGAAAACAGATTTAGATGATGATAGTCGTTGGGCGGTGTATCCTGATTTTCAAGCTCTTCCTCCATTCTGTGGAAAGTAGAATCTGGCACTATAGAGGCGATGGTCATTCCGTGTAGAATTTCGGCAACATCGACGTCCAGGCGATACGTTCTGTTGACGACGATCAGTTTCATTATAGTAACTTCTATCGAGTGACTGCAGGTACAACGTAAAGAGATTTTGAAGCTGCTTTTGATATATGGTCCTCATCGTCATCATCGTCATGATAAACTAGGATAGCTTTCCCCTTTCCCCATTCCACTGCCGCTCCCGATGAAAGCTTCGCAGGCGACTTTCTCCGAACTTCACGTTGAAGTCACTGGCAATGGGCTTGAAACATGTGTTTTTTTTGTACTTTCCTCAAGTTTTTTTTTTGGGAATCCTCGGCTGATGTTGGGGCGTATGCAATGGAGAATTTCAGGGCTGAAATCGATTTATATCTTGAAATTCGTGAACGTCCGATTTGGTTTGTTAGGTTTTCGAATAAATCTTATTCACAGCCAAATCAACACGACTCCCCATTCTCTCTGTCTCATCTAGAACAGTTCTTTCTCAGTATCAATCGTGTCTTTCAACGGATGGTGTCTTCTTGTCTCGATCAGTCCGATGACCTTGTACCTGATCTTCCTTGCTTCCATCAGGACATTTGAACTTCCATCAGGAGATCCTGAATGCGTAATTCGGACGTCTTTGCGCTGTAAGTACAGATCGTTATCATCATTATCTGTCCCTCTCGACAGCCAAGATCGCCCTTTAAAGGTAGGTCTGGCATATCCATCCACCTAGATTAGCACATAGTTGTAAAGCGGGCCCCATGAGTATCCGATCTGCGTTGGTCCGATCCTTTAACGTGGCTTCTGGAAAGAGATACGGGCCTGTGATACGTATCACAAACCGCCCCTCGTGTGCTCACACATCGATCGATCATGGATTGCAACTGTACCCATGCATTGCAGCCCCTCCTCTGTGGCGAGCCGGGGGATAAACAATCCGAAACTCGTCCGCGCCCTCAAAATAGGGTCCGCAGGATTTGGATTTGAGGGTTTTGGACAATTTGAACTTTATAGCTGTAACCAGGGCCGCGGAAAGGCTCTAAAACGAGAAAACATGAGAGGCGTATTTTTGCCCGGACGCTGCCTTCAGACCTTGTCCCTACTGGAGGTGCCTTCCAGTGGCTCTTTCTCGAGCTTTCTATTTATTACTACGTTTGACATTCAAATTGCTCGCATGGGATGACTTGTTAGCTCAAACCTCCCGCGAGGTGCGATTGGATCTTATTTATTGGAAGCGACTTTGAGCCCTTCTTTCCCATACCTACCCGGAAAAGAGATATGCAAGCTTTCGATGGAGGCAGGGAGTCCATACTCTGGCTTCGTTTGCTTATCAGAACAAGCGGGTGTCGCTATTAGTTGGCGTTAGATCCCTGTGGCCTTCGCCATACCTCATGCGATTGAATCACCGCGCGACTAAGCACCGCTATGATTGCGCATAATTCATTGTAACCATTTGCGTAAGCAACTTGGCACTCTTGCATCAACCCACAAAAGTATGTGCCTATGCATTTGGAACTGCTGGAATTTATTTACGATTGAGATTCGTAAAGTTTCACATCATTGTTGTATTCTATTATATATAAGATCATTTTCGAATTTTAGCAATTTTTAGCAATTTTGGAAAGCCTAAACTCCGCTCTGAAAGTCTTCCGTACTCCATACCTTCGTTGCGGACCACTTACACGTATTTTGCAGCCGATGAAAAGGCCAAATTGAGCTCTTTCAAAGCTCCTCATGTCCGCATTCGCTGCAAAATACGTATAAGTAATCCGCAATGAAGGTGCGAAGTCCGGAAGATTTCAGAGCGGAGTTTAAGCTTTCCAAACACGCTTTTCCCTCCAGACTTCACTGATTCAGTAGTTGAGGGGTCTGCCATCGCAATACTGTTAAATCCCGATGCATATCATCTTGCCGGGACGCTACCTTTAACGAACAGTGTAGGCTAAAATACGAAAATGATCTCATGGAGAATGCAACCATGATTGTGAAACTTCACGGATCTCCATGAGTGGCGAAAAGGCTCAAAGAGGGTGAAAAACTATGAGCGGAATTTTACCGTGACACTGCTTCAACTTCTAACTATGAAAGCCAGCGAGGCCAGTAATTTATTTTGCTGTGTCTCCTATTTAATGACTGAATGGGAGGCTTGCAATATTTTTTGGCGGAGGTTTGTTGTGATTATTGATTTGATATTGGTTCCCAACTTGAAGTGGATTATATTTCTAAAAAACTTGGCTTTCTTTCATGTACTTCGTGGATTTTTGATATTCCTACTTCGGCTGCGCTCGAAAAATCCTCACTACTTTTGCATCAACCTATACGTTTAGCAGAGTTAAGTCAAATTCTAGACTTTTCTCATCTCACTTATTCCTATTATTTTAGATAATGTTTATGGGAGACTTCGGAGTATACAGACTCTATGCAGAAGATGAGGATATGCAAGTTCTTTCAATGCCTTATACGGATGAATCCTTTGCTTTAAATATATTCTTACCGAAGCAAAAGTACGCTTTGTTTTGTCTCAGACAAAAACGACAGTAATTTGAACTTTATTATTCAGATTCGCTCTTGACGGAATACGAGCCAATATCACGGGTGAAAAGGTTCAGCAGCTCTTATCCGATCTCTCAAGCACAAAACTATCGGTTTGTGTATATTCTCTACGGACTCTCAAACAACACACCCACCTTTGAAATCGACCTACTAACGTGAATGCGATTTCTGAAAAAAAATCAGAGATGTATCTTTTTTTGCTATGTCATCATTTCTTACAAACACTTGTTACTAACAAGTAAGTTAGATAGGAAAGGTTGTCAATTTTCATGCTGGTAAGGCAGGCTAAGCTTCAAAAAAAAAGAAAAGCAGTTTTTGTTAGATAGAGCGAGCTCTATGTGATTATCAAAGTTTTGCATGCATTGTGGTCCACGCAGAATTTGAGACCAGAAATGTTTACTCGTCATCTCATGGATTAAATCTAGTACTCGCAACTGGAACTAAATCAAGTTCGATGTCGCTTTTGAAGGAAAAGCAAAAGAGATATTGTTCTTGCTGGGTCCGGGAAAAAATCAGTGAGATGGGTTGTTCTCATATCAAAAAGTATCGAAAAAAAGGTATTACAGCGTCAAAGATTTATTATTAAATCCGTTCCACACATGTACATTAATTTCAAAAAGTCGAAAGTGGGCATGTTATGGGGCTGTTGGCTGCGTGCAGGAGGCATGATTCAACGTAGCGCGAGAACTCAAAGTGGTGCTCCAGACAAACATCGCAAAGCTATGGCCATTGGTGTACACATGCGCGCGGAGGAGCTTGAACATGTTCAGTTTTCTATATGAAGGAAATTCATGCAACTTTTTTCAAGATTAGCCGAGTGCCAGCTGAGCTGGATCCGATCCCGATCCTTACATAACTTTCCATCGGTTTTTGCACAGATTGTATCTTCACTCTGATTATAACAAGCAAGACTTTTTTAGGGAGGCAATCTGCTTCGATCGCAGAACGCGCTCGAAGTGATTGAATGCGCAAAAGTTTCATTTTTGCCGGTTGTTCGGTAACATTATTCTTCCCTTTCTCTTCCCATTTCTCGTTTTCTTTTGTCGTCATGTTACACATGTTTTGTCATTTGCTGAAGAGGAGGGGGTTGGCAGGTAGGAGCCGAGTAGAGAGAGGGAGACGAAAAGCGGGAGTATGAGGCAAGGATAAGTTCGTTGGAGGGAGGAATAAAAAACAAGTGGGATTGGTGAAAGTTGAAGGGACTTGGCAAACTTATTGAAACACAGGGAAATTTGTTAGAAACTCGCTGGTCCCAAGTTGTGCCGAACTCTGAACGGATTCCTCTTAAAAATCTCACAAAGCTTATTAGATCAAGCGTGAACGTGAATATAATAGTATTCCCAGTTTCCAAGCAAAGATGGCTCGGGCTTTCGTTAAATCGTGTTTGTCATATATTCAAGGATGTGATTTTTATGATTGGATCACAAAAAAGTTTGCAGTACACGACGTACGATGACTTATCAAAATTCGGCCATCATTTTACTTATTTCTAGAACAAAAAAAAAAATTCGGCGGCTGCAGAGAGCTTATCAACTGCGGAGTCGGGTGCACCTGCATCACCGGTCCCGCGCGGCAGTCTCGCCTGGGCTCTGCACATCTTTCGCGAACACGCTTTCTTATTACTTTCCTACCAGGAGCGCGGGAAAGGCAGAGCTTCAGTCGCGGATTAAATGTGCGAAAATGACGGGAGAACATGTTCGCGACAGAGGCGCGGAGTCCAAGCGAATACGCAAGAGCAGAGATGTTGATGCATCCGACTTTGCAATTGGTAAGCCCTGAAGGGATGTCCGTACTCGTCTACTACATCAAAATCTTTGCAAATTTTTGGCAGAGATTCTATGTTTTGAAAAAATCCAATAGTGTCTTGCATACGTCGGCTTCAAACTTGGCGTACCCGATGTCTTATGGCCATCAGGCAGGCTTGTAGGCTTGCTTTGAAGCAAGAAAATTTTGCTAGAAGATTATTCCATGAACTAAACCGAACACAATGTGTCATAAATAATTCTGAAATCTGAAGGGTACTCAAAATGCCATGAATCAGACCAGCTGAGCTTTCAAAATTGTTATTTTTATCGATCGCGAGAGAACTCTTATGCGCAGGCGGTGAATGATAGACTTACGAAAAATATCCATTCCACAAAAAATTTGTAATTACGTCACCTCAAATTTCCGCAAATGCAAGCCTCTGAACTTGAAGATCACGCTCAGCTGCAAATTACTTCTGAGCAGATGAGTGACGCTTGTTAAATTCTCCTGCTTCAGATCAGAATTCCGAAAATGAGAATTGAGAATGATTACAAGCTCAAGGAAGCACTGATCGATATGGGAGCTACTGAAATGTTCAGTCCGAACTCCGATCTTAGTGGTATAACTAGCACGGCACCACTAAGGGTTTCAGACGCTGCTCACAAAGCTCTCATTGAGGTAACGAATAAAAGATTTTATTTGTACGACTGAAATTGAAACTTATTTGTCTAAGGTTGACGAAAATGGTACAACTGCTGCGGCGGCCACAACGATGGTTATGCTTGCTGGTAGCACAATGGAGCAGCCAAAGCAGTTCTTTGCCGATCATCCATTTATGTTTATACTGACTAAGAACAAGCACCCGCTTTTCATGGGGCAGTTTGCATAGCTTCCACAAATTATAGTGGAAATGGCCGTACTGCTAGTTAGGACCATTAGTGGTTCACGTCTCCGTTCTACTTTTTTGTACTATTCGTCACAATAAGCAAAAGTATTTTTGCGATTATTCTCACGTTCCCATCACGTTTATCGTCCCCTCCACAGATCGTGCTACCCTCTGTGGCGTCGCGGAAGTGCCACGTGTGACTAACACATTGGCAACGTTTGCAGCAACACGTTGGCAACATGCAGCAGTTGGCAGAACATGTTGGCGTGGCCAAAATGTTCTGCCAACATGTTGTGGCACGTTGCAAACATGTTGTTGCCATGTTGCCAACATGTTTAGCCATACGTGGCAGGTCTGAGACGCAGACCAAGGGGGTAGCACGATCTGCGGAGGGGACTATAACTTCCGTTATTCCACGAATGTTAGCGGCTCGACTAAGCAGACCAAACAATAACCTCGTTCACTGCAAGGCCATTACCCTAACACAATCACAATGTAATAAACATCATTTTATGCAGTTCTTCTTTTCAAACAGACTCCTCCTGTTGCAACTTCCGTATTAATAAAAAAAATCCCGTGGATTCGAACAAATAAATAACGAGAGTAGAGTTGAGCCACACCGGACCGCCGTGAGTTTGCTGACGTTTAACAAAGGCCATTAGCCATTGAGAGCAGCTACTGACGCTCTTACCTTTTATGCCAAATTTTGACCCACAACCTTGCTATGAACGTGATCGATGTTTATGGTCATTGCTCGTGAGCTGCTCACCAACCAGATCAATTGATTGTTTATAGTTTCTGATGTAGTAAAACTTGGCTATGTTCATTCACTTTATTCATCCATTATAGTGTGGCTGCTTGCCTTATAGACAATATACGTGCTAATGTGTATACCAAAACGGTAAGTGCTGCTGGTCGTCTCATTTTCTACAGAAGTGATTAAATGAAGAACTTGAGTGTAGACAAGTAGCTTGCGACGCAGCAGTGCGCGTGCATTCGAAGTACTACAACTAACGAACTTTTCGAAAATTTTCAATCACGCACCCAACAGTTGCACTATTCTTTTGATGAAATGAGAGACGCTTAGAGTTTCTAATCGTAAATAGCTCTCTTTGAAATTGATGCTTCTATTTGTACCAAAGATACGGCACAGAATGCAGCAACTTTCACTTAACGTTACCGTCGAAAGATGCTCAAAAGAAAAGTAATCACGGCGAATAGATCTGACGATGAAAATCCTGAAACTTAGTTTCTGCTAGATGTCCGTTAACCGGCTCGCTTTCTACAATGCGTCACCTCTGCTTTGCAAAAGCTCGCACTGGTTCTACTACACGTATGCCTTCCGTACTCGCCTGCGGTAAACTCTGGTTTGAAACACACTGACCAATGCTCATCACGGATGAAACGTAAAGCTGACCATTTCAAAACTTCTCTTGTGAACTTGGTAACTTTGAAAGGCAAAGAAGCAGAAGATCAGGGTTGCTAGTAATCTGTCGAAACTCGCAGCTGAAACTTACAAGGGAAGGATACTCGAGTCGCACTGGCGTTCAACAAAGAGATGTATGTCAACGACCCTTCGGTGCACTGATAAAAGAAGTTACTTACCCCTGGATCTCCTGGTCTTGTTCTGTGTACGGGCGAATTTGAGTGATTGTGCATCGTTACTACGGCATTAATGGGTTTCGAAACGCGATAATGTCGAAAATCAAGGATGTTCGCTAAATGATTTTGACTAGCTGGCAAGCCCAGACCTGAACTTAATTGGTTTAACATAAACAGATATGGTGCGCAACTTTGAAGGCCCAACTTATCTGCTTGGCTTTTTTCTGTTTCTCGAGTAGCGCAGGATAGATGCCAAATGACCCATTGCCTTCAAACCGCTCTCCCACATCGTGAAATGTAGATGAGGTCTACCACTATTGTATTCACAAAATTGAAAGTAGGCTGATAGCGGTTGATAAGAATTCATTTTTTAGAAGGAGTGAGAACTTCGCTGCGAAAAATATCATCGACTCCACGAATTGTGTAGAGGCTGGGTTTTGCCAACTCAAAGCATGGCGGTTTTTAATAGCGAGAGAGTAACAAAACAATGTTATGACGTGGAGATTCAACAAGTTTATCCTTAGAATCGGAGAAAGTCCGCACTCCGCCTCTACACGTATCGTGGAGGCGATCATAGCTTATGGGGTGGACCTTTGTCGCAAATATGTGTGTGGCATACAAAGATTTCTATAATAAACACACTAACTAACAACTTACATGCAGCTTCATATAAGTATACATTATCAGATAAAGTAAGGAAATTTGGCAATAAAAAGCGTACCCAGAGGATTTGATCCCCGCCCTTCAAAGTTTAAAGCCAGCTGCTCTCCTAGCTGCACTACCAGCGTTTCTATGCGTCATTAGTCATATTCGATTCGACGGTAGACAGGGCAAAACCTATAGATCCGGGGTCCATAACTTCTTTCCGAGAAACGTTTCGCAGATTATAGCAGTTACGTTCAGTGTCTCGAGGGGCCATAACGATGCACATCTCTTACTAATGCTAGTGCAAATCAGTATCCTATACTCGTCAAAATCAGGAATGATATCCACGAAAGTCCCCGCGAAATGGGCTTTTCGTGCGAATAAAATGGACTTAGTCCATGCGGTGCGATAAGATATCACATTCGCGAATCCATTCATTGCATACAAAATTCTTCAGCAAACCTTTCTCCAACTTACCTCAACCTGTTTACTCACACTTGCAAACTCATTTCTACCAAGTGGTCGGTATCTAACTAGGGCTGACCTAACATTACGATGACAGTCACATGGATATTCTATGCTTTCACTTTTCATTATACATCAAAAAATGCCATTTGTTATCGATAGCTATGCATCGAAAACATCTTCAAGAATAGAATTCATATAAAATCCGGCCTTCGCTTCTCAAGACTTCTATGGATCTGCTTTGAGTCAAATTCGTATGTAGAGCTTGCTGGGGAAAGCAAACTTTGGCTAGACTTGCACTGCAATCTGTGAAGCAAAATGCTTATCTCGTAGGAAACCCTGCCCTACAACCCAAAGGGTTCTTTAAATCGGAAAACTACGAGTCGCAAAGGATGACTTCGCAAATGTTCTACTTTAGTTCTTCTTTGTCTTTCAGCATTAATATTTATATCTCTAAGTAGTTGAATGTATGGACTATTGCTAGTAAAAAATTTTTCACAGAATTTTCCTTGCTAGCTAGCGGCCTTCAGTTATCCTTGCAACCAAACTCAAAATACGTTCATGAAGGCCTCTTTGAGGTTCGGTTCTGCGAAATTAGTCAAAAGATAGCTTCTGAGTAATTATATTGAAACGCAAATTTTTTTTGTTTGTAAATACAGATCATGAATTTAGTTTTGGTTGATGATCTAATTTACATAGGAATTTTCGCATCGACCTGATATTTGGAAGCATTTGAGCTTGTTAGCGAATATTTTGGTGAATTTAACCCTCTTCCATGATTTTTATAGCGTTTGTATAAGTTTAGAAAGAAACACTTATTTCAGACATCATAAAAGACATTAAACTTTTTTCACTCACTTGGTACCTCAGAATGAGCTGAGGAACACATTCTCAAAAAATCGCCATCAAAAATATGCAAAAAGGTCAAAAATGGGCTTACTCCCAGCTCACCTTGCTGCTGGGAGTAAAATGGGCTTTCAAGTCCATTTAAAATGGAGGTAAGTCTCATTTTGCCCCATTCTAAATGGACTTTTCGCATGATTTTTTCGCAAGCGAGAGCTCAAGTAGCGTTGAATCATTTTCATCACGCCGCTTTGCTTCGTGGTTGCGATGAGATAAAAATTTTTGGATAACGCTAGCGAAAGTAGATTCCGACCAGTTTCTACTGCGAACGAATAAAATGGGGTTTGGAAGTCCATTTTCCTCCATTATGGACTTTCGTGGATATCATGCCAGCTCAAATTAACAAATTGACGACAACGTGGCCCACATGGTGGGTCACGGCTCAAGTTTTGCTAAAATGACTGCTATCTTGGACTACATTCGTTTCAGAAGTTCTCTTACGCTCTGACCCTAGAAAATACTTTTTCGTTTCTCATCCGCTTTATAGAATTACAGTAGGTATACTACGATGTTGACGTAGTTGACGAACTGCATGATTTTAGCTGGAAATTTTTGACTTATCCGTGAAAGGCATTGTCCCACGAGGCAGACAATTAGAAATGTACGCTGTCGTCGACGTGTTAATCACAACCTTTTAGGGACCACTAGAATGTGTCTGAACTGTTTTTTGAGGAACGACAGTAGGCCAGGAGTACTTCGTATAAGATAATTTTTACTAACAAAAAAACGTAGCGCAAGTCATTGTACAGATTGAGCAGGATTCAAAGGCACAGCCGAGCTCGCGTCAGCTTTAGGTTAAGTTAACTTCGGAGTTTCGAAATCTTGAGAAAGAGGACTAGTGCTTCAAAAAAGGGGACAGTTAGTTTCGCTAAAAAGAGCTACGAAATACCGTTCTTTCAGACTAGCATGAGGGAGGGTATGGGCTGATTAGCACGAAAACTGGAAAAAGTCAGATTTTGCTCAGGGGCTTATTTCGGCGCGTTAACCGTAAACACCTCACACTTTACACTTGCGGCGACTATGCCGCGGTTACGATAGGTTTGTTCAGTGTAGATGAGCGGAAGTCAGAACCAAGTGAAACTTACTGGGGGTTTTTTTGCGTGCAGATGACAAAAATGCTACTCATGTTCTACCGCGTATCATGAAGCGGTATGCTAGACAGGCCGAAACCGCAGATTTGGGCCAAGCTCGGTCCGGTAGGATTCTTTGTGGTGATGAGCAAACCGCTATGTATTTCATACAGTGGTGTCATCCATGCGTTACGGTTAATTGCAAGAAAGCTTAAGTCTTATTTATCACCAGTGCGTCACCTCTGCTTCGCAGAGGCTCGCACTGGCCATATTTTCTGTATGCCTTACTCATTCCCGCCTAATAGTGACATTGAAACTCACCGCGCTATGTAGGCTATCACGAATAATTCGTAAACAACTACTCATTTGTAGAGGTTTTCCATGTGAGATCGGTATTTTCGCGTGGATAAAATCTTCCCCAGAAGAACAGATGCAAATTCGAATAGGTTTTTGGAATTTTTATGGCTTGTAGTCGCCGTAAGGACAATAAACATAGTGGGCTACATCTCTGTGCAAAAATATTCTCAAATGTTCAGGTAAAATCTTGAAAAATTGACCGTTTACACAGCGAATGCTTTTTGGCGCTGTTTTCGTAGAGTAGTAGACTTTTCATTACTTTTTTGGGCTAACGTCCATGGCTTGCACATTAGCTTGTCAAATATATCCTTAACTCTGCAAAAAGTAGTACTACGGACCCAAATTTGCTGGCCAAAAGTTAAGTGGATCCGTTTGACGCGCAATTTCCAATTGATCCACTCAACGGATCCGCTCATGCTTTTGTATAGTGAGCTTTCATGCTGATAGCGTGCGCTATGCAAAATTTGGGCTCAGGACGTTGGCTGGAACACGCTCTACGAATTTCGTAACAGACAGAGATTCACATACACAGACAGACAGACAAACGTAAGCACTCTTAGCCCGTTATTATAAGTTATGATCATCTGGAACCCATGTAGACCAGCGCTTTCATTCACTACCAAAATTTCGGCAAGAGGGCGAACCAGTGTGTAAAATTGGCAGTGATTGATTTTGGCCACAGCAACGACAGGGACTCAGTGGAGCAAGCCGGCTAGTTCTAAATATAACACAACTAGCTGGCTTACCCGGCTCCGCCGTATGTTCCGAATAGAAAATTCCCTCACGGGGGTGATCAGCATGCTCGATTACCCCCCTGTGCCAACTCCCAGCCCCGTAGCTCAAATTTTGCAAAAAATCGATAAAATCGATATCGATCGATGACGAAAAGTAGCCTATGACACTCGCCGGGGCCCGTAGTGTATGTGTGCCAAGTTTGGTCCGGATCGGTTCAGAAATGGAATTTACTATTCGAAACATACGTACAGACATACAGACAGACAGACATACAGATAGACAGACAAACAGACATTCAGCTTTATATATAAGATTAATTTGATTTCATTAAGTAGAGAAGCGAAAGCAACCATAGTCGATATAACGATTACTATGATTTGCTTTCAACCACTATGCGCATATATTTGTAGGAAAAGAAGAAGTGATCGCTCTAATGGTTTTAGTCGACATAACGATGTAAACGATGCGGATAGCTTCAACAAACTACCCGTTGGAGAACAGAAGTCTTCGAAAGCAGCGCTGGTGCTAGAAAATATGCTGCATGGTAATGGTCACCAGCAACATTTCTTGTCATCTGTTTCTATCCTCTTAGTATTCTAGTGATATTTTAGATCAAGTTGAGCAACAAGGAGAGATTGTAGTAAATGACGGTAATCTTGCTGTCTCCCCCAAATCACCCAAATTTATGCGAGACAGAGGACGAAGATCTAGTAGCTTCAAAAGCACAGCGAATAAAAAGCGAGTTTTTGACATGGTGAGTTGACATAAATGCTTACGCCAAAAGCAATACCAAGACCCGTAACTTGTCTCGTAAGAGCCATTTCCGGATGAAAGCATGAGCTGGAGGAAGAGGAGGGATAGAGATACTGCCGCGGCGCACATTCATAACGCCAAAAAGGGAGTTGTGAAGTGGGGCATACGACGGGATAGCTGCGAGCTCTAGGAACTCGTATTCCTCGTTTCTTAACCACTTCAGGTATGCAGTAAACAAAAAAATTGCCTTAAGTATTTTCAGAATCACCTATAACTCTCACTTTTTGTTTCTAGCTATATACATCATACGCACGGGATAAGTATTAGTCTATTCAGCAGAATAGAATATTATTGGAGTACAATAAATTTGCTAAAGTGCATTCTAAAAGAAGTTAAAGGTAGATTTGAGAGTACTTTGGAGCACTAAAACCAAACGTCAAGTTTACGAGAACAAACTATCCAAACACTGTATAAAATCAATGACCAAATTCAAGCAGAAATAAGAGATTTAGTTCGAATTACAAAAACATTTAAACAAGAAACGGTTTCCTTCTTTCTTCAAAAAATTGTTTTTCTTGAAAAGATGACAGACAATGACAAAGACTAATTTCATTTCATCATTACATTCTTCCATTATTTACCCTCAATACACCCGATAGACAATCAATTTGAATGCGAGGCTTTCATACACGGAATGCCACTTGGCCTCGCCTAGTTCAAACGATTTCATCGTCTTGCGATTCTCCCAATAAGGCAACTGTCATGAGTCCATCGCATGATCCTCCTTCTCGGTTGTGATAATCGTCGCGACCAATCATGACTAGCTATCACAACCGAAATGCAAGATGATCGAGATGTATTGAACTTGTAACAGTTGTCTGAGAATCCCCAGGCCACACATTCGCTTGAACGATGTCCCAGGCCTTACACGAACATTGTTTTTAGTGGAAGTGACTTTTTCAAATGATTTAAATACTCTTCAAACACTTTGAAGAGTGTTTAAAGCTGGCTCGAACTTCTGAGCATTAAGATAATGAGCTCGTTTTGGAATCAAAAACGAAGCAGAATTTAGTCACGATTGTTACAGACCATCCAGCATAGAGCGGGGTTGAATATGAGTGATTAGACAGGAGGTGCCATCCAATAAAGTGCTCTAATATTTAACACTGGACCATTCCAGAAATTTTGGACAATTCTGTACCAATCTTGCGGCTAAAATCTTAAATAAAAAACGCTTACAACTCGATTTGTGGAAGCGCTTGGCAGAGTATAGAAACAGATTTGGAATCATCTTTCAATGCTCTCCAAATTTGTGCTTTTCTCGTGGAAAGGCCGCTACGACCAAAAACGCTTTTCTTGGTAGTGGTCATTATCATCTCCGAGTTTAGGTAAGTATATGGGTCAATCGTGTGTTAGATGAAGGCGCACCAAGACTGATTGAAGAATTTCGAGATCTTAGCAAATGGAAACCGGAAAATATGACCATGAAAGCGTTTCTTGAAAACAGACCTCTTAACAGGTGATTTGAAGAAGATGTGAATACTTCACTGGTGTAACGCCATGCAAAATGTATGATTACAAACAGAATACGTGTGCTTCGACCTCATTCTACGGTTCTTACTTGCGAAATTTGTTTCGTTATCGTTTTTTTATTTGTGCACAAATTTCATTCAATTACTGAACACTTGAATTTCTTTCTTCAGGTATGTCGATGTACCCTGCCAGGACGCTCGTCGAGTGATACTAAAATGGCCAGGAATAGATAACGACTATATCCACGCCAACTATGTTGCAACTCCGAGCAAAGATCATCATTTCATCTGTACACAGGTACACGTCTTCTACTTCCTATGTGCAGCAATGCAGAAGAATTCAAACACTTAAATTCCCTTGAAATAGAAAAAGTAAGCTATGGAGAAGTCTGTAAAGTCAATAAATGTCAACAATACGAAACCTTGTGCAGAAATGGTTACTGTGAGCTGAATGACATCTTCCGGGTCATGGTGAGGAAGGAAGATGTCCTCTATGTCGTTGAAATATAAGGGAACCTCTGGGTTTTGGAGTCTTTTTACCACTTTGTTGTTGCCAGATTTTCGTTCAGTTTTTGAGTATCTTTCCCAATCTAAATTCCCATCTGCAGCGATTCTGCTTTACTTGAATCTGTAAAATATGCTTATTTAAGGGACCGCTTACTAACACAATGCAAGCATTTTGGGCGATGGTTATACAAGAGAAAAGCGACTATGTTCTAATGCTATGTAATACTGTAGAATGCGTAAGTTAGAGTCTATAAACTTCTTTTTCGCATGTAACTTCACTTTAGGATAAGAAAAAATGCGAACAATACTGGCCATATGAGGTTGGCGATTCCATGGTGTTTGGTGAAGATAATGAAGGCAAAATTACAGTAACCTCAATGGAGGTGATAATTTTTTGTAAAAACTGTTACAAATCTACTTTAACTATCCAGGCACATCCAATGTCTGAAGAGGAGAACTTTATACGAGTAAGCACGCTTAAACTAAGCTACAAAGAGAATGGACACAAAGCATCAAAGAATGTATACCATTACCAATGGGAGAACTGGCCAGATCGGGGCGTACCGCCTACAAAACTCGCCCCAATCGTGAGTTCTAGGTCCTTGTTGGGTCCTAAGAAAAAAAGGATGCTTCTTATTCGTTGATGAAATAGTTTTACCGTAACCGCATTGAGCATAAATCAAAAAATGAAGTCGTTTCAAAGCAGATCTAATACGTCCAACTTTAAATTGAGGTAAAAATTGAAGGCAACTTTGAATTTTCTGATATAATCAATTTTTTCCCCTTCGACGCTTTAAATCCTCTTATCTTTTTTAGAAATATTTGAATGGATACAGCGGTTTTACTAAATGCTCCCCTCAATCATTGACTCTCCAAAATTATTCTCTGATGGTCTACGTCTTATTAAATAACCAGTGCGCCACCTCTGCTTCGCAGAGGCTCGCACTGGTCCTACTCTATAGTTTTTGAGCACATCTTCTCTTAAGGAAGGCAAAGTGTGGCACGCCCACAGCAGGTACTGGCTCTATGCACCCCATGAATATCGTGCCGTGCGGGTCTGCGTGTCCATGCTTGTCCTCAGAGCTAAACAGCGCCCTGCCTCATCTCTCAAATTGCTTTGAACCTCCCCGGAAAATTCTGATCGTGAAGAATATGATGTAAACAACCATTCATTCTGCGAGGATTTCATGTGAAACCGGTAAAATTAGCGTAGCGATACTTTTTGGCGAACGGTTAGTGTAATTTTGAATCCGTTCCATCAATGCGATGTTGGCTAATTAGAACAACAACAGATGCGCACTACATTTCCAGCCTAGAATATTTCCAGCTATACAGTGAGTCTTTGAAAATCAATAATCAATTGACATCTCTTTTTGACGCCACTTTTGCACGAAATTATCTTTTTGCTATGTATCTGCGCTGAATTCCAGGGCTTAGAAGATGTCCAAGTTGAAAGTCTTACAGTTACTGCAGACTCCTTGCATTAGGATCTCGTTTGCCTTAGCAAATGCCTGGTGGATCCTGACTCGCGATTTTTAGCGACCGAAACAGATTCGCTCACTTCTTTACATAATTAACCTGGGTGATGCTGGCGTGCTATAGCGAAAAAATCAACTCGAAATCTTGGCTGCACCTTGCGCTACGAATTACACTGATTCGCAGAGGATCGCTGTGGTCCTACTCTGTACGCCTTACTCATTCATGCCTCAAGATGGCATTGAAACTCACCGGACGATGTAAATTGTAAACAACTACTTATTTAAGAAGCTTTTCCATGTGAGAACGGTAATTTTGAGAGGACGAAATTTTTCGCAGAAGAGCAAATGCAAATTTGAATAGTTCTTGAACTTTTTTCTGGCTAGGTAGTTGCTATAAGGACAATAACACCCTGAGCCACATCTCTGTGCAAAAATCTTCTCAAATGCTTAAGTAAAACCTTGGCAAATCGACCATCGAGCAATCAATACTTTTTCGGCGTCGTTTTTGTAGAGTAGTAGACTTTTGATCCCTTTTTTGGACCAAAGCCCATGGCTTGCACATTGAGATGCCAAGCACATCCACAACGCAAAAAGTGGTGATACGGATCCGATTATGCGGGCCAAAAGCCAATTGGACCCGGCTGACGCGCAATTTTTGAGGGATCCACCTAACAAATCCGCTCGTGCTTTCGCATGGTGGGCTTTTATGCTGGTAGCATGCGCTATGCAAAATTTGGGCTCAGGATGTTGGCTGGAACTCGCGCTATGAATTTCGTGACAGACAGATATTCAGACACACACACACACAAAAACACGCAAACAACCCTTAGCCCGTTATTATAAGTTATGATAATTTATTTTTAGAATCTTTTGGCTGAAGTGCGGGACTCTCCCTATCCCATCATTGTCCACTGTTCAGCTGGTATAGGTAGAACTGGAACCATTGTAGCCATCTCGTATGTACAGGAGAAAATGCAGAGCGGGGTAATTTTTTTCTAATTACTCGAAAGAAGACTGAATATTTATTGTTTTAGCAAGACTGCCAAGCAATGAGTGAGCTTTTGAAAGAAATTCGAACGCAGCGGGCATGCTCCATTCAAAACGCTTATGTAATTTTTTTTGAAAAATCACTTTTCTCGGAACCTTCTTTTTTTAGCAATATCTCTATGTGCATCGCGTGCTGCTTGCTTATTTCCTCGAAAAGTACAAGGGACGATTTCAACATTGCTTGGACAATGGCGGAGAGGAGAAGTATCAGCAGTGGTGTGCCGACTACAAGCGAATAACTGGCTGTGACTGATGCCGAACTTTCCAACATTAGGACTAAAAAGTTACCTTCTCTGAAATTCTTAAAATATAAACAAGTGTTTGATAGCGTGTCTCTACACAATAATGTTACACATTAAGACGAGTCCTTGTTTCAAGGGGCACCAACAGAATACGTTCAAAGGGTGGGTCAATAATTTAGGTTAATCTAATGAAATTTCCTTGAAGAATCTTTAACTTTAAATTTTCCTGCAGGATTCAAACGAATTTGAAAAAGTTGTCTTTGTGTGTGTTTTTGTTTTAGACCGAAAATTTGAATTTTTAATGTTGAAAATAGGGTACTAATTCAAGGTTTTTGAGCATTGGTGAGTGGAGTCCGACTATTTGAAGGCAGCGTCCCATCAGAACGAAGGGTAACGGGATTTCACAGCGTTGCAATAGCAGACTTCCAACTAATCTATCACTGAAGTCCGGAGCAAAAAGCGCTTCTGGAAAGGCTAAAATCCACTCTGGAAGTTTTCGGACCCCACCTCCCGTGCCGTACCCCGCCCACTTACACGTATTTTGCAGCAAATAAGGACATGAAGAGCTTCGAAACATTTTTGCCATTTTCATGAGCTGCGAAAACTAGATACGGGTTCAGCATGACGAAAAGGTTCCAAAAAGGTGACATGAGGCAAAATTTCGGCGGGACCCTACCTTCAATGTCAAAAATACTAACGAATTATAATCGCTGCAGCTACCAATGTTGAAACAGTAATAATTCGCACTCACATCAGATAGAGATTTCAATAGCTGAACCCAACTGTCTTCAGTGAATTGTCTACGAAAAACGATAGACATAAATGCAAATTCATGTCTATCTTTATCTGTCTATCTTTTGTCTATCTGTATATACCCTGGTAAACGAGAAATGCCAAGTTTAAAAAACCCGAAAGAGTGACATTTTCGCATTTTTTTTCAAACTATTCTTTCTCTTTAATTTCGGTGCTCCAAAAAAATTCAGCAGTTGCATCTTTGATTACTACTACATATGTGTCTACTGTACTTTTCATATGTTGGAGATCCTTAGCTATTCTCGGGAATTAGATGCGATTTTTAAAGTTGAAAAATTTATTTTTTTACCTGGATTACTGCGTAGATGGACCGTCGGCGGCTTGTAGAGCTTGCTTCGCTCTATCAAATGGTACTCTAAATCTGCCAGAAAAACAAAAAGTCTGGTTTATTTTAAAAAGGCATTTACTTTTGGGGCAACCTAATAGTTTATTAGCAACCGTTACACTCCAGCTTTTGAAATTATACTAGTAGTACTAAATTTTATGCTGTCGTTAAAAAAATAATAATTTTACCGCGCAACAGGTTTCTTCCCGCAGTCATAAAATCATCCACTCTAACAAGGCTGAAACGATATCGGTCCTCTTTTATGAGGTGGCTTACGACTGGTAACAATAAAAGAGTCCTAGAGACTAATAACCATTACAACCTCAACTTTGCAATAATTGTACGACCTTGATGTTGTTCCGGCCAAAGTTTGCGATCAGCCTTTCGACATCAACTGGTCAATATCAAGTTTGTTTGCTTGAGATTCAAATAGTGCAAGGAGAAGTTTTATCAGCGTAGCCTATCTTCCATTGCACACATCACTCTCTTGTTTTATAGTTGAAGTTTCATCGGGTATACTTGGGAACTTTCCAAATTTTTCCCGAAGTACGAAATTCTAACTTCATGGATCTGCCCTTGGTTGATTTCCATTTATCCGATCTAGACAGACTTCGCGTATAACAACGAAATATGTTCAAAGACTCAAGAAGTAGTACTCAAGAAGTCTAATACATTTTTGAATTTTTTCTAACGAAAGCTCAAGCTAATTATGTAGCTCTTGTATAGAAACATGATGCACTTTCTATTGAAATAAATTATTATTTTGCCCTTCAAACATAACCTAAAGCACCATGGTACCTTGTTTACGTGATTGTAGTTGGCAACTCATGAAAATCAATCTCCTTCGTAGAATTTTGTGAGATTTGACTCAAAACTATGTTCGAAAAAAACCCCTATAACTTCAGCAAAAATCAGCGCACACATACGTATGGGAAAAAATTTCCCGCTGGGCGTTAGATTTGGTGGAATAAAAGCGCATCTGATAATTCAAAATTTGAGAGCGTCTAATCATGGGATATCTAAGAAAAGTATTCGCTGTCTTAATATTTCGTCTGAACAGAACTTCGACATCATTTGCAAACTGAAAACTGTTTTACTATTCCCCCTCCCTTCCCCCCCGCCCCCCCCGAAATTGGGTCAAGCAATTTTGAAAATTGATTACAGAGTGGCAGCGTGTGACTTTATTATTGTAAATCAAAAAAAATTTTTTTTGAATTCTTTGAAATTTCAAAGGCTTTGTGATAATCTTTCGGAAGTCTGGGCGCTCCATTTCGAAAAATTTCAGGTATTAGACCTCAAAAGTTGAGAAGGGTCCCAAAAATTTTTTGCACGTAGATGACGCTACGCCCTTTCAATCAAAAAAAAATGTCCTCGTGCTTTATTCCCCCCCCCCTCCCCGTACCCCTCCTGGGACATTTCCTGGGCCAGATCAATGTATTGTTCATGAACGAAATTTGAGAGTTTCCATGAAGCTAAAAGCCTAACTGGCAGCTTGCCAAAAAATATTTGAATTTTACGCAAGCGCCTAAGTAGGAAAATTGGACGCGTATGTTGGGATGACCTTCCAGCAGATCGTTCTAGCTCTGGCTTCAGCTGTCCAAAATCTCTAACAGATTTTAGCTCAGCAACTGTTATACTAACTCTATGCGATGGAAATAGTCTTTGTGATTTATGATCACAATGGCAAGGTGATAGGAAAAGGCAAAAATCAGTCTAGCACTGAGATGCTCATTACCATGCCTAATAAACAGTCAGAAGCTTTTGGAAATGCCTTGATCGTCTTGAATTTTTTTTTCAAATTCGTTATTTGTTGATCTAAAATCGAGTACCATGATTTTTATAAACATCAGCGTTAATAAAAGGAACACTCTTACCTGCGCTCATGGCAGGTGACCGAATCAGCTACGCGTATGCCTATCTGATTTATTGCACTGTTGTAACATGACGACGTCCGACTGTCACTTCGCTCACCCCGTAGTCGTCGATTTTTTGTGGAGATAAATACAATGCCAGACAGTGTAGGCATCATGATCATTACTCTCTACGCTCTTTTTAAATTTGTTTTTATCGATTTTGAATTTATAAATTGTTTTTTTCATTAATTCAATAAGTTTCAGCATAATCACACATACAGCACCTTGCATTTATCGTTTGTACTGTATATGTGAATAAATAAATAGATATATAAATAATGTAAATAATAATTATGTAAATAATGTAAATAAATAAGTAAATATGTAGCAAGAAAAGACAGTCAAAATAAAGTTGAAATGGCAATATAATTATAATTACCACTATAAGACAATGTAACCTATTTTTTGCAAATGTTCGAAATTGTAAAGTTTTATCAAATTTCGAAAGGGTGAATGTCGACAGATGCCGTCCCTGTCAGGAGATGAAACTCATCTCTTTAGATTTACTTGGTCCCACATTGTTATGTGACTTTTCGAAAACGACCCAGATTTTGAGAAGCGTTTATTTGTAGGACGAAATTCGAAGATCATCAGCTGTAGGTTTGTGCAGCTTCACATGAAAAAGATATGAGCGGAAAACTTGTAAGTTGGGTAATTTGAATTACAGTTAAAAATTACATCTGCTGATTCCGAAGTAAAACTTAAGCCAGAATTTACAAGGCTGATAGGAAATCAAACTCCAGAGAAAGTTACAGGACTTTCCAAAACCCTTTCATCAAATCGTAGAAATAACAGCGAGTAAGGCGAAGCTGCAGTGATTCAAATTTTGAGATTCAGGCAAGGGTACGGTACTATACTTATGAATCAATGGTTTCCTAATTATTATAATCGACAGGAGTATTCCAATCACATTAGGAACTTTATCAATCTTCTGGGCAAGAAAAGTATTAATATTTAGCTTGAGTAGCTCAGAATAGTTTACGTATCTTTGAAATTGTCTACTCTGGTATTTCAAAAGCAAAGAGTTGTCATATGAATAACCAAGGTATTATCGCAGAGAACTATCACAAAATACCTCCAGTATAAGTTGTACTGATAGGCTGAAACAGTTTTGAACACTACTATGAGCCAATCACACATACACTATTGGGTGGTCTACTTGTTTTGGAGTTTGTTTTCGGAAAGTATGCTTCTTACTCATGTTTGCTATTCATTTGTTTTTGTCTGCGTTCGTGCACAAGTTTTTTTTTCATGTGGGCGAAAAGTTCATTGGCTCAAACAGGCCCTCTCATTTACTTGAGCCTCCGTACTGTTCATATAGTTTATGGCAAGTTACAAGAGGTTTTAAAATTTTGTAAAAATTCTGTACTTAAATACTTGCATGTAGCAACACTCGGTAGCTACGTAATCAGTGCAAAACTTCTCCTTTTTTCTCACTAAAAGTACAAATTCGTGGTAGAAGTTTCGGCGTCTCGCGATCATTCGCCCATCGTTGTTCTTGCATTCTCACAACGAGTGATTTTTGTAAAGTATCTCCTGCTAAAGTACAATTCCAATCATATCTCTTTGCAATCGAAATCGTCTGCACAGCTTTGTTTTTGAGGTTATTTGAGATAACTTGCCAAAAATTATCAGTCTTCGACTCTGTTACTTACTCAACTCCTTCTTAATGCCCTTATCTCATGCCCACATGCTATTAGGTTGACCCGAATGTTCGCTTGCACCATCCTCGAAAAATTCATAACGTCTTACATTTTCAGAAGAAATGCATGATTCTAACTTTATCTAGATCAATACCTTAGCGTTTGAATGACTTATACGCAAGCATTGCAGAGATAGAAAATGTAAAGAGAATCAGTCAATTTTAATTCTTCTGTAGGCTGCCAAAAATCTAAACATTCGATTAGCAGGTTTTATGACCTGCTCATCTAAGCAAAAATTATGTTGGTAGAGCTTTTTTATAAAAAATGTAATTTTCAAGTAAGCAGTACAAAATGCAAATTCATTTTTCTGCCATTTTTCTCGGATCTTTCAACCTCTGATAGAAACGCTCGCTCGGCACAAAATTTCTAAGATAGAAAGAGCATTTAATAAAACTTACAGCACCAAATGTTCCGATTAGTTGTTCAAGGGTCAGATTTTTGGCAACTCTATACAGAAAAACAAAATTTTCTACATCTTTTATCACTGCAATATTAGCTTTTCACAGAGTTTTTAGAATTTTATTTGAGTGCGCATGATCTCCTCTTTTCGATAGAGTTATTATTGTTCAATTTCTTTAATAAGGTAAAAGTTATGACTTTGTGAAAATGATGCGAACAAACTTTCGAACCATTCTAATAGAAACTAGAAAGTTGGCAACGGCCCTTTCGCATGGACTTTGAATCAAGAGGGTGTGTGATTTGAAGAACTCAATAGAAACCCGGAGAAAATTTTGAAGACTATAACATTATTATTGATAATACTACAGAGATTTTGTGTTCCTTCGCTGACGGTATAATATTTATGTTAGATAGCATATGTGCACTAAAAGAGAGAGCTATAGGTTGTTTCGTGCACGGTACCCGTTCAGGGCTCGACACAGGTGGCTTTCCGAAAATGCCAGAAACAAGATACACCCTAACTTTCGCAATATTCTACGAAGTCCCCTTTGACCCTTTATCCGAAATATCCAGATCGACTGAAAAACGGGACCTCGACTAGAAGAGAAAACCCAATTGCGGACCTAGAAAATGATATCCACTCTGCCTTATGTCCGGAAAACGATATCCTGCTTGCTTAGAAGCCACCTGTGCCGATCCCTGCCCGTCATTTTGGGATTTTTGAACTTTTATTTTCTTGATGTAGTTATGCCAACAAATCAAGCTATCGCAATATGCACCAACAATAAATGCATAAAAAAATTCAAAATTCAGAGTAAATACTAAAGAGCATTGGGCTAAAGTTTGCTACATTGAGTTAAATACATTAGCACATTGGCTAGAATTGAAACAACGCAGATCATTTGCAAAACTACCGCATGCTACCGTAAAGCTCCCAAACACTATTCGGCCATACCGCTACACTCAGGGCTCGGCACAGGTGGCTTGCAAGCAAGCTGGGTATCGTTTTGGGTACGAAAAGCAAATGGGGTTTCGTTTTTATGGCCGAAAAGACACAAAATTTGTAACGTTTTTTTGGCGTTTCATTTTTTGGGGATTTTTAAGGGAATGGTCTAGGGTCAAAGGAACTTCGTAAAAATTCCCAAAGGTCAAGGGGGACTTCGTTTTTGCATTTTCAACTAGCCACCTCGTGCCGAGCCCTGGCCAACTGTTCTTGACTCAAAAAATTGCAAATGACTTCGTAACATGCATCACATAGGATTGAAGGAGTAACGATAGATGGAATCCAAATGACTTATGCTCTCAAACATCATTTTTCGTGGTTTCGCTCTATGTCTATCTGTTGTTATGAAGAAAGTGCGTACACCTATTTTTTGTTTCCCACTGCGCACAAACAAACCCCATTCCATCCATGCGCAGAGTGAAAAAAATGATATGGATTCATGGCATCATATCTACGCCAGTTGCAAGTTCAATGACCTAGAATAAACTTAGAGAATTATCGTTTTCAGAGCTAAAGTAAAAAAAAATTCAAAGCCGACAAATTTTGAATACTTGCTTTCTGAAATTTTCAACATTCACTTTCATAGATATTCGATAATCGTACATCTACTCCTTAATTTTAACTTCTCTCTTGAAACATTCTCTTTTCTTTTGCTCCACGTCAGAAATGGGCTTTTTCTCTTACAAATAAAAACTGGAGTAAAAGCAATCGGTACTTTTTTGAAATGCTATTTTTTGGTTGCTTTTTCCTATATCAAACTAGCACCGATCATACTTTCAATGACCTTTTCTGCTCTGATTTTGAGATATATTCATAGAGCGTTCACATGGCGAGCAAGGATGAGGAAGCTGAGCAGCAAAAACTTTGTGAACCCTTCGAGGAAGAGAAACAGGTTTGTTGGCAGAATATTCCATACTTATCCGGTATATTCTTATGGATTAACGCGTATTCCTCTTTATTTATGTTTTCTCCATTTTACAGGTGAGAAACCTTGATGAGTTCATCACACTGGGATGGTATTGCACATTGGTTCTTTTCTCAGCTGAATTCATGACGTTGACATCTCTGTCTAGTATGGTTTATATGGTCTATGCAGGTATCTACTATGTTTTTGAATTGCCTATTTTCACACTTTAACAAGGGCCTCTTTTTTTGCGCAGTATGTTGTAAGTATAGAAAGAATTCGATCGCTTAACAGTGCGCTTTTTCTAGTCTAATTTTCCAATTTTTCTGGCCCACTCCTCGTGAAATTGTTGAAAGAATGTTGCTTTTCCATCATTTTGTTGATTTTCGCATTCGCTATCCAATTCTCCTATTAGATAGCTCAAGATTTCAAAAGCACATAATCGAATACGCTGATAGGAACTTGGGTCCGCTTAGCTTGACAAATTCTTTTCGTAGGACTAATTTTTTAGGCAAATCCAAGTTTATACACTGCAGTTTATGAATTCAGGTATATCTCCTACCGTAACTGGATGTGGCTCTGTGGTGTTCAACTCCTCTGCTGAAGCTTGTGAAAACCTATCCGCTTTACGTAAAGCTTTTAACTGTGAACCTGTAATCGAATACCAGTTCAAATCTGTAAATGTTGAGGTGAATTTTGCAGCCCTTACCACATTAATCATATTATAACTAATTCAATGCAAACTTGTAACATCAAGTAACCCTACTGCAATGTGCCAAGTATAAAGTTTTTCAAACTACATTTTGTAGCGAAATTGTTTCAGTTCGATCTCTTATGTGGAGAAAGTTATCTCGTCAAATACAGTATCTCGCTGCAGATGATTGGCGTTTTGTTCGGTGCTCTGATCTCCGGTCAACTCAGTGATCGATATGGTAGGAAAAAGGTAGGTTTACTTTTTGAAGTAAAATCAGTTACATACTAGAATATCAGGCTCTACAGAAATGCATTTGCAACTTGGTCTGTGATTTTGCCAGACTCCAAGTGCACTATAAAGCAGCTAATGCAAAAGCTGAGCATCAAGTTCTGCAAGCTATATAAAATATAACGAAGTAAGATTAGAAACCCCTCAGAATTGTGTTGATTTTGTTTCAGGTGCTGATCGTATCACTTATCGGTGTGAGCTTCTTCTCATTAGCTACAGCATTCGTGTTCAATTTTCTTCAATTCACCGTTTTACGAGTTCTCGTCGGACTATTCACAGGCGGGTTAAGCGCGTAAGTTTGCGTTTTTAATATAACAAAATGGAACTGTAAAGAGTGTACGGTTTGGCAGGAAATCCGAATAATATATTTTTGTGAAATATTTCCGATGATTTGTTAAGCCTAGTCAGCTTGAATAACATCTAGTTTTCACGCCTGCACCCTGACGAATCTCACATAAGCAACAGCATTCCTTACCATTTAATGAGAACCTATTCGTTTTCGAGACTTTGCGAGATAATAAGTTAGATGGCTGTTTTCAAAAACTTCAAAGTTCTTAATTAGATCATACAGTATCAAGTCGCTGTAATGTTTGTACATGTATCCTTCATCACCAACTATAATCCAGCAAATTTCCTAATTCCGCTATCTTCATTCTCAAATGCTATGTAGATATGAAGACCCAATTTTTCGAAAAGACCAGTCTTTTGTAAACCGAAGCCTCGACTCCACATTTTGACTTTTCCAGCGTATGGCAAAAAAAAACATTTCTTGACATGCTATTTTTTGCATAGTTCATTAATTACTACTCTTCAACATCGTCTGACTCGGAAAACTCCAAGTTCCTATAATCTGTGCTTTCGTGGATAGGCAGCAGTATGTTGATTGCAGGTAGAAAAATTTGCGAGACCCTCTAACTATCGTTGGCATAGTTTTCAAAACTTATTAATATTAAAATTGCAAAATAGATTCTAGTGTTTTGTTTTATCCATCGCAAGCTTTGGGCAGTCCTCTCCGAACAGTTGATTGACTTTATGAAAAAATTTGAAATTTGCCACAAACTGCTGAAACACATTCTTTCTAGGTTACAGAGTGTTGTGTCCTTTGGATTCGGACACTCCTTCGTACCTTCGTCCGTTGGGCGGCACACGAGGAAAATAAAATATTTATTAGAAAATAGTAGAACAGCAAAATAAGAGAGGCAGATGAGTGAACAGACGAACTGACAATAGCTAACAGCGAGCGCCTTTTATAGCGCTTATTTCCCGCGCAATGAGGCTGCAGGCGCCTCAGCGAGGGCAGATCATACGAGGAAACAACTGATCAGACACTAACACAACACAGAGAATCACTCACATTTTTCAGTGTTCAAGGAGTTTACTTGATTGAGAATATACCAAAACGTCATCGTATGTGGATCAACACTATCGTGACATGGTCACCAAATTTCATCATTTACCCACCCATCGTCTATTTCTGTCATGACTGGAGGATACTTTCATTATTCACAGCTTTCATATCTTTTGTGGCTACGGTGAACATGCTGTGAGTTCTCGAAAAAAAATTGATCCCAATAGATATTAGAAGTTAGATATTAGAAGTTTGGTTTATTTCAAGGTTTCTGAATGAGAGTCCACGATGGTTGATTCAACATGGAAAATTTGATCGAGCACGAAAAGTGCTGGCTCACATGCGCAAAATGGATGGAAAGACTTGCGAGAAAGAAGCTGAAGATATAGAAGCTATGCTAGTGCACGAACAAGATGTAAGAAGAAGAATATTTACCGAAGCTGCAAGTTCAAAATTTCTAACCCTACTATGTTCAGATGTTTGAACAAAAACAACAAAAGCGCAAGAATTACAACTTCTATCATTTGGTGTCGACGTGGAAGTACTTCAAATGGACTGTTACTGTATCTCTTGCAGTGTGAGTATACCGTAATATTTGGATACTGTACTGGGCATGAAGGAAACACGACGAGATGAGAAAGACAAAAGTGTTTTCTAACGAAGGGTGTTCTAGAGCTCAGCTATGCAAAATCGCACACTTTCAATAGCTAGTAACACTTTCATTCTTCTACAAGAATATTTCCTTGTCAGCGAGGACCACCCCTCCCTCTTCCTACCCTCCTGAAAGATGAGTCATTTTTGGGCGTGAATGCGCACACATGGTGGTTTAGAACGTGCAAGCAATATACTTTGCCAGTAGACGTCCCAGGATTTCCGTTCGGGGAAGGGGGGGGGGGAAGGAAATTTTTTGGGAATGAGGGTGCGGCGTTACCCAAGCATTCCGAAAGTTTTTGTGATGTATTTCCCAGAATACTTGCGGGTTTTACAAAGCTAACCTGAATTTTCCAAAATTTCAAGAATTATTTCAAATATTCAAAACCATAAATATGTAACTCGCACACTTCTAATACTCATGTAAATAATAAATTTTGCGACCCATTTGGGGGGAGGGGAGGGGGGGAATTTGTAAACCACTAGGACTTTATAGCTTTTCCAAATATCTGACTAACTTTGTAGTAGCTTTCTTTTGGGGAACGCGAAAGAGATTCCGCCGAAAGTCTGCAGAATCGACTGAATACATTTCTGATAGTGGCTTCTGCACGCTCTTTCATATTTTTTTCTCTTCTAACCCTCCTGAGGAATTTTTGCTATCTCTCAATATATCGTATGTGGTAATGATTAGACAGTATTTTCAGAATAACTGCTTCTCTGGTAAACTATGGTCTCCTTTTCAACATGGAAAAGCTTTCAGGATCACTTTATTGGAATAATGCTAATTTTGGTGTATGTATCCAATTACATAAGCACAAGTTCCTCAAAATGTTCGGTATTTTCAGGCTATACGTTGGGCAGTCAATATCTTTGTTGGTGTAAGCGATTATTTCTGCAAATTTGTTGGAAGAAAGGTTATCAACATGGGGGCGATGATTTTGATAATGGCAGCACTTGCGATTGTTTGTATTCTTTATTCGCAAGGTGAGTCAAGTAGATTTATCCTGTGCATGAGAAAGTTTGATATTTGAAGATTTACAAAAAGAGGAAGCATGGGTGATTCGGTACTGTACGATTGGAGTGACAGCCATGACAAGTCAGGTAACTCGTTCTTACCTTATACTGGGGATACTCGGCTTCACTTGGTTCTTGTCGATATACCGTGATAAAGCTTACTATCCAAACCTTTCGGACTTCTGTACAACTTCTCCCCGTCTCTCCCCGGTTTCATGAAAGTTTCTACTTTCTTTCGCAACCAGGAAGCTCACTTTTCCCTATCCCAAATGCCAGCTCCCCATATCAAAGTTTGCAGAAAAGTGTAAGAAAAATGCACAGTTTTCTAGATTGATATTACTTTCGCAATTAGCATGTCCTAATCCACCGCCTGTACCTTTGTACCTCTATCCACTCGCTATGCCCGATTGAAATTTGCGAAAAAAGATGTCAAAACACTAGAATCGATTATCTATAGTACGGCTGCTGTCTTCATAAGCAACAGCTCACTTACTTTCCCACCCCCTTACATACCGACAAATTAATAGAATCGATGAGTCTTGTATCCCGATTCCGAACATTATACGGACCATTTTCACCATGTAGGATTCAACAACAATCGCTTCCCTCACAAAAGTGCAAGTTTTGAATCCCGCCACGATCATGTCTGCCGATGAACCTCGGGGACCCGTCATATCTCGCCGAAAAGAAAAAGCCCAAAAATGCCCAAAAAGCCCGAAAAAGCCCAAAAAAGCCCAAAAGCGCCAGAAAGGGTGGAACGCTCCTCGAACTTGTGGTAACATTCCCAAGTATATTAATGTGAAGCAAATGACTCGGTTGCGGAATTAACACACATGCCTTAGAGCCAAAACTTATACCAAAAGTTTGAGGAGCTCGGCAAAGAGATTATAATATTTGTGATCAGCATGTGGATTAACCATATTCAATCACTTATGAGCAAAAAAGTGGTTTAGATCTTGGTATCCTGACACTGGGATAGTGCCTGTCGGCGCGATATGAAGGCACTGTTTACTCTTTACTCTTTACAAGTATTTATAATCCAAATACGTAGTAAAGTTTTCTTAACAATTTTGATTTTGAAATTTTTGCAGTGAGAAAAAAGGAAGAACGTGAGTTTTCCAATCAAAGTAATCGCAGGATCGCATACTTTTCTCTCAATGTGCAAAACCTTCCTTAGTTGTCTAGTTTGGACTGTCATTATCGTATGTAGGAGGGCACCTCCCTGATCTGTCGAACCGAATTTGTGGCAGTATGAGAGGTGGTACTATATGACAAGGTAACCCTGGGTACCAAAATGTTGAGGGCTATTTCTGAGCGAAATTTGAAATAAATTTTTATTTTGCAGCTGTACATTGCGACATTTATGATCACTAGTGAGCTCTTCCCTACTGCTGTCCGGAACATCGCCGTTTCAGCACTTTCTGTCGCGAGCAGAGTTGGAACGATTTTTGCCCCACAGCTTTTCTACCTGGTTTGTTTTTTTGTCGATTTATCTATCGCAGACAGAGACAGGGCGCCATTGTGAACTCATACTTTCATTACTCTAACCGTCTGCCATCTCTCCCAAACTCGGACTATCCTGACCGGATAAAACGGCGTCCAGTCTGTGCGTGCGATAAATTGCGCATAGTGCACATCTGCACCATTGTCCAAATCACCATTTTAGGCTGAAATCTGGCCGGTCTTGCCCTATTTGCTGCTTTTGGTGCTATCATTTCTTGACTGTGTCTGTTTCCAAGTCTTCCTTCCGGAAACCAAAGGAACAAATTTGGAAAATCATATGCCTGCGAAAAAGAAGCGGATACTAAACAGGAAGCAAAGTATACTCGAAGAATAAACATAGTGCGCAACAATGTGTAAACAGCCTAAAATTTATCGAACGTAAACGACGTTAATCACAACCCGTAAACATTTTATACTCTTCTCTCCATTTCGCATACTTTGCTTCTCCATCTCCCGCCAAAATGTGTTGGAAGCGGTCATGATATTTTTCCAAAAAATATGCCAAAAGTACGCGATGCACATAGACGTATTGCTAAAATTATGATTGCAAAAGTTTACTCAAACACCCTTGAAACTCACATATTCGTTTTGAATCGAGTATGGTCGTTGAGTGCGAAGTTCTTTGGTTAGCGCATCCATGTCCATGCAGTTTTGCTGAAAATATGCGAAATTCGAAATATATATATGAATTGTGGTTTCCGCTTCTAAACCATGCTTTCTACTCCCCATAGCCTTCAAAATTGTTTTGAATAGTGCGGTACATATCTATCTCATAACACGCACACTGTGCTGTGTCACTGTGTGATAATCAGTGAAAAAAGTTGCGTCTATTCAGCTCATCTCGCAAATTTCGGTAGTAGATCAGTGAAAGGTGGAGGCAGTTTGTCTGCCTTACATATGCCAAGATGATTCAGCTTATGCAAAATGGGACGAGTTAGGGGCGCAAAAAGCCAATTAGTATTTAGGGCGGACTGAAACACTTCAAAATGGTCTAGACCAGATAACGCCTTTCCAAGGTTGTAATAGTCTTACATAAAATTCAATCCAGAATCAAAGTTGGCATGAGGTGTGGCACACGACCGCCGGATAGGACCCTTTCTCCTACTGAGTGTCTCAGTAGACCCTCCCCCCCCCCCCTACTATCGCCTACTTACCTAGGCATAGCATGAGACCCTAACAAACATAATGGCATATTCATGATCATCATGTCAGATAATCCTTGTGGACCAGGTGAATGTTGAAGCTTCCAAGTACTGGTCGTGAAATAATCAGTTATATCATGGTTAACTGTCTTTCAAAGGTGAATTAGCTACATCCTCAGAGTGAAGAAGACGAATCATTCTTGTATTACTGCTGTGAACCATAATGTTTACGCAATAGAACCATGTAAATAATGTTCGCTAGAAATTTCTCTGGGCGTAAGATAATGGAGTGTGTCGCAACCCTGAAGAAGGTATGGCTGTCGCGCCTTTTCGGGGTTGTACCACACCCCAAACCTAGCTTCGAAGCAGCAAGCACATCCAGGAGCGGTATGCAACAATCGCCCGTCCAGGTAAGTTACCCGGACAGGTAGTTTCCGCTTCATAGCTCGGTGCTTTGGGAATCTGTGTCATTCCTTGTTTGTTCATCTTTTGGAGGCTCTACTACCCTAATATTGTAGCACAATGACTAGCAGCACTTTGCTGTATAAGCTGAGATAATTCGTTATTTGTATAATCCCGAACGGGATCTTCCACTGGTCACGCTCATTTTCAAAGTTATTTATATCCGCGAAAACTCAATGAAGACGTCACAGAGTTTTGCTATCGACCTATTACGACGTGCTAGACATGTTTTTGTAGCACAGATGAAATGTGCAAGTTTTGAGTTTTTCGATAGAGCCCAATTCGCGAGCACAGGTTCAGCGAAGATACTGTCAACTTGCTTTTTCACTTATTTCTTTCACAAACATGCGTAGCACTGTCGTAATAAATGTACAGCAAAACTCTGTGACGTTTACATTGAGTTTTTGCGGATGTAAATAACTTTGAAAATGAGCGTGACCAGTGGGAGATCCCGTTCGGGATTATACAAATAACGAATTATCTCAGCTAATACAGCAAAGTGCTGCTAATCATTGTGCTACAATATTAGGGTAGTAGAGCCTCCAATAGATGAACAAACAAGGAATGACACAGATTCCCAAAGCACCGAGCTATGAAGCGGGAACCACCTGTCCGGGTAACTTACCCGGACGGGCGATTGTTGCATTCCGCCCCAGATCTGTCATTAAGGCCGCAAAGCCCTTCTCTCACTAATTTCATCAAGATTTTACTCTTAGAAGAAGATATAGTCGTTTTTTCAATCCTATCATGGCAAAAATTGGGTTATGGTAGTATGCTCGATCTGCGTTAATCCTTGTTATATATAAACTGGAAACATCCGGCGCGACGGCGAAAACTATACATCGTTCTCCCACCTTGACGCCTCTTTCAGCGTTGCGGAGGGGCAGTTGTTGACAGTGTGGGCGTACGAGACATCTCTCGCAGAGGTTTTGGACGATGAGAGATCTAGAAGCGATGTACTCCTATCCGCGAACTCCAAACAAGCTCGAGAGGAGGGAGAGTTGTCTCCACATTTGTCAATTAATCGCACGGCATGCGATGACGACACGTGCTTTTGCCTGCGATGACGAATTGTGGTGAAATACCGTATGCTCGGTTTGATCACGGCTTTCACAGCTGGAGCATCTTTATTGCTTACACAACGGTTCTTCTTCCTTTCATGTTCTTAGCTACATTCCACCTTCAATTTGAAGATTCCCTTGCTGCCTTGCCATTTTGCATAATAGTTTGATATATAATCTGAGCATTGCAACTCTCCTTAGAATAGTCGTCAGAACTCAACATTTTGTGAAATGTGAACGAAAATCCCGAAGAGCAACTAAATAGCAAAAAATGCATTTTTCGCAGCCTTCCTCTGTGGCTGATCACTTTTTGGAGTGAAGATTTTGTTTTTACCCACAATTTCCGTGAAAAATGGTGAAAGCCTCGATTTCGACAGAATTTACAGAAAATGCCTTTGCTTCCGGAGTGAAGACCCAGCATGGAAGCTGTGGTCTCGCTGGTTGAGTTCCTGCAGACTCTCTATGTGGCTGATCAGTTTTTGAGTGAAAAGTTTTGTTTTCCCCTCACAATTTCCATGAAAACGGTGAAAACCTCGATTTCGACGGAATTTGCGCCACATTGCCCACGGCCTGTAACCACCTTAGCTTTTGCTTCCAAACCCTGGGTTTTTCCACTATTGTTTGATTTCCAACGGCCTATCAGCTTTGCTTTGGAGTCCTAAATTTTGCCCTTGCTCCCGGAGTGAAGACCCAGCCAGCACCTGCATTGATCAGCCTTGTTAGGGAAGCGATTATGTTGATTTTAACTAAGCAACGGAAGAAGCAAGCTGCATCAAATAACTGTATTCTGGTGGTGGTATATGGAAGGAAGGATCAGATACTTTTGTGTCTACCTGAGAAGTTTGATTTTTCATTTATTTAGCTTCTCTAGAAAGGAAATGTGAACACTGTTTATAGTTAGATGCAGTCCCAACTGAGCAAATACTGGCCGACCCACTTACAGCGGCCCGTAGGGCCGCTAATACGTATATTGCGAGAGGAAAAGGCGCAGTATTTGCATTTGAAAGCCCAGATCTTCTAGTTTTCATAGAAGTGACTTGAACATAATTCGCCGTCTTTATTCTGACAAGGAGAGGATACCTGTCGAAAGCACCAATTCAAATGAAACATATATCATCATAAAGCGCTTGAAACGCTGATTCCAAATCTATAATTTTTAGCTGCGGAACGGTTTTGTAGAAGGAGGTATGAGGGGGTGTTCCCCTCTGGTTTGAGGCGATCTCCAGCAGGTCTCCCCTTATCTATGAGCACTGTAGAAGTACCAACTTGTGGCCAACTGGCCTAGTGGTAAATGACTTGCCTGATAGGGAAAGTGTCAAGATTTAATCCCTTCGCATGCACTTTATCGCAATTTTTGCAAAATTGAGCTTCATGGCTTTGGAGCCTCAAAGCCTGACGTTTCTGATGATATTGATGCTAATCAAAGTTAGAAGAGTTAAAAAACCAAAGTAATATGAGAATTATAATCCTTATTGTGACCTTCATTCAGATTACTTACCATTACACCATTTCGTTTTTCTATAATGCTCGTAAACAAGAGCCGACATCTCAAGGGCGCCTCAACCCCAGAGGGAAACACCCCTTATAACTCTCCTACAGAACCGTTCCGCAGCTAGAAACTATAGATTTGGAATCAGCGCTTCAAGCGCTTTCAGATGATGTGTCTCCTTTGGATTGGTGCTCTCGACTAGGTATCCTCTCCTTGTGAGTAATGGGCTAAAAGCACAACCATCGAAAACGAAAATCAAATAAACGAGATTTCGACCAGCTTTTAATTCCCATAGTTTCAAGGTCATTTGAAAGGACCTCATGTGAACAAAGGAGGAAGATTGCTTTTCACTGAGTACAAAAAGAGGTGCCTAATCGGGCTTATCTGACATTGTTACCACATATCATGTTATGTTAACAAGTATCACTTTGATCACGACCGCCTTTCCTCGCTATCCCCTCAACACGACTCCAGCCGCGCGGCAGGAGCTCGCCGCGCTTGGCGACCGCTCTGCCGCTCTGCCGCTCACCCCCCCCCCCCCCTCTCCCTACACAAACTCATCGGCCAAAGGGTGGCACGGCAGAGGACTAAAGGGTGGGTGGGGCAGATACATGACTCGATGCCATGGATAAAATTCAAAACGAGTGCTAGATCATGTACTCTTGACGTCGTTGCATCGTCGCATCGCGAAGAGTCGCGACGAGCGTAGACCCTGGCTTTCCCACATACGACCCCCAGGTGGCGTGCCACATCTCACGCTTGACCTATTCGTAATATTGGCTTGCTATGAGACGAAACCTTACCCCATGTTGCATTTTCTCTTGCACGTAAGCGATAGCTACAATTGTTCCTGTCCTACCAATACCAGCTGAACAGTGCACAATAATTGGTTTCGTCGTTCCCCGTACTTCACTCAGGATGTTCTATAGAATAATTGTCGGCAAACGGCAAGATGACGACGTGCATACCGTAGCTGTCAGCCTTGTTGGTGGAACTCCTCGATCTGGCCAATTTTCCCATTGAAAATGCCTAATGATTGAACTCTCTTCTTTGCCATCTTTTTTATAATCGATCTTTAGACGGCATATTCTTACAAAGTTATCTTCTTCTGACAAAGGCTGGACCTAGAAGTGCTGTGGCATGTGGTCATTTTTTCAATGAACAAATTTGTAAACATACATCCAAGTTAGTCACAAAAATTTTTCCTGGTCCTTCTCCAAACGTCATAGTTTCGCCCTTTTCACGTGGATAGTACTGCGAGCACTTGAACTTACCCTGAAAAATATCGTAGTATTTCTCAACGCGCTTACTTAACAAGTATGCTATCAAAGCTTACTAGGCTGTCGCAATAAACTAAGCAACTAATGAGTACCCTTCACAAAGTACGAACTTGTTCAATCGTATTGCAAAGCATAATGATGGCCTCTGATTTCACCAGAATAACCATTGCCCAAAACGCCAATTGTGTGTTGTCCAGCGGTCCCTCAAAATATCATATTCGACTTCTTGTGATAGCTCAACTCCAAGATATTTGCATATATTGGGTCATTCCAAAAGTAATTTCGCTTTTTTCAAACGAACGCCACATGTGATGGAACAGAGATTTCCAAGAGATCTTAGTAGCATTCGATGCAGCGTTCCATTCTCTTTCTAATGGTTATGAAATTGTTGCAAACCAATCAATGAGCTTTCAGAGAATAACCAAAATCTGCGACTTATGCTTTTAGAGATGGTCAACTTTAGCTGTTTTTCAAAATCTTCATATCAATTCTCTGAAGGTGCCCAAGTGGCGAGTGGATAAAGCAAACCCTACAGGATACAAAACATTTTTTTCTCCTTCACATAACTCCTCAAAATTTTTTGATAGAATTTTGATTAATGCTATCAATTTGCATTCTTGGTCAACTCAAACATCGTAGAACATCAAACGGTAAGCAGCTCGAGTGTCATTCAATGCAGCTTGCTCTACTCTTTCTAATGGATGTTTTTTATTTGCCCTTCGTGGAGTTTTCGCATACAAAATCATCATAATTCATATTTTTGAACGCGTTCCGGGTACCCAGAAAAATCGAAATAGATAATTCGAATCCGTAAACTCGCATTCGTTTTGTAAAATTAGTGTTAAATCATAATACCATCTTGGAAGTTTCAAATTTCGAAATTTTATTGATGTTTGATGCGAATGTAGCTGACGTAGGCCTGCCAAAATTTGATGGTTTTAACAATAAATCTTTTGAGAAATTATAGACAGGCGAGACATAAAAACAAGAAAAAAGTTAGCCATATTCTGTGAAGTTCGCTCTATCGAATCGTTACTTGGGCTCCTTCGGAAGATTGAAGTAAAAATTTAGAAAAATTGTGAAACTTGAGCATCTCAAAAAGCATGGATCGCAGACTTCGGTAATTTTTCAAAAGCTCATTGACTATGCTGCAATAATTTTATAATGTTTAGAAAGAGGAGGAAATTCTGCATCGAATGCTTCCAAGATCTCTAGAAAATCTCTGTTCGATCAAATGTGGCGCCCCTTTGAAAAAAGCGAAATTACTTTCGGAATGACGTAATGTATATGTCAATAAGAGATATGCGTTTGCCTACAATAACAATCTTTCTTCTAGGAATCTGCTTCAATTGAGCGGCGTCAAAAATTTTCATTTTTCAAGCTTTAGCCTCTTTATCTTTGCAAGTTGCCGCATGCTTTTTGACATTAGAATAGGTTACCTGAGCACAGATAAAGCGATCATCTTTTGTTGGATTTGCTACGTAATTCGCATGGATGTAATCATTTGGTAATCCTGGCCAATTCACAATAACGCGACGAGCGTCTTGGCAGGGAACGTCAAGATATCTAAATAACATCTAGACTTCGTTGCAGTTCTCCTCAATACAAGAGTTTTCACCTGTTTTTATCGCGATTGGCGAGAAAAGCGTCAACAGTCATTCCCTCTGGTTTCCACCTTGCGAGATTGACTTTGAACTCTTCAATAAGTCCAGGCACACCCATATCTAGAGCACGATTGCACCAGTGTTTAGCCTAAATGGAAGCAAGCCTCAATACAGGTTGAAAATAGGATTATCATATTACTAGCTGGCTTACCCGG
Source organism: Cylicocyclus nassatus (assembly GCA_958299035.1). Taxonomy (NCBI): domain Eukaryota; kingdom Metazoa; phylum Nematoda; class Chromadorea; order Rhabditida; family Strongylidae; genus Cylicocyclus; species Cylicocyclus nassatus. Next base: position 24,541,550 of record CATQJL010000001.1, read on the forward strand.
CTCCGCCGTATCCGGACCAAACTTGGCACACATACACTTCGGGCCCCGGCGGGTGTCACAGTCCACTTTTCGTTATCGATCGATGTCGATTTTACCGATTTTTATCGATTTTTTTGCAGAGTTCACCTACAGGGCTAGGAGTTGGCACAGGGGGGAAGTGAGCATGGGGATTCCGAATACAATATTGGTGTTCAGGATTATCTATTACTTTTATTGATTTTATCGATTTTTTGTAAATTTTGACATGCGAGGCTGGGATTTTGCACAGGGGGTAATCGAGCATGCTGATTACGAACACAATATTAGTTTTCAGGATCGTCCATTACTTTTATCGATTTTATCGATTTTTTTTGTAAAGTTTGACCTGCGGGGCTGGGAGTTTGCACAGGGGGGTAATCGAGCATGGGGATTCCGAATACAATATTAGTTTCCAAGATCGTCCATTACTTTTATCGATTTTATCGATTTTTTGAAAATTTGAGCTAGGGGACTGGAATTTGGCACAGGGGTGTAATCGAGCATGCTGATCACCCCCCTTGGGGATGATCAGCATGCTCGATTACCCCCCTGTGCCAACTCCCAGCCCCCCAGCTCAAACTTTGCAAAAAAATCGATAAAATCGATAAAAGTAATCGATAATCCTGAAAACCAATATTGTATTCGGAATCCCCATGCTCGATTACCCCCCTGTGCCAACTCCCAGCCCCGTAGCTCGAACTTTGCAAAAAAATCGATAAAATCGATAAAAGTAATCGATAATCCTGAAAACCAATATTGTATTCGGAATCCCCATGCTCGATTACCCCCCTGTGCCAACTCCCAGCCCCGTAGCTCAAACTTTGCAAAAAAATCGATAAAATCGATAAAAGTAATCGATAATCCTGAACACCAATATTGTATTCGGAATCCCCATGCTCGATTACCCCCCTGTGCCAACTCCCAGCCCCGTAGGTGAACTCAGCAAAAAAATCGATAAAAATCGATAAAATCGATATCGATCGATGACGAAAAGTAGCCTATGACACCCGCCGGGGCCCGATGTGTATGTGTGCCAAGTTTGGTCCGGATCGGTTCAGAAATGGAATTTTCTATTCGGAACATACGTACATACATACAGACATACAGACATACATACAGACATACATACAGACAAACAGACATTCAGCTTTATATATAAGATGTATATAAAGCTGAGGGTTCGTTTATATGTTTTCCTCATAGAAAACTCTGTTTCAAACTGATCCGGGTCAAAGCTTGCCGCTTTCTCGAAGGTAATTGATTCTGGGAGGGGGGGAGAGAGGGGTGGTAGGGACAAGGAGTATACTAATCAAGAAGACAGGGGGCAGGGATCTGGCGTATAGAAGCGGGAACAGAGACAAGGAGATGATGTGTAGAAGTAGGACGGAATGGCTAATTCTATCATGCTGTGTTAACAGGGACCGAGCCGGGTATCCCAATTAGCAACTAAGGTGTTCTTGGTTAAGATTTAGCCAGATTGCGCGACGTACGTAGCGTATGCTTTGTGTCTTAAATCACGCGTGCGTACACTACTGTACATATGCGGCTACTGACGTACGCGTACGTCAGTAGCCGCATATGCCGCGAAGTCTGGGTTGAGCCAGACCTCGCGGCGTACGCGGCGTACGCAGCGTACGCCGCGTTCGCTCCTATATTGAAATATACCGAGCGTACGCTGCGTACGTCACGTACGCCCGTACGCGGCGCACTCTGGTTTAACCCTCTGGATCAAGCCTTACGTTTTGGTGTTTGTCTGTATGTCTGGATATCTGCCTATCAGCCTATGTGCTAGTGCATCTGTCCACCTGCCTGTTTTGTGTGCCTCTGCATGAAGTTCTGTTTGTTTATGTCTCTGCCTGTTCGTCTTACGAAACTTGAAGCGAGTTCCAGCCAAGATCTACCCAATTCTTGCACAACACATGTTATCAGTAGGTATTATTAGCACGTTACTAGGCCGTCCTTATTATAAAAATCAAAATTCTATCATGTGACGAACTATGTAGATAGCTGAACTAGTGTAGTGCGAACTTCGCGAAGCAAGGTAACCCCACTTATCATAAGCCTAAACACTGTAGTGTAGCTACAGATTTACACAGATTGCTTGACTTTCAATAACAAGATAGGAAATTTGACCATTTTGAAAAGGGATACAATAAAGGAAAAACATTCTGTAAATCTAATACCCTCTGCGCGCATGACCCAAACGCACTCTTCTCCATAGTCGAAGAAGCTGTAACGCGCGAGCCTTTCGGTGTGACTTACGAGGGCCAGCCAGTTATCAAGTCAACGCTTTCATCCTTTTAGATTATTCTGGAGCCAATTTACCGACCCCGGAGTAGAGGTTTGGTTGGCCTAATCAAACCTGAGTCCGATCTAATCATAGCGGCGCTTCACACCACTACGCCATTTGTCCCCCACCATTTCCAAGAGCTAGTTCATTTTCGAGGTCTTATTACGTAAGATAAAACCGAGTCAAAGTAAAAAGTCTTAGTCCCGAGTCAAACACATCAAGCCGAAACTGCGCATACGTCAGAAAATCTCCTTTGATACAGTCCTCAAACAGTTATTTGTAGGCAGTTTCGACTTTGTTTTGATTGCAGCGACAAGCGGCTGTATTCTTACTTTACTCTGAATTCCGAAAGAAACTAGTCTCAGAAATTGGTCAGATTTTTCCTAGCAAAAACTAAAACTTTTGTACGAGTTTGTACAGTCAAATCATTTTATAATCATGTGTGCCATTGCACACCGCCCATCTTTGGCGTTCCCATCCTAGATTCTTGGAGGAGGAAACCCTTCAAGTAAGTGATTTCAATGTGCTCTCAATGTTTTCTTCCTTTTTAAGGCACGATTCACCTCAAAGTGAAGTAAGCGATAGCATTCGGTCAGTCTTTTGCGTTTTTTGCGATTACATATCCAGGATGAGGATACCAAAAATGGACGGTGTATGCGCGTGCACACATGATTATATGAGATGATTCGACTGTAACTCACCTATATAATGCCAAAACTTCAGCTCTATTTTCAAAAATCTTACAGGGAAGAATTTTTAAACGAAATGGCTTTTCCAATAAAAGGCGCGCACCTGTTCGAAGAGCATGAACGTTGATTTCTAACTTGTCGTCCTTGAGGAGTTATGAGAATCTTATGAGTCAAAAAATGGAACATCTTTTCTAAAGAAAGAACAATACTGACAGCCTTTCCATCCATCAGATAGAATAAAGGGGAGCACGAGGGTGGCATGCAAGTAGTTCTGTATTCATGCAGAGATTTGACAGTCACCAGGATTCCATCTGAACTGAGGAGGTACTTCTACGACTGGTTTTCTTTTAGCTACATGTTTGATATTTCGCTGAGGCGCCCCGCAGTAAGGAAGACAGATTTGCAATCAGCGTTCGATGCCCTTCAGAAGCATCAAAGAGTTTCAGATTCTCCTATAAACCTACCATGGCCTTAGCGTTTGCTGATGATCTAGCCACTTTGAAGCTGCGTTCGTATTGTAGCGGACGTGATGGTACCACTGGTGGCAACTCCTGGTGTTGTTGCTGTTGTTGTTGCGGGACCGCTTCCTGCATCTCCGGTTGTTGAAAATCCACTTGTGTCTTTTGGAGTTCGGCTTCTTTTTTATCATTACTACCAGCGTCGGAAACTGAAACTGTAATAGCCTGTAAATGCCTTCACAACTTATTTCAACCCAGTTTGGACAAAATGGAATAGTGGGCATCCACCTACAGCAGTTCACGCACTTTTGCACTGTGTGACATATTGTGCTATGAAGCCGTTTTGATACCTCATCCTCTTATTGGCAATGTACAGTCTGCGCGGTTATAGACCTCTAGCGAAGCGGACTCCAGCTTCATAATAATTGCTTTTTACATCCTTCTTGAAATAATGACCGTAATGATTCTATCAACGATAGCGCATTTGTCGATTTTCAGCACTTTGCAACTCTCTTTATCTGCACTGATTGTACGCTCGCTTCTGCAAACTATTCCTTTTTGTGTAAAGCGCTACAATTTACTACCTTAAGAAAGTTAAAATTTGTCAACCACTTATAGAATGTTGCTTCTTTTTATTAGTTAAGCATAAAAGTTACATTTTTGACTTTCCACTTACGGCGATTCGAGGTAGGTTTTAATCAAACAGCTCTGAGTTTTCAATGCGATGCGAAGACATCTTTCATTACACATTGTCTACGGGTGATGTAGCACAAACAGCGGGATGTGATAGAATGACTCGAAACGTAAATAAACCCATTTCTTGAGTTACGTCACAAAACCATCGGAAAACATAAAGGGCGTTATGGTCATACGAATTTTGTCTTACAATACATGGCCTCTATACTAATTGAAAAAATGTTTAAGACACATGGGAATCGAAGAAAAAGAGATATAAGTAAATCGTAATTGACTGGAAGGCCATTATAATCACGTTCGAGCAAAGAACAGTAGCTAGAGTAACCCTGCTTTAGTAGAAGGATGGCGAGAGAAAATAGGTCCTTTTTCTAAGGCCTAAGGCATACCTCGCGCGATTCCGGTCGCTGCGCGATTTGGCACAACAGCGATTTTTCGTAATTCGTCGTTAATGCGCTGTCTTTGGTCAGAACTTGCTCTATTTGCAACAACTTACACAATCTACCCAAGCGCCCGAAAAGTGCGCATGATAAATTTATAGAAATCTGGCAAATCGCCAAGTCGCGTGAAAGTGGCGATTCGGCCGAATCGCGTGAGGTTTGCCTAAGGCCTGAAGCGGCAAACGCGAATACAGGAGGACGGCAGTGTCTTGTTCTAATTACCTTGCGGCCAACCTTTCGAAATTTCATAAATAGAAAAAATGCAGCTGCACACATTGTTCTAACACCTCTATATGAATAAAGAAGTTCGAAAGTACACGCTGATATAAAATACGTGACATGGTGTAACCCTGATTTTGAAAACCAGCGTCAATTTTGAAGTTTTCAGCTACAGCAATATTTGAGTTCACGTGATGAGGCTTCATTTTTGCGCCGTACGCCTGTGAAATGTATCGAAAACGCGCGTTTTGACCTTATATATGCATCAGTTATAGGCTAAAATGCTTAGATTGCTCGCAAAGGCTTTCGGAAAACAGTTGACGAACAGAAACGTAAATAATGGCAGATGCTAAATTTCTGCGGGCTTCTCAGGTAAAACTGTTGAACATTTACACAGGAAAATTTAATTATGGAAAGAGGGCGTTCGAATTAACACGTTTCGGACCGGTGCTGCACATGGTGCAGCACCCTGCTTCGAAGGATCTGTTTGACACTTACGGGAGGTTTTCTTTTAGTCCAAGGTTATCAAATCAAGCCTAAGCCTCTACTTTTAAAATGACTGTAGAGTTGTGCCGTCGATGTTTGTTTAGGAGATATGAGCACAAATCGAACAACAGTTGCACGAAGTGCGGCAACGCGAACGACGCGTGCGACGTCGCAACTTTCCTTTGCGTCTATATCAAAGAAACCGTAGTTTCAATACTGATGTGTACCGTCTTCAACATGGATACTTTTGGATACTATTAGAAAATAAGTTCTTGTTCCTATCTTTCAAAAAAGCACAGAAGTCTTTCACAAGCGACAAAATTTGAACACTTCGAACCCATTCAGAACTTTGGGTATGGAACTTATCTGACAAGCTGATTACAGATGTAGCACACAGTTTGCGAAATAAGGTCCTTTTGTTGGCTTATGGCTGAAAGTGCACTTTTTTTTGCCGCGCGCGATTTCGCGGTCCGAAACGTGTTAACACAGGACAGGATCAGGAAACGTTTCAGGAAGCAAAGCTTACAACAAGTTCGGAACAAATCATCAGAAGTGAGTAAAACTCAACGCTTTGAATCTATGCAATGGGTAGTAACTCTTCCTACAGAAAGACACCTGTATCCCACCATGATATACGGCAATGTCTCTTTTCAGTGAGTACGTCTGTTTGCCAAAGAGAGAGTTACTCCCAAGATCTCTGCCAAATTTTTGCGTAACGCGCTACCAGCATGTAGATTCTCAATGCGCAGTGGTAGCGGATCCGTGTCTTCTTGATCCTGTTGAAATTCGCATATCGTGCGAATGCACATGACTTTCATTTGCAGTTGGACTACTATGTAACCGCAATTGATTTTAGCAGATTTGTTTAACTTGAAACTGAGAGCCAAAGATTGTATTCGACGATTACAAAGTTCTTTCTTCAGGGAAGAATGTGCATCGGTTTATTCTTATGAAGACTACAAGCCCTGTTGGCTTAACAGCTACTTAGGATTTGATTTATTCCACTGCTGACAGTATCATTTGAAGCTACCGATCTTACACGAGTTGCATTAGGAATGGTTTACATCCTTGCGTGATAGTTAGCAATACCGGTGAGCATCCAATCACTCATTGCTGCGCGAGGAGGAGGAAGGCATAGAGACAGTGAAACCGCTGCATGCCTTCTATGTTTAGGTGACGCTTGGGAAAGATTTGGAACCAGGGCATTTCACTAAATGCGGCCCATATAAACTACGTTCAAATGACTGCTTCAAACAAAATTGCTTTCTGAGACCCTAATGAACATGTGCTGATGTGTCGGATTAGCAGAAAATTCTGCAAAACTTTTGAACTTTTTGATCGAAACGACTTTGCATTGAGATTATGCCATTACACTCTACAAATGACGAGACGTCACAAATGTGCACATTCGCGCTGTTTCAACTTAGTGAAAAAAGAGATTTTTTTTTGAAAATTCCAGGATTTTAGAACCTGAAAGCCATAGTGAAGTTGGTTACTTGGAGTTTTTGCCTCCTTTAGGAACACCAAATCTGTTCGAACTTACTTTTAACGTTCGTTTTTCTGTTACTTCTTTTACTTCTGGAAAAAATGCATAAGTTCAACTGTCAATTTAACAATGTCCTATGGATGTAGGTGAACACACCCTGGTATACACATCGTAAGATTGAAGAAAGAATGAGTCGAAGGCCGACAACCGGCCACCTCGTGGCAAAAAGCTAGCAAATATGTTCACAACTCAACCAAAGGAGATCAAATGCAAAGATAATGTTATGCTCTAGAAAGTGCCCCTGAAAGGATGATGCAGATAATAATGAATTAGCTAGCTAGCTTTAGTTGGACCTCAACAGGACCCAAGAGAGGTGGCTTAGGGGCTGTAGTGGATATTGTTTTGGCGGTGAAATAAGGAATATCGTTTGAGAGATTCTGAGTGAACCCCTCAAGAAATACATATATGGGCTTAGTATATTGTGTATGAAAAAAATTTTCCTTGTGTAAATATTTCCTTGCTACTTAATGTAAATTCGGAGATGAGTAAAACAAATTCAGAAATTTCTGATCACGCAGGTCACAGTCGTTTCGTATAGAAGCGTGTCGGCGTCAAGAAGTGTCTTGAGTGAGACTTGCACTTGACTGCTTGGACATTTGCAAATTTACACAGAGAGGGATGGGGCGGTTATTTTCATCGCAAAACGAAGAAATTTATCGCTTCGTTTCTTTCTCTGCAAAATAAGAATAACAGTTTCGTCTATCACACTAAAATTGGCGTGTAGATGCTAGATAAAAGTCGGAACTGTTATCCTACAGAAAATACGAAAGAATTAAGTGAGCTGGAAGGCAAAGTTTTTCGAGTTAGTTGGGAGAGAAGTTAAAATTTATCCTCCTCATATAATTCTTTTCGAACTTTCAACATGATCCTATCAGGGCCCGGCACGAGCCGGTTTCTAAGGTTACTGAAAACGAAGTCTCCCTGACTTTCGAAAGTTGTACGAAGTCCCCTTTGACCTACCTACTTAGGAAGAAATAAAAACAAGAAAAATTTACCAGTCCGAAAGAGAAAACGTGAGATAAGTGTGGAAATCCAAATCGGTGCTAAATAGTACGCATACAGAAGAGTTTGATATTGAAGCGCGATATTTAACAAAGCGATTTATGAAGAAGTTAAGGCAAAGAACGAAAGAAAGGCAATGATATAATGTCTTCATGCTCAGGGATAGATTTTTTACCGGGGAATCCGTCCATGATAGAAAAATCCAAAACTTATGTGAAATAACAAAAATATATGCTCCAGACGAACTGAGATCGTCTGGTGACCATCTGGGCTGGTATGTATCAATCGCCCGTCCGGGTAAGTTACCCGGACAGGTAGTTTCCGCTTCATAGCTCGGTGCTCTGGGGATCTGTGTTCTTTCTTGTTTGTTCATCCTTAGGAGGCTCTACTACCCTAAAGTTGTAGCACAATGAGTAGCAGCACTTTGCTGTATAAGCTGAGATAATTCGTTATTTCTATGATCCCGAACGGGATCTCCCACTGATCACGCTCATTTTCAAAGTTATTTATATCAGCAAAAACTCAATGAAAACGTCATAGAGTTTTGCTGTCGATCTAATGCGAAGTGCTACGCATGTTTGTGAAAGAAAAAATTGGAAAATCAAGTTGACAAAATCTTCGATGAACCTGTGCTCGCGAGCCGGGCTTTATCGAAGAACTCAAAACTTGCACATTTCATCTGTGCTACTGAAAGCATGCGTAGCACCGTCGTAATAGATCGACAGCAAAACTCTATGACGTTTTCATTGAGTTTTGCGGATACAGATAACTTTGAAAATAAGCATGATCAGTGGGAGATCCCGTTCGGGATCATACAAATAACGAATTATCTCAGCTTATACAGCAAAGTGCTGGTACTCATTCTGCTAGGATATTAGGGTAGTAGAGCCTCCTAAAGATAAACAAACAAGGAAAAACACAGATCCCCAGAGCACCGAGCTATGAAGCGGAAACAACCTGTCCGGGTAACTTACCCGGACGGGCGATTGATACATACCGGCCCTGGAGACGGACTAATTTTGGGAAAGGTAATACTTCACATAAGTTTTCAAATCTTTTTGCTTAATTTTTTTGCAAATAATTCTATGTATACAGTTCAATTTTGGTGTCATATGATTCTGTGTGCGCAGTAAGCAAGCAATTTTTTTGGCCTTGCTTTCAAATCGCGCGCACTTTTCGCCGTACACGATAGAGCGTGTCAGTCGTGAACCTGTTCGAAAAGCTTACGATCGACTAATGGGCGCTTACCCTTGGTGCTCGGCCCGGACTCCGCTAGGACGAAATCCCCTTTGCTTTTTGCGTCAAAAACGAAGTCTAGCCCGCTTTCAGACAATCCTAGGCCCTGGATCCTATCCTTCTTCACCTTACCAGTGACGGTCCCAAGATTTCGGACAGGGAAAACAACCCTAAAACCCTCCTCTCCTTTCAGTCTTCCTCGAAGAGCAATTTCGCAACAAGCTCCGGCGCACACCGGCGCCTGGTTATATCACACCATCAGAGCAAACGTTACGAAACATCACTTTGGTTGTACTTCCATCCTACTTATCCTACTTTGCATGTGATATAATCCACTTTTCATCGCCGGTGACTTCTTTTGTCAAAGAAGTCACCGGCGATGAAAAGTGGATTAATTTTGATGACCGGAAGAGAGAAGTCTTGGTGTGATCCCACGGATGTTCCTGCATTTACTCCCAAACGCTCGGTTTTGAAAAAGGTAATGTTATGTGTTTGGTGGGATGTTTCAGGAGTTATCCACTACGAACTCCTCTGACCAAATCAGACAGTTACCTCTGCGATCTATTCCGAACAGATAAGTCTCGCCGTCTCGCCGTTGCTTTCCATAGAAAAAAGTGGCACCCATCGAGAAAGGAACACACCAATTCTACTTTATGCAGGCCAGATCACACATGGCATCGAGCAGCATACGAGCGGTAATGGAGCTGGGATGGGAGATTCTGCCGCACCCGCCGTACAGTCCTAACATAGCTCCGATTTCCATCTCTTCCGGTCTATGGAGCACCAGCTGCGTGGCAGGAATTTCGAGAAATTTGAGGAAGTTAGCACTTTCTTGACGAATTTTTCGCATCTCAACCTGATAGCTTCTACATGAGTGAAATCAAGCAGCTGCCTAATAGATGGAAAATGGTGGTAGACAATAGTGGGGATTATTTTGTTGATTGATGTTTAGCATTATATTTTTCAATAAATTCAAGCGAAGAGATTGTTTACTACCCAGTGGCAAAAGAGTTTTGGCTCTGTAAATCATGGCTACAACGAATTATTTGTTCGTGAAAACCATTCACAGACACTCTGGTACGCTATCATTCAGCATATCTTTGTAGTAATTTTTGAAAAATTTATCACATTTTTAGTGTGATTTTCTTTTGAAAAAATCATAGTTTTTTCTTTCAGAAGTGGTAAGATCTGTAACCTTTTTCACTGCTAGAAAGACCAGCTCGTGTAGATTACAACAAACATGTTTCCAGATTTTTCTCCAGCTTTTCAGATTCTTGACGATTTATTTTCAAAAAAGCGAGTTCGAGCGGTTCCCCTATTCGAATTTTTTTCTTAGAATTCCGCCATCGCCAAAGAGCCTCAAAAATGCTGTTAGGAAGAAGATGAATTTTTCTATCTGGAGGTATTTTTTGTAAGTCAATACACTCACATAGGGGGCAGTTACGAATTTTTCAAAATCAAAGCGACAGAACTTTCGGTTTAACCTAACATTACCGAAAAAAGCAAATCAAACTAAAAGTGTAAGTAAACAACACCTAACCCCACTTGAATAAATTATAGGCGTGGGTGTACATTTAAGCAGTTTCGGTTAATATAGATTTACAGGGGTTAATAATGATTTTCAAAAATGATGATTGTTAATAATGATTTGTTATTAATTACTATAAGATATCAGTCGGTTAACGGCGATTAGGCAAATGGTTATGTTTATGCCTCTTCGTTATAATAGCGGTACATTAGGTTTTGAATATCATCTAAACAATTGATTGGACCGAAATGAAATAAAAAATTAAAGTTATCATTTATTTATTTATTTATTTCAATGCACTCAAAGGTGCGCCATAAGAATAACAGGAAATGCAAATAGAGATGTTTGAACGGCCACACACAAAGTAGATAGAATAGCAGAAGGCCTAGACGTATGTATGTATGTATGTATGTATGTATGTATGTATGTATGTATGAGTAATTTCACCTCACATGCATAGATTCAATACTCCTCAAACTCTCCGGATGATTTCACGGATAAGCAGAAATAGATGGTGTGTGGTCGGCCAGTGGTCCAATGGTTAGTAACAAAAAAAAAAACCAAAAGAAAAAAAAACTCATAGACTAATCCAATGTTAGTACTGCCATCATCAACAAAAAAAATATAACGCTCAGTCATAAGTGTCGTGTTTGAAGGCGACAGACGAGCAAAACGCAGTGATTCCTAGAAAAGAAACGAAAAAAGCAGAAACAATTCTAGTAGTTATGAAAATTTTTAACTTGCAACAGATCGACTTGCGCTATTCTAGGTTTGAAGGTAGCTGAATTTCCAGATAACAGTGCAGTATTTGGCAATCTACCGAGCCACCTAGGTGTTCTGTAAAATAGAGTATTAAAAGTGCGTAGAAAACGTTTCCTGTAAATAGGTGGATAGTGTATATTGAACCCACCCATCCTATTACTAGGCCTGAAAATCCAGTACTTACTTGCGGTAAGTCTGATTTTTTTTTACGAAAAAGACGAAAAGCGAAAATGAGGTCTAGATATGTCCCTCTAAATTCCTAACTTTTCATTGCCAAGGACTTGAGGCGGTCTTGATAAATGGGCATTTCATCAAAAGCTAAAGCTCTGCGACATCTTAGGAATAGAATGCGAGTAAATGTTTTTTGGACTTTTTCCAGTTTTAGGATGTCTTTCTTTGCAAAAGGATTCCATATAACTGAACAGTATTCGAGGTGCGGAAGTACGTACGCTTTATAAAGACGTTTCAGTAGTACGGGATTTTCAGTATGAACAGATCGGAGAATTTTAAATAAAACTGAGTGCGCACTGTTTACCACATTATCAATGTGATGCGAAAACTTCAAATTACCATCTATCAAGACCCCCCAAGTCCTTAGCAGTGGAGCAATTTCTCAAGACAGTCCCATTTATCTCATATGCAGAATTTGGATCATCACCTAAATGCATCACAAAACATTTATTCAGGTTGACTGGGATGCCAAAGCATGATGCCCAGTCTACCAATCTTTTCAAAGATTCCTTTGTTGCAGACTGAACTTCACCACGATTTATCCCGCTATATTTCCCGTATATCTTGATATCATCCGCATACATCTGGATTGTTATATGCTCTGATGTTTTCAAGATCAACGGGAGATCGGCGGTACAAATCAGAAAAAGTAACGGAGAAAGGACCGCGCCTTGCGGAACCCCACTAATACAGGCATTAATGAAGTAATTTATAAGCCTGTTTCGCCTCTACCCCTAGACAGGAGGAATGATAAGTAGTAAGCCACTCCCGAGGCTCATCAGTAGGGAGGAGTGGTAGGAGGGTAATGGAATGGCGACTACAGTGGATCGTTTGTTTATATAGGGTGGGGTAGGTCAGAAAGGAAGGTCAAGACTAGGTATTCAATTTTTAGGTTTAACATTCTTGAATTATTTTTCTAACCAAATTTTTTACGTTTCTGAATTTTTCAAGCTGTATATACTTGTACGTAATATTTTTATTGTAAACCAAACATTTTAGCACTGAAAACTGAATTATTTCTTTTTTATAACCCAGATTAGCGAAATGGTGGATACAATTGATCAGCCTGTTTTCGAAATCTTTATATAATGAACATGTTCTATAAATTCTCAGTACTTCAGTATAGATTATTGCTATTTTTAAACGGTTGCTTATATTAGATGATCCATGGGAAAACCTAGAAACAAAAAAGTTGAAATCGTCAGTTTTATTGTATTGTTTGGTAATGATTGAGTCATTTTGAATTATTATATGCAAGTCAAGAAAATGACACTCATATTGAGACTTGTGAGTAGTTTCTAGTTTCAATATATCATTATATATCAGGTTAAGTGTATTAACAAGCTGGCTTTCTTCGTGATTGTAAATTATCAGTATGTCATCCATGTAGCGATAAGCCTGAAGGAAGTGTGTGGGATTCAAGATCTTACTAGTGTATGTGTATTCCATGTATGAGAGCGTTAAATCAGCTATAACGGGGCTGGCATTTCCGCCCTGAGGAACTCCAATTGTTTGATGATAGAGGTTATTTCCAACTCTGCAGTAGCTGTTTCTGAGAATAAAGTCCAACAAGTATATTAAATCTTCTATCGTGTAGTATCTACACCTTTCATCAGCTTCCTGGCTAGATACATATGCTACCTTGTTGGATTTGTTGATTTTCAGATACTTTCTATTTGCATTTTTAAAGCAAATCTTCATGATTTCTTTCAGGTTTTTGATAATGATTTGATGAGGAATGTTAGTAAACATGTTGGTGAAATCGGCTGAAAATAATTTTTTATTTTTTATGTCAATCTGCATCAAATCATTAAAAATGTTAATGTCTTCTATAGACCAATATGTTTGCAAACAACGTTTATTTCTATGTACAGTCCGTGTGTAATTTTTTTAATGTACTTTTATGAAGCTCAATAGATGCAGTAGTTCTACTGCGATGCCTTTAGTACTACTATTATAGGCTCCAGTGATAAATCTGAATTTTATAGGATCTTTATGTAGCTTTGGGATACAATATATAATAGGTATGGTATCATAATCAGGATTGTATATGCCTAAGTTCTTAGAGAATGAAATATGTTTAGAAATGATTTGTTGAAGTGTAATACTACTGACTTTTGTATAAGTATTCTTTTCGTTATTGTCAACTGTTTCCATTTCTTTTAATAAAGTGGAAAAATACAATTTTTTGCATACAATCCCATAATCAGAACTAGCTTTGTCAAGTGGACATATAACAAAATATTTGTGAATGAAAGCTAGCTCTTCTTTATCTATTTCATAACTGGTGGAACTTCCTTTATTATAGATAAGTTTGGTAAATATCAAGGAAAAATTCCGCAGTAAAGTGCTTTGAACTCGGTAATAATTATAAGTGTTCAAATGATATAGTTTCTTTAATTTTTCAATGAATGTATTAATGATATCTGACCAAAGTTGTTTAATCTTTCTGCGTTTGTAGTCAAATGGTAATCTAAACTTAGTACCTTTCTTAAGGATTTTATAGATGTCAAATTATTAAAGATCGAAATATCACTTGTAACTACATGTCCATGGTGGTTTGAAATGTATGAGGTGTAGTTGTTGCATATACAAGGTGTGGTATCTACTTCAGAATCTTGTACGGTTCTCAAAAACTTATTGTAATTAAATATAGCAGTGGAAAAGGGATTGTTATAATTAAAAATTACTCTGACTTTCTTGTATTCTTGATTAGTTTCTCTAATTATAGTTTTTATGATATTGTTATTGAAAATTTTGTTCAAATTTATGTTGTCGAGAATGGAGTCATAAAAAGGAATTTTAATATTGACAAAACGTTGATAATTGTTGGTAACCTTGGTAGGTTTTGGAAAATGATAGTAGCAAAGTGTACTAAGTAGAATTATTTTATTTTTTTGTGATATGTTAATGCTATGAGGCATAAAAGTGAAGTAATGTATCAAAGTTTTGATATAATTACTATCTTTGGTTTTCAAGAAAGTAAAGATATGATAAGGTCTAATAGTATGTGAGAATAAGTTTTCAATTTCACTAAGGATGTCTTCTACGCTAGAATTCGATTTTTTCCTATGTTTATGATGACCTCTATTTTTACGTTCCTTTAGTATCTTTAGACTAAAGAATGGGTGAGGTTTTGTATGTGTAAGTGGGTTTTTTATGAAAGAAAGGTTACCATATCCCTTGATGTTATCATTGAATCCAAAAGGATGTGGAGTGACTAAAAGTTTAATCCAGAATAGTTCTTTATTCATTAGAACTTCCTTGTCTTTATTTTGAGGAAGATTATCAAGTATGCTTATTTCTATTTTACTGGGATCACAGTTATTGTCAGCAAAATGTTTATATAGTAACTTTCCTTGTTTTTTGGAAATGCCCCTTATATGTTCTTTGATTCTGTCATTTAGTTTTCTAGTAGTGATGCCAACGTATTGTAAACTGCATGTGCCACATGTAATACAATAAACAACATTTTTGGATTGACAGTTACTATGACTGTGTTTATAAGTACTGATTTTGAAACCTGTAACTCCAGAAATCACATAATTATTGTGGGTGATTTTATTACATACTATGCATGAGGATTTACAGTTTATGCCCTTATTACTATTTCCAAAGTTCAGTAGGTTGTATGTGCCGGATACCTTACGTTTATAAAAAACAGTACCCTGAAAGTAAGAATTATTATGGTCATGTGTTTTTGTTTTGTTTTTGAGCCTAGATCTAAGATATAGAAGGGCCCCATCCTATACCAGAGGGAAGGTTACCTAAAGGTTTCGGAAGGTTTGCTTCCTGGGGGCGGCACTCCCAGAGGAAATAACACTGCTGGAGGCGTAGTACCTACCCTCCCATGCCGATAACTACTTTTATGAACCCCATCAGCAGTGTTATGGAAAAAGAGCAAAAGAAAAGTTAAGAAAAAGGAAGAAAAAAGGTAAAGGGTGACCCCTTAACCCAATTAAACCCACCTAAGTAAGGTATAACAACCTACCCCCTTATCTTCGGGACCATATTTGAAACTTTGTTAATAAACAGGTGTTTAGATGTTGAGTACATTGTGATAAATGTGTATATCAATTAGGGCTTATAACTGAAAATTGAGCCAAATCTTGTTCAAAACTAGAACCAGATGTTATCATTCTGTTTAACGTAATACTTCTAAGTCTTGATTTTTGGAGAGTAATCATTTATTGTCAAATGTATAATCTGTGTGGAAAACTAATTATAGTGTGCTCCAATGTCAATTAATTTTTCTTGCTCTATGGACAATGTTTTGAAGGACATCAGAAAAACTTAGATTTCTTGTGGCCTAAAAAATTTTTTTGGGCTGACATTTTGTCTTCTTCATTATGGCAAACGTCTCGTATGTGCACTGTCTTCTCAGAAATCTGTCTTATTTTTATAGTTGGTACATGCTCAGACATGGATCTTCGTAATGGGTCTGTCTCTTCATGTTAGTTTATCTGTTATCGTACTCCTCGTTCTAACGATCTCGAATATCGAACTAAAATTTTAATGGTTTTTGTGATACATTCTAGCAATTCCATTTTTATTTCAGTCCCAATGGAGGTTCGCCGTCAGCAATACGAAGAGTCTTTGCAGTCAAAGGTATTGAATGAATTTTTACGTATTGTGAATATACCCATAGCGGACAGGAAGGAATTTAACCTTATGCTGGATGAGTTTCTTGAACGCGTTGGGTAAGTTGTTGTCATTTGATTGTAATATATTAAATTTTTGAAATTTAGATACGACCGCGAGAAGCATGAAGATCCACATCCATTGGGTTGGCCACGTCCAGCGGGCATCGGCGCAACCACTCTAGCAATACAAGTAGGTGTTTTCATAATAAACTTTGGTTGGTATGAGCTCGGTTTTAGTTTTGAAATGACGGAATTGCAAGCAAAGTATGTAAATTTTAGGCCAAAATGACTCATACGTTTTGGCGATACTTTTGTACTGAAGGAAAGAATAAACTAAATGATTACAATAACGCTCATTGAACAAAAATTATGGTAATTCAAGAAAAAACTATGAGAAAAACAGATCAGGAGAAACTATGGTGAGTTTTATGATGTCCTTTTTATCGAATTCATTAAAGCTTCTTTTGAAGTCTCTACTTGCGCAACAAGATAAAGGAAAAATATTCAAGTATGTCTATCCGAAAATTGATGCTCTACCTTCACAGTCATCCCTCTGTTACTCAGATATGACTTAAACCAATTTAATAAATTACCATTGATCCCAATTCGTTCGAGCTTGCACAAAATCTTTTCATGATCAACACGATCGAATGCTTTCGAAAGGTCCACGTAAAAAACATCTACTGATTCCCCTCTAATCAGCGCCAGAGTCCAGTCAAAAACTGAGTCGGCAAGGTTCGTAGCAGTGGAAGATCCTGGCAGGAACCCATGCTGATTAGGGGGGACAGTTTTGGATTTTTCAAGCCACGCTAGTAGTTTATCCCGCAGTCCTTTCTCCATAACTTTCACAGCTGTGGGAGTCAAACTGATGGGGCGGAAATCCGTGAGACTGGAAGCACTAGGAACCTGAGGCCTAAGGCATACCTCACGCGATTCCAGTCGCTGCGCGATTTGGTACAGGAACGACTGTTCATAAGTGGTCGTCAAAGCGCTTTCTTAAGGCAGGACTTGATCGGTTTGCAGCAAGTTACAGAAGCTACGCGTCCATGTGTTGAAGGACCGTGCACGATAAATTTGGAGATATCTGGCAAAGTGTCAGGTCGCGTGAACGTAGCGATTTAGCCGAATCGCGCGAGGTATGCCTTAGGCCTTAGGAATTGCAGTCGCCAATGCTTCCTTCCAGTACTCTGCGTTGATACCACTGCTT